>MU172319.1:93299-136461 GCA_016695485.1 Suillus hirtellus | reverse complement strand
ATGCTGCCACTAGAGTCTACCTATCTAAAGCTAGATACATATGGTGGAAATCCGACAGTGTGCTATGGCTTGATAGCTCAGTATCACATGATGGCACACTGTTCGTGATGATAAATGCTGCCACTGGAGTCTGCCTATCTAAAGCTAGATACATATAGTGGAAACCCAACAGTATGCTATGACTTGATAGCTTAGTGTCACATATTGCCACACTGTTAGTGATGGTGGATGCTGCCATTACTAGCAATTAGTGTAGGCATAGATACATCTAATAGAAAATAACAGTGTGCCACTAGATCACAACTTGCTACATAGTTCCACCAATATTGTAGCTTTGGTAGATTCCACCATGGTAGTCTGCCTATCTATTCCTTTATCTTGACATCTGCAATTGTGATATATATTTGTTATATTGTGTATTAGATAAATCTATCTATAGCTTTGCTATTGGGCAGTCAAATGCCTGATGATATCAGTGCTTCAGGTTTGCTGTCCATGTCAATGCTGATCAATCCCAATGGAACCTTACAGACCCTGCCTGGTTGTGGCAGCATCAAATTTTGTGGTGAGGCTATTCTCACTTGTCAAAAGACTTCCAAAGATTAGCTGGTGAATTATCTCAACAATGTTTATTTCAATAACCATGATGGATGCACTCTAGCACCAGTGAGAGGACAACAGGCATAAGGCTAAAACCTCTGAAGCATGAGAATGAGATGAGGACAACAGCAAAAGCCTCAAAAGCAAAGGCCCAAGGCAGCAAATGGCCAAAGCCAAAGCAAAGCAAAGCCTCAGACAGGCAAACACACAGCAAAAGCTGGAGGAAAGGATGTATAACCTAACCCTAGAACATGGACTATATATGGCTACCTAAGACCTTGAAGACCTCTGCAGGACCCCTGGCACCCATCACTGCCAAACCCAACTGCTACAATGAGACAGCAGGTGACATGTTTTCCCCTCGGTAAATGAGAGTGAGCTGCAGCCCTGCTAAATTATATCATTTGGTCATTGAGAGCCTCATCACATGCACAGACAGCAACATGTATCCTCATTCATGTCACACTGCCCTTCACCTGTTCATAGTACTTGGTCACCACTGATGCCAATGGTGATATGGACATGATCCTGAAGTTCTCCCCTACTATCCTAACTGTGATCTGCCTGTGATCAGGTGCAACTCTTGCCAATGATGGTCCTGACTGCTTCTTCAATTATCACCATGACTTGTGCTATCTTGAGCTATCTTGAGCTGATTTTTGCCCCTGCAAGCAATTCCAACTAGAATCCCCATTTATTTGTAGATCACCATATAGATTAATGCATTAGCACTGGTTCTAGTTCCTTCCTATCCTTATGGATGGTACAAAGAAGTATATACAGATTACTTCAAAATTTGATTTTAAGATGCTTGTCAGAGCTGTCAGCCACACTGAAAACTACAGTGACTGGAACTGTGAGGGTGGGAAGCACACATTGAAACCCATGTCAACTTTGAGAGTGAAGTCAAATTGTCTGCTTATTGTTTTAGCCAGCCAGAAAAAGAAAGCGCATGTGGGGTCATGGAATAATTAAATGGTAGAGAATAACACTTCAGTACCCTACCTCATCTGTCCAGGGGCTATCTGTAAATGGTTCACAATCAGCCATGCAACTTGGAGAGTACCACAATGTATTCCTCAATACCTGTCCCCTGTGCTTACCCACATGTCTGACTTCATCTGATTGTGAACACCTGAAGCTCTTTTTGGAGCAAAGGGCAGGAGGCTTTGCAAAGGAAAAGGGTCCATGTATTTTGGACTATCTTGAACTGGCAATAGCAAAGAAAGATGTGCATGTGTTGGAGGATCATGATGTCATATTGCAGCATATTGATATGAGCTGTATTGCAAAGAGTTTGCTGGCTGAATGGCATGGAAGATGGGTAAGAGGCTATCAAAATTGCAAAACCATCATCATCATACAGCCCTGAGCATCACAAAAAATCAAAAAGCATGATATGACATAGTTGTGCGATGTCTGATTTCCCCTTATATACCTATGTCGTGGTGTATATAGTTGATGTAACAAATTTATTGAATTGTCTGAGGACAACTCCACAGTGTGCACATGTGTGCTTGTTCATCAATGATGCTTTGGCCTGGTATACTATTGGCTACCACAACTTACCACTGGCTTGGACATTTTGCAATTTCTCACTCAACTCTACTTCAAATTATATTCTGCTTTACCACATATAATTGTACACTTGTAATACACTATTGTGAAGTTGAATCTTTGAAATTGGTCAAGAAATGATTGAGATCCTTGTTGAGGTGTGATAGAGCCAAAATCACATCTGTCTGTCACCATACTAAGTCTGCTGTAGTGGAATTTCAGTTCTGGAATCTCACACAACACCTACTCAACATATGTAATCATCTCAATGGTACCTACAACCCCTCATAATTTCATACCAGTTGATCATGCATATTTAATAAATTGCTTTCAATAACAATAATGAATACAAAGCCACAACACCACATGTAAACACTGCCTGTGCCAGCTACTGCATGCTGAGTGGAGCTTCTCTGCAGCGGATGTGACATTGTATTACTATCCTGTTACACTGTGCAACTGTCTGAACAACTGGTTGTTGGAAGTTGTGGTAGCTGATAGTATGTAACAAGGTTATTTATTGACTTGTCTGATGTTTATCTACACTCAGTGCATTGTAAAGATACAACAATGCTTGATACTATATGAAGTAAGTGTCAAGCAATATACAATTGTTGTAATAGTCATGCACAGTCTAGTCTGCTATCCTTGTAGAACAAGTGTGTTTGACCCAAGGGGTCTGCTATTGGAATAAGTTTATTGTTAGCAAGTCTGATGCCAAAGTGTTGGCCAATGTTTTCAGGTTTAGTGGGTCTAGTGGGTTTCAGGCATGGGTTTAGTGGGTTTGTGTTGGGTTAGGGAGGGATTGTCGGGTATAGTGAGTGGTAAGTGGATTAATAGTAAATATGGTGTAAAGAGTTGATTCCTAGTGGGCTTATACTAAGGTGTTACCTTAAGACTCAAAAGTGTGAGCAAGATGTTCATCCCAAGGGACTGCCTATAGGATTATCTCTTGATATAAGTTGCAAGGGATATCTTGTTTAAGATCAAGGGTGAGAGAAGGAAGGTATACCGCTAGTATGTTCTGAGTTCTGAAGAGAGGTTGTGTGAAGCTTCCAGCAAGCTTCCAATGAAATGGCAAGGTTTCCAGTAAAGTAATATGGTAGTTTATCGAAGTATAGAACTTTGTTTAGTATGACTAGTGAAGTCTGTTGAAAGACTTAGGGATTCCAATAGCAAAATTGGCAGCAGTGAAGCCAAACAATCATTCAAAATGAACAAAGATTGATTGTGAAGTATTAAAATCTGAAAGTGACAACTACTAACTATTACTCAAAGCTGGGGAAGTGAAGTGTCCTCTGAGTACCTTGCGAGTCAGAATATATCCTACAATGTGAAAGTCCAGAATCTGTGCAGGTGAAACCTGTAGTGAGATAAGACATCCAAAATGTAATAAGACTCAAGGCAAGTTGTCACAAAGATATACATGTAATAATGCATGAGGAGCATATCTATACATATTAGCAAGGGTTCTTGATGTATGTGCCTCCTAGACATAATTGATAACAGATAATCAAATGAAAGATGCACCAGCAAAGTCAAACAGACAAGGACAGGACATGGTATGGAGTGTCAGAAAAGCTAGAAAAGGCCTCAGAATTGGATGAATGACCTTTGGATGACTCAGACAAGTGTGTGGAACTTTCAGAATATTGGAGTGTGTTGAGGAATATAAAACATGATTATCACCAAATGTGTGTCCAGTGCCAGCCTGAGTGTTACAACAGGTGTTTTGGATAGAAAGAGTGGTAATATTTGCAATGGTTAACACAGAACTACAAATTATCAGGTTTTGACCACAAAGTGTCAGTAGTGGCCAAAGAATTTCGGGTCTGATGTACATGTAATTAGGCATGAGGTGCTGTGGACTATGGGAAAACATATAATAGTGCAGGCTACGACATGAGTAATATGTGAAATAATTAATTACACACCTAGTGGGGCTAGCTGACAAGACAAGACATGGATAGGACAAGAGCATGGGAAAAACATCGGGTCTGATGTGGCTGATGCATTGTGTCTGCTGGTCAAAGGGTCAGGTCTGGCAGATATGCATCGGGTTGCATAGAGAAGTGAATATCATGTGATGGACATTTGACATAACATGTGAAATGGCTGAATATGAGCCTAGCACAAGCTTGAGTGCTACAGTGTACACCATGTGCTTGTTTGTCTATGACACTTTGGTGTGGCCCTTGCACAAGACTCACTATTACTTGGGAACTGTACCTGTGTCATATCCCATATTCCAGACCTACATCTGATAATATTCCCACACCTCATTCAGACCTTCGGATGTCCTATCCATGTCTCCAGTCCTCTACCCATCTGGATCCCTGCACCTCTTTACCTTCACAGCTAGCCTGCATCATTCACCCTTGTTCCATCACCCTAATGTTACATCTTGCATATCGACACCATCTCATCCAAACCATATCCAAACCAAACCAAACCAATCCTATCTGATATATAGATACATTTCTGATCCAATATATGATAAGCTTCTTGATTCATTTCCTGTGCATATAACATTAACACAGCCTATCTGGTATTCCTTGTTTCTGTTACCTCAGTTATACTTACTACCAGTATGCTTACTGATCCATTAACCTATGCTTCATTTCCAACTCACATTTGTTAACCTTTGCTTACTGATCTTTCCAGTAGTCACTTAGTATATAAACTCTTGTACATGTCCTGTAGTTCCTCAGTCTGAATATCATATTAGTCCTCACACTAGTCTTCACTCTAAGTCCTCATATCAAGTTCTAGTCCTTCAACTTAGTCATTATCTGTCTCAGGCCTAGGGAGTAATTCCCTAGGCCAGAGTTCCAATCCTCCAATCCTCCAATCCTCTGCTCATCCACTTATCTACTCATCCACTCATCTGATCCTCTGAAGTTTCCAGAATTCTATCTGGATCTTTCCCATGGTCCTCCAGACCTATTCTGCTTCAGACTTTGTCCTTGCAGCCTTTCCTCTATTTGCTTCTACTCAGGACTTGTCCTGAGTAGCCATTATACATATCTGTATTAGGACAAAACCTCATTGTAATTTCCAGAAGTTCCTTTGGAACTTTCCTGCACTCATTCAGAAGTTACTTGCACCCATCCAGAAAGTCCTTCTGAAGTTTCCCATGCCTTTGGACATCCTTTGGATATTTTCAGACTCTCTTTGGATACCAATCTGAAATTAAGGGCACATACTTAGGTAAAGGGCACAGCACACGAGCTGAAGTCAAGCCCCTCAGAATCAGTCCTACCCTTTGTACATGGTCTTAATAACCTGCAATTTAGCCACCAGGTCAAGTGACCACTGTATTGGTGACAAACATAGTGCATGCGTGGCATATTGCAAGTATTTGTTTGGCAAAGCAAATCTGGCCCAGGGGGATGTACAAGTGTATTACAAATCCAACAGTCAGAAAGGCTGAGTGTGTGTTTGATTTGCCTAGACATTTGTGGTATTTACAGTCACATTTATAATGGGGATGGTGTAAAGTGTTTCAAAGAGCTGATGAGGCACTTCTATATATAGTATGGTACATAGAGTTACTAATCAGTAGCATAGTCAGCCAAGTTGACATCATTTCAAAATCACTGATATTGTCTTTCAGCTTATATTAGCTGACCTCTCAATTTCACTCTCTTGAGTCTTCATTTCTGTCTTTCTCAATTAGGTTGGCAAGTGGAATTGATCTGATATTAGAGACATTCAGAGGGAACTGAGGAACCTCAAGGCTGTACGATGGTGATGGTTTCACAATTTGAATACTAGCCTCTTATCCCGTCTTCCATGCCATTCAGCTGCCAGCGAACTCTTTGCAATACAGCTCATATCAATATACTGCAATATGCTGTTGCCAGTTCAAGACATTCCAAAATATGTGGTCCTTTTTCCTTCACAAAGCTTCTAGCCCTTCGCTCCAAAAAAAGCTTCAGGTGTTCACAATCAGACAAAGCAAGACACAGATGGGTAAGCACAGGGGCCAGACTACTGGTGTTTGGATCAATATTGAGTGCATCAAGGAAACACTGCTCCAGGTTGATGAGAGCGAGGCATCAAAGTCACAAGCATTTCTGTAACATGTGGTAAGCTAGAAAAACAGGAGCCTCATGCAATTTTTTCAGAGAATTGTCATCTTTCTAGGAGAGGTTGGAGACCAAAGAGTGATATGTCACATCCACCAAGTCTCATTATTTCTAGGCAGACTTAGTTTGGAGTACAAAGTTCTATTCTTAGAATGATGTCCCACTCTACTTCCACTGAACTTCTATAACTGGCAATCCAACAGGTCATCAAGAACAATGTGAAGATCTACCTTAATCTTTGGGTGGTGTTGAAATGTCTTGGAACATGCACATTGGCATGCACCAAACCTGGTTTGTGCATGGTCATGGCTACTTTTCATCCTTGAAGTTCCCTATTTTGCTCTATGAAATTATCATGAATTTTCTACACTACCTTAAGATTTTATTTGATTGAATTTTCAGATCTAAAGACTTTACATTACAATTTAACAGTTCATATTAGTACTTATCTGGTTCAAAGATTGGTTACAAACATACCACAACAGATTATTCAGCATTTCTCATGATCTCTTACATTTTACCACACATTTCTCACAGCTTTCTGTATTAGTCAGATATTTGAGTGGAGAAAGTTTATAGATGAGAATATGTAAGAAGTAAACAAGTCATCATGGAACATTTTGACAATGGAGTCACTATGAGTTATATCTGAGTCATATTTCCTTATTTAGAGAGTATACAGCCACATTTATAGTAGTATATAAGGGATTTTGTTTCCCCTCTGAATAATAGATGCCCTCTTCTTGAAAGATTCTCTTTTGAGAAGAAAGGAAGATTTGAATATTTTTCTAAGTTTCTCACCCTATATTTGAGTGAATATCTGAGTGAATATTAGTTTATTCCCTCCATTCATTTATCACCATTTCCCACAATATATTGATCTTCTGAGGCCTACTTTGATCCAATCCTTGAATTACACTAGCTGGTACACAGTTATTAGTTGTCTAGTTGTAGTTTCATCATTCTCTTTACAACACAGGATATCTTTTCTGTAGGGAGAATCTACATATTTCTTAACAATTAAGAGGAAAGACAAATAAGACTAGCACTTTACTCAACAATATTAAGAGCTTGGCTACTTTAAGACTACACCAAGAGAGTGTACTCTATTCTGACCTGTGTCATATTCATCATGCAGTACCTGAGCAGCAAAGAAGTTAGTTTCAAAGCCATGTATTTCAGTTGATTCAATTATGTTAGAGGCTTAGTTTGATCTTCTCTGATTTTGAGAATAGGGAGAGTTTACAAGATAATACTCTGATTCATTGCATATCATTGCAATCCATTATCTTGATCTTATCCTTGCATACCTTTTCAACCATCTTTCTGTAGCATTGTAGCACTGCATCAAGCCAGTTATTGATTCAGCTACACCATCATTTATCAATCCTTATCATCTGTGTCCTAAGTACTGCATCAAGCTAGTTAATGGATCAACAACCTTCAAGTACCTAAGCACTGCATCAAGCCAGTTAACAGTTACTATTCCTGAGAGTTACCTTAATCCCATCCCTTTCAAAGTCATTAGGAAATTGCTTGTTTTGACAAACCCAACCTTTACACCTCCTCCCATGAACGACTATATTATCAACCATTGGTATTTGTCTGAGCTGTTGACTGTAGAGGATAGTGAGAACTGGTGATTTTTTATTGCCAATCACATTCTATTAAGACAGCAGTCACTACTAACTTATCATCAAAGTGGTCACATCAGGTTCCTCTACTATATGAAGACCATACTGATATGTGAACTCATGCAGGTGACCCGATTCATCAGTGCAGGTGTCCGATTCATATCTGTATAAGTACAAGTCAGTGTAATCATGCACTCTAACTCTAACCTCACCCTACCCATCGCTCATTAGAGTTTTTAAAGTCTAGTTAAGTCCAGTTTTTTTTGTAATTTTGATGCAACCGGTCTTAAAAAAATAACATTATAGACTAACCTTGAACTGGACTTGTGAAGACCAGTTGCTGTTGCAGTTGTATGATTCTGCAACTGGTTTAAGACTAGTAGAGACTGGTTTGAACTGATATTGAGCTAATGTTATAGTACCTACTACATGCATTTAACATGTGTTGTAGCCTACATAGTCACTAAACTAAGCCTATGAGCACCATCCTCCCTCTATTATCATGTCAGGCCATTGAAAATCCAGTTGTGTCATAAGACTGACTGAAAAGGCCAGTGCAGCATCCAATGTATCACATTCTCATAATATGAAAACTACATGAGCTCATCCATCAAAGTTAAAGCCATTATCAAAGAAGACAGGAAAGAGAAAGGCTATAACCAGTAGCAAGGGTAGTGAGGATGGATCAGACATAGAGTCAGATGATAGAATCATACAGGCACAACATACCTCAAAGAAAGTGGCAACTAAACATGCACAGCACTCCATAGATATCATTGTCATTGTTGAGGAAGACATACAGCTGAGGGAGACCATCAACATAGTAGATGAGCATCATGAGCACAGTTAATAGCACTGGGGAGACAGTTGAAGGAAATGGGGATTGTGACAAGGTCAGTTTTTTGTTCTGAATATAATGATATTAGCTCAAGACAAACTGAAAAAAGGACACTGATGGTATCAATCCTAAAGATGTCCATTGTGCCACACTCCCTGAAGGAATGAAGACAAATAAAAGTAGCATCAATGATCTACTCACTATATTCTCAAATGTATGTACTGTCAAGTTCATTGGAACAGACAGCAAGGTGGAAACAAAGTAAGGGTGCTGGTGCAATATATGCAAGTTAGTATATTGACTCTGAGAAATATTATAATACTCACCTGCAGTGTTAAAGAAAGATGCACAGTTTGTTGCAGAAAATGGCAAACAGAAGGTGTTTTACATTGGCAGTGATTCATCTTACCATCAGCATATCCAAGGCCACTATGATGTATACAAGAAAAAGTGTGCAGAATTGGAGATAAATGAGAACCATCATGCACTCCCACAAGCATTGGTACAAGTGCAGGAAGAAGCAAAGAAGAAGAATGTTCAGAAGAAGCTAGATAGAATGTTTCTGAAGGCCTCATTGAAGTTATGCTAGTTTTCAAGAGAGGATGTCCTGGATGTGGTTGCAAAATTTGTGGTCTGTGATGATCAGGTGAGCACTGATTAGCCATTGACATTGATTGATTACTGAACTATGATGCTGACTCAACAGTCTTTGGCTGTGGCAAACAAGACCACCTTTAGAAACTGTTTGGTTGCAATGCAGCCAGCTGCTATGAAGGCTGATATTCCCTCAGTGCATGACCTTACAACTTACATTCACAATGCCTTCCTGGATTTCTTTGTACAACTCAAGTCTGATATTCAGGTAAATGATTTTCATTATCATATTGCACTAGTACTAGCTACTGACTAACTCAAGTCTGCCAATAGTGGTCATGTATCAACAACAACAGACCTCTGGTCCATTGATCAAACTAAGGCTGCATTTTTTGGACTTACTGCACACTGGATTGAGGTGGATGATGTGACTGATAGATGGACTCTTCAGGCGCAAGTTATTGCATTCAAAGGCATCTTGGGGGCTCATACCAGGGACAATTTGGGGTGCTACTTCATTGGTTTATGTGAGCATGCTGGGATTGTGGTGGGCCAGTCATCTAAGGTATGCAATGATAGATTCATTTGTAGTATAGTATTTGCTCACAAGCTCAGCAGCTCTTCTGCATCACAGCAGATAATACCTCAAACAATGACATCATATGTTCCACAATTGAGACCATCCTTCATTACTGAAACATATATTCATTTGACACAGTCAAACACCATCTCCCTTATCTAGCTCACATTGTCAACCTTGGTGTCATTGCTCTCATATCCACAATCACATGCATTGCCAATGTAGAGACTAGCACTGCTATCTGGGAATTCAACCCTACTGATCCCAGCAATTAGGTTCTTGGAAACTCTCTGGATGTTGTCGCTGCGGTTTGTACTATTGCCATCAAGGTACATTATTTGTTATATATTTGTTGCTGTAACTAATCTGACCTATTGCAAAGATACAATGTTCTGGGCAGTGCATAGAATACTTCAGGACCCTGCAATGAAATAGTGGCATTGACAAGGTCCTCAAGATCCCTTTGCATAGCAACATCAGATGGGGAACGGCAGACAGTATGCTCAGTCATGCTTATGCACTAAGACATGTACATCCCAGTCTTTTTTTCTCCAAATGCTTGCTGAATTATCTCACAGCCCATTAACTTGTTTATAGGCACTGCTGATGAACTCTTTGGACCAATAACAATCATTCAATGCAATGGAAAACTCATCAAGAAGATACCTTGGTCTGTATTCACTTTCAAGAGTGCTGGCTGGGAGTGTATCAATGATACACAAGAAATTATTGTAGTAAGTTCATTTCTTAGTATCATTTATCACACATGCTAATTGTTTAAATTATAGGACACTAATAGTATTCAGCAGTATTTCTCATCTGAAAAACAACCTACACTCTGGTGTGCTATACCTACCATCGAGGAGCTTCAGACTGCATGGGGGGTAAAGCATGATTCACCAAAGTACGAGATGTACAAAGGCACCATCCAGAAAGGTCTCAACAAGCTTGGTAAGTACTACAAAAAGTTTGATGACAAGCCTGTCAATGTGCTTACTCTTGGTGTGTCCTAGTTTCTGCATGCACACATGGCTACACTAACTGTTCGATTTAGTCCTCCACCCATACTACAAGCTTGCATACATTAGAATTCAGTGGGGCAGTCCTGAAGAGCAGGCAGCAGAGTGTACTGCAGGGAATCCAAATGCTGTTGATTGGTGCAATGAGGCCCTGAAAGTAGTTAAGTCGACTATGACAAAATACACAAAACATCTCAAGGCACCTGCCCATACCATCGTCAAAGCAGCCAAGTCCAACTCCCATATTATTGAATCCAAATTTGATTGTCACCATCATCCACTGGTGGAACAGGCATTCTGTGATCATTATGCAGACTGGCGTGCTGAGCTTCACTGATATCTCAGTGATATTCTGGATGATGTGTTGAAAGACACTGATGTTGTTAACTGGTGGTCAGTAAGTTATTCTCAATTATGCATGTTTTAAAATATTAATTCGTGTTATTAGAAACACATTTCTACTTACCTGATCCTTGGATGAATTGCAATGGATGTATGTGCTATTCCAGCTTCATCTGTTTCATGTGAACAGTTATTCTCAGCTGGTGGGGAGACTGCCACTGATTGGTGCTCATGTTTAGGTGCTAAGTGTTTCAAACAGATGCAGGTCTTGAAGTTTCTGTGGTGGGGTTCTGTTGCCAACCATGCTGCTGATAATTCAGCTGCCATTGTAGATATCATATTCAAAGATTTTGAAGAACTATTGCAGCTTGATGGTGAGGTGTCTGACTGGGAGTGTGATGAGGATGAGCTAGTCACTACTTGAGATTTATAGTCTATTGTAGTACATACTTTTTGCATTGCACCTTGCCTCAATTGGCAACCAGTTCATAAAAGACCAGTTATAGTCGGCCTTGGTCAGTTGCCTATACTGCCAGATTTTTGAGCAAACCACAACTGCTGGTGTTGGGATTTTCCAGAGACCACAACCAAAGTCCAGTTCAAAAAAGTCCAGTTTTGGTCTGGTCCCAGTCTTTTTTTCAGTCCAGCAACTGGACTTTAAAACTCTATCACTCATCACAGTAAGTCACCACCTCTCTGTTCTGAAGCACTTAATGTTTTGCAAAATAGCAGAGTATCTGAATCATGACTAGCAACAAGTCAGACCATTTCAATAGCAATTATCATTGCTGCATGCACCCTTATTATTATCTTAGCCAGTGTCTAGATAGTGAAACAATGATACTAGGCTGCAAGACAGTTGCCATTACCACCTGGACCACCTGGATGTTGGCTAGTAGGGAATATG
The DNA here is from genome assembly GCA_016695485.1 of Suillus hirtellus. Taxonomy (NCBI): domain Eukaryota; kingdom Fungi; phylum Basidiomycota; class Agaricomycetes; order Boletales; family Suillaceae; genus Suillus; species Suillus hirtellus. Next base: position 124,299 of record MU172319.1, on the reverse strand, counting down.
CCAAAGTCATAGTAAGTCATTTTCAAGAAACACCAGCATGAGCTGTATCTAACCCCTCATGCAGTGTACCATTTCAATTCGTGAGATGGACAGAACAATATGGACCTGTGTTCTCGCTCAAACAAGGCCCTAGGATTTTTGTGATTATAGGATGTCATCAGGTTAGCATAAAACAATACATTGTCTAGTCAGTCATGAAGTGATCACATCACAGGCTGCAGTGGATATCATGGAAAAAGAGGGAGTAAATGTTGCCAATCACCCATGTTCTGTTGCAGTGCACAAGACATTGTCTGAGGGGTACAGAGTGATCCTTGAGGGCAATACTGAGAGATGGCACTGGATACACAGGTACACATCCTGTCTCTATAAGGTGCAATGAGTAAGACTAAATGTAAAGCAGGGTCTTGCATGCAAACTTGCGACCTAAGGCTGCAGAGACCTATGAGCCCATGCAGACCAGGTATGTGAAGAATGTGGTTCCAGATATCTTAAATGATCCAAAGAACCACCAGGGACATAACATGAGGTACAAACACCAGCTCTTATCCATGGTGCAGGTGGTAACCAGAGGATTCTAGTGATTTAGCTTCCCTGACCCTGTCCATCACCTACAGAAAAATTACACCAACTTGATATGAAGATCCTGCAGTTGTTGACATATAGAGGTTTTCTGCGCATCTTGGTTGAGCTGTGAGGCCAGGAGAATATCTTGTGGATGTGTATCCAATCCTGCAGTTCATACTAGGCTACCTGAGTCAGCTGAAGGCATGGAACAGAGAAGAAATGGTTTTCTATCAGGAGCATTTAGATGAAGTGCAAAGACAGATGGTTCATCATTTTCTTGTGATGATAGATATGCTCACTCACTGCTGTGAAGCATGAGGGGACTGCAAGGCCATCCTGTGCAAGGTTCATGTTAGAGAACCAGAAACAGTACCAGATCGAGGATAGGGAACTGGCATTCCTCGCAGGAGTGATATTTGGGGCTGGCACTGATGCAGTAAGTTCTTACATTGCATCACATCTTCACTCGACAACTGTTGTAGACTACATCTGCAATGTCAATTATGATGATGGCTGCTGCCACTTATCCAGATGCGCAGGCTCATGTACAAAAGGAACTTGATGATGTCGTGGAGCATATGTGGCATAGATTATCACTTTTCTTTATTTGTCTACTGACTGAGATAGCTCCTGATTAGTGCCGACATTTGCCAATCAGTAAATGCTGCTGCAGGTTACCATGTTCATACTCAAGAGTCTCAGGTGGAGACCTGTCAGTTTTGGAGGTACATTTTATTTGAGTTGTGATGACATGATGTTGAATGACCACTTGCACTACAGGCTTCCTGTATCACACGAGTAAGGACATCATTTGGAAGAACTACCTCATTCCTGCAGGTGCAACTGTTATTGGCAACCATTGTTCAGTATGCAATCATTTTTGTCCTCACACCTTTGCATCTGATGCTCGTGCCCCAGGGCTATTGCAAATGATCCTGAAGTCTTCCCTGATCCATACAAGTTTAATCCTCAGTGTTAGATTGATGATACAGGTCATGTGTGCAATGATCTCCAGTTTTTCACTTTTGGCTTTGGCTGTTGGTGAGTAGTATTGTTCATCTCTCTATAAGGATGACCAATTGTTTATTGCTGGAAATAGTCAAATCAATGCTCACCGCTACCACCACCTCACATCACCGGCGCTCACCACCACCAAGTCTTTGTCAGCCATTATAGCACTAAAACTCTCATTCACTGTCTTCTTAGATAGATGATCTATAGATAAACACCTATAAAACAAATATCTCCACGGTCAGCAATTCAGACAAATACCAATGACTGATAACATGGTCATTTGTGGGTGGCTAGTTGTATACTACCCAAGGTATGTTCAGCTAAGGATACTTCTGCAAGATCAGTAATACAATGGTCTATCCAATCTATGGACTTGACAGAAAAACAAACAGACAATGGTCAGCCTGACAGTATGGCGATGACCAAAAGAATATATGGGTTTCTTCCTCAAGTTCCCTTTCAACAACAGTGTCTTGTACCAACTATACTCCAAAAGAAATGGTGCAGAATTACAATGATAAACCCCCTCAGCACAAAACAGGTAGAATCAAAGGTCAAGACTAGTCAAATGCTTTATTGTAGAACTCTTAGCTCAATATTGAACCTGCTGTCAAGGAACTCTTCTTTGAGTATTCAAACAGACTCAGGAATGGATGTCCTTGGGTTTACTACTAAGTCCCCTCTTCAATGGCTAAAGCCTAGTAGGCACAGAATATCTTGGCTCAGTATCACTACTCAGATGAGTGAGGTCAAGCTTCACTATCAATTCCTAAAGTCTCCCCACTATGCTACTTCTGAGTCTTGGGTGGATGTAGAGACAACACAAATATTTTGGATATATATATTTTGGACAAAGAACACCAAAGGTTAGTGAAAGTAAAACAAAAAGGAAAAGAAAATAGAAAATCAGAATATAACTGTGGCTGTACCTTGCTTGCTGGTTGTTGCACATAGTGAGCTCACAGCTGGTTGTTTAGTATGATGAGCTTGTAGTATTACTGTCTCTTGAGAATGTTCCTCTCAGTCTTGAAACAGTTCTTGACACTGGTACTGACACTTATCACACCTTACTCACAACTCAGTATTAGATGGGCTGAAAAACACCCTACTAGCTGCTGCTGTTTGCTTCTTTTATTTCAAAAACTGGAGTCATTATATACACAATAAATGTGGCTGTGCTACTAGTGTATTCAAGAGTCATCAAGAGTCATAATGAGTCATATGTGCAAGGTGAGTCATAGTGAGTCATAGTAAGTATGTAGAGGGAGTCATAGTGAGTCATTGGGTATTTTGCTAAGTCATGTGACCTGTCCAACCCCTGATGACAAATCCAGAAAAGAGAGTAAGAAGTGTCACATGATATGAATCCTGTGTGTGGCTGTCTTTGCTTTGTTTGAAGGGTGAGAATGACACGAGCCTAGTATTTAGGGGTTTACTAATTTTTTCCAGGACAACATATGTGGGAAGTATTTTTTACAGTTACCTGACATGTGTGAGATTTTGTCTGAGTCATCACCATGGCTGACTAAGCAAAACTCATCGCAGAATTAAATGTGCAAAAATATTCAGGCTACTGGCATACAGACTTGAAAAATAAAAAAGAAAAGCAAAAAAAATTCCCTTAGCCTCAGTCCAACTTCAGATAAAAGGGAAAAGGGTTTCATAGTGGTATTTCAGGGTATATGACTCATGAGAGAGTATTGGTCGTCCATGCACCAAACTGGTTTGGTGCAGGTCATCACATCTCTCTGTTCGTCCCCATCACTCTGCTTGCAACCGAGCCATTTAAAAACTGTCAAAACCTATGCACACTCTCATTATCCTGTCAAGCCATACCCATTCAAACCTCCGCTCACTCATTTTCATACTCTTTTGCATTATATCTACCCTACCTTCTCGGACACGACAATTCTCTCTTTGGACTGCATTTTTCACATTTGATTTTGGCCTAGCCATCAATAAGGACCCTTACTATTCTAACAGTATAAGTAGCCCATGTACAGTCCATACTGACAGAAAATCAGATCTAGTCACACAGTCTCACTCTCACACTCCTTGATATATCTATAACTCTTGTCTAAATGTCTCAAAATCATCACATTCCCTTTATCTAAAATGTTCACTAATAACTATCTAACTCTTTAGTGCTCATACATCCTCCAGCAGTCTCCCCACCCCTTTGCACTCGCAAGTCCAACACTGACTTACATCTCTGATTCTCTCAACCATATCTTATGTCTTACTTGAAAATGTCAGAGTGTGTCCCAGCTAACATCTCATGACTTGGTCAATCTTCATCAATATGGCTCTCATTATGTGGGCTTTCCACCTTTTGGAGAATTCTGCAGCAAAGATTGACACACTTGCATTCTCAGACACTTCAAACATACAAGCTGCTCCATTTGAGTTATGCTTTGAGAAGAGGGTCAATGAGGACATAATCAGGGAGCTATGCACACCAGGTGATTATGTTTTTTGAATTTTTGTGCAAAGGAGTTCCTCTTGCATTTTTTCATTGTCTATCTGATAAATTTTTTTAAAATCCTTGATCATTGTTCTTTGGGGCCAGGCCCTATGATGGACATTACCTACACCTATGTACTTTTGTTCATTGTTCACTATGTAATCTATGTGTCAGTCTTTTGCAATGGTTCTGGCATGAGCAAGAACAGTTTGGCCTTTTTCAGGTGTTGGGTTATTGGTAGGTGATTGCTTCCTTCCGCCATTGCCTCTTCCCTTCTACTCCTCTTCTGCTGGGGGCAGTACATCTCCAAAAATGCTTTCCAAGCACTTCATTCTTGAGTACAGCCCTCATGCATTTGCCTTCATTCAACAGATGCTTGAGATTGCAGTTGTGTGAGCCTACTTCCTATCTGACTCAAACCCATTGTTACACCTAACTTTGTATATCTTAGTGCTGCCATGGTCCAGTCCTGAACCATGGTTCAAACCAGACTTTTGGTCCGGTTCCCCTGTGGTTTGGTCTATGGTCCAGGTGTCAGCCAGAACTGGACTGTAGTACGGTTCTCGGTTCTGGCATTGGACAAATGGTTCAGCTTTGGTTTGGACAGGTCCCAAACTGTTCCGAACCCCAAACCGATCATTGTACTACTTTCAATAGTCTATAGTATGTAGTATGTACCTTCTTTATTTTGGTGAGTGATTCACCAGTTTCTCTGTGCCAGACAATGACCTAACCAGGAAAGGAGATGCAGCACAGCCTCCTCCACATACTTTCTGGTAGACTTCAGCACAGAGGACTTCCCCAAATCACAGAACTTCCATCTAACTTTTGGACTCTCATTACCTCTTGCCCACTTCATGACAACAAGTTCTATGCCCTCTTGCTACCTTTGGCATTCTCCCACTTAGCGCATCCAATGCCACCAGCACCATGCACAAACACCCAACGCACACCAGCAAGCCTGTTGTCAATATTCCATGCACATCTATGCTTATCTCAACTTCAACCTCAACTTGTTTTCTGGAGGATATTCCATGTGCAATGTTGACATACCTCTTGCTCAAGATGAAAATGTGAGTCACTCATCGTCCCTCTAATTTCGTTCTATTAAAATACACTGCAGAGATATGGCATTGTTCCTGAAACTGACGCAGAAGCAGAAGCAGCTGCAGCTATGCAACGTACAAACAGCAACCAGGCCAACAGTGCAACACAATCAGATCAACCAGCTGGGGCACAGACTTTCGACAGCAGTACTCTATCCTTGTCACCATCATTTTCACCCTCACTGCTGGCCTTCCCATCACCAATAACCTTCACCTTGTCTTATCATCAAGACTGCTGGCTGTCTGCTACTGTGAGGGAGTGGGTCTTATAGCTTGCTATTTTCACATTTTGGCAGTAGACTGCACTAACGTCTTGTGTTTGTTATGCTAGCAGCAGCCAAGACGTGATGTGAATGCTGTGTCATTCAGCTCTTGTCATTTCAACCTTCCTGCTGCCCCCATTTGCTTGGCATGGTGCGTCTTGTTACAACTTATGCATTCATGTTACTGTACTCAATGAACTTGTATTCTGAATGCAATGATATCTTGTGAATTTTGAATCTTGTTTTGGGTGCTGTGTTTAACTAGCTGGGATTTATCTATTAACAAAGGGATTCCTTCTCAATCAGCTCTTCCATCACAACATTCTAACTCTACCATGTGAATTGACCACCGCTTATCCCAACAGATCATTCATATTTAACTCGCATACAACTCAACTCGAAGACATTACCACAGGGTCTCTAGCCACCTTCATAGATGCAGAAGAAAACTCTCAAACTTCTACCTTTCATTAATGTGCTCCCCAAAGAAATTTTTGGGTCTGGTTCAGGTTTGGACCCCAAAAAAACCAGACCGGACCACAGAGAACCGTTCTCTGTGGTCCAGTTCTGGGTTCAGACATTTCATAGAACCAAACCAATGGTCCAGTCCTTGGTTCTCCTCTATGACCCTCTGAACCAGACCACAGCAGCACTAGTATATCTGTGAACAGGCACTATTGTAATTATGAACTGATTCCACTTGGTGTTACCATGCATCAATTATCTCTTGATACACTGCAATACTCTCCAAGTTGCATGGTTGATCATGAACTGTTTACACACAGCCCCCAGACAAAATGAGGTATGGTACTGAAGTGTTATCCTTTTACAATTCAATTATTCTATGACCCCAAATGTGCTTTCTTTTTCCAGCTGGCTAAAATAACAAGCAACTTGACTTTGCTCTCAAAGTTGACACAGGTTTCATTGTGTGCTTCCCACTCTCACAGTTTTGGTCACCATAGTTTTTTGCGAAACACGGCTGACCAATGCAGAGTATTACCCGGAAGGAGCTGTATTAGTAAGTAGGAACGGGCCTCCAAGTGTATTTCAATGTCCGACGTGCCGCCACCAGCTTTGCCGCCGTTCTTGCCGTAGTGCGTGCCGGACTTTCTGCGCCGGAGGGGCGTTTTCAGGGATGTTCTCAGAAATTGCGCGTCATTGTCACGTGTTTCCAAAATCAAAGCTTTCAAACCGAGTACTTTAAATTGGACAACGCGTACGCCGCGGTCAGGTTTACCCTTTGACCGACACTACATTGAGCCTGAGTGCCGTTCGAGAGCCTCAATAGCATTAATGCGTGCGCCAACCACGCAGGTGTCTCTCACATCTTCCATACCTTCGAGCAGGAAACATGCGTTCAAGAAAAGAAAACTCAGTCATGCTATTCAATCGTCCACGCGCCACGACATAGGGTCATGTCCCTCGAAGGCAGACCAATCACCGACACCAAATGCACATAAAGCCTCGACTTTGTCATGCTCTTCATGTCACCGTGTGTTATCTGCATCAATGAGGTCTGGTGCAGGTGCAGGCGCAACTTGTGCAATGTGAGTGGCCTCTAACTGTTCTTCTCTCAAATCTGATAAATTTTCAGGTGTGGATCAGCTATATGTGCTGTTTGTTCTCGCACATGCTCCTCGATGTTACGACAATCCTCGTTCCCGCCAACACCGGCATTAACACGTTGTCCCTCTCTGTCAGGATCGCCGTCACCGTCACCTTCCGGATCTCCCAAACGAGCTGCATTAAGTCTAAACATCTCTACTATGAACTGTAGTATACTCCTCTCTCCATCTTCTGGCAAGCGGAAGAAGTCTTCAGAAAAGGATGACGTTGATGTAGACTATCCTTCGAAATCTCGAGGCACACTTTTCGGGCTAGACGATGGATCTCTCCTTGTTCCTGGATGTGGTCGACTTATCTGCAGAACGTGCTGCGTGGAGAGTGCTCAGAAGTAAGCTTTTGATGACTAATGTTGCGTTGAACAACGATTGAGGTCTTTTCTAATCGCAGCGATGGGACTCTTTGTGTAGATTGTTACGCCGTTGTTGAAAACGTGCTGTAGAATGAGGAGCAGTCTTATCATGAGGAGCCTCTCGTAATTTCTGGAGGACCCTTCAATTATCCGACATCATCTGCATTGTCAATGCTTTGCTTGCTTTGTTACTCAGATTATTACACGCCACAGTGATTCCTCATATTGTATACTATGCATTCATTACCCTATCTTTGCAAGCACTCATACACTAGATGGAGAATGGAAACATTTTGGCGAAGCTATGTAATATCATATTGGTGAATTGCGAGTTTTAACTTACTGCTTTTACTTGAAACGAGCACGGTAAATTAGATGAGCGGGATGTTGGCATGCGGGGAAACGCAGAGTCCGTGATCCGACGGACGCATTGTCCTAGCTGGAAGGGGCAGACAGCCTCGCGCCAAGGGTGCGTTATCCTATCATTGGTAACGTTGATTGCCGTGATGTACGAGATCACAATAGTGGTTCAGATGGCGCGAGAAATGTTGCAGAGATGCTGCAAGAAGAGGCTCTGCAGGATCTCAGCAGATTCTGTTGTCAGGTGAAAGAGTCCCTAATGGTATATTCCATCATATAATTCCCGCGATAAACCCTTTCCCTTGATCGAGCCCACCCTACTAGTATTTGCAGCAGGCTTGCAATCGTGACCTCGGACCAGTATCAAGTTATCCTGTTGATGCGTGATGAACGACGACAAGAGTTGCACAAGAGCTTAGGGCATCAGCCACAGCAGTACGTGTTACTGGATCCGAGCTCCGGCTTGTCGGGGTATGAAGTGATCTTGACCAGGATCGTACCAAAACCAGACGGAAGAACGTTTAGTTGCATTATAGTATTATTCCAGGACTTACGTGACAGAGGAATAGATGCGGGTTATCGCTTAAAGGCCAGACGGTATTGACAGGGAGTCGTTCAGGGTGAGAACTGCAATGCGGCGCTATATATACGAAGAACATATAACAAACCACATGATCCCATTGACAGCCTATTATTGCCCGGGGAAGGCTGGCTCGCAGATGTTTTAAGATAAGCCTTTCCAGACCTTGATACAATGACAGGCGGCTCCACTCTACTCTAGAGTACTAGTGGCATGTTAGAAGATAGACCAGGTGAACGCGAGAGACAGTTGGACGAGTGCAAGACAATATCTTGCATATACGTGCATGGGCGCCCACTTCCATGGTCCTCAGGACTTGATTCATATGAATCATGCTATCATAGCGGAGAGTCATGATTCCCGTACTTAGCAGAAGAGTTTTCGCAAAAGGTTTCACGGTTCTAGCCGGCCCGGGTCAGCCGCAACCTCATTGGGATCATCCTTGTTTCCTTGTCTTTACCGTTACAGGCTTACAGCTTCTGGTTCGTCGCTTGTGCTGCATCTCGACCACCTCCTGCGTTGCTTGTGATTTCAGATCGAGAGCTTGCAGGTGACGGGCGTCTGTTGTGTCAGTACCCTTCGTATGTTTTTTTTGTGCGTGCTAGTGTATGCTAATCTTCGTTCAAGAGTGTTTTGTTCACCAAATCAAGCTACTGCTCTTACTACATGTATTTTCGCGTCATCAACCTCGTTATATATCAAGCCGAAACCAGAATATAATTCACCGACTCGGTTACTTTCCTACTCACAATCGCGACCTCCATGGAACCACGCCGTGATCGACACGTCCGCACAAGCCCGTTGAACATGTAAAGTTTGAATCTGAATCATCAACCCTGTTGTTACTTTTAAACGCTGCCATTTCATTCCATGACTCTGTCATGCTGTCATCCAAAGGTGTAGTTCATGCATCACTCCGAGCTTTCTGCTAACATGCATTTATACTTTGTAAATGTCAATACTGCTGCCGCGGAGACTATCTTGAGCGACCGACTCCACGGCTAGGGACATTAACTTGACATTCATGAGATAAGTATATGAAGAATAATGTACAGGTCCTTCCGAAGATACCCACCCATTCGTGGTCTGTCGTGCGACACTGATAAATAAATATTTAGAAGAAGTAAAACACCTGTAACAGCATGCCTCGCACCGGTCAGCACTTGACTAGAATGTTCGGTGCTAGAACCGTTCGTGTTCTAGACTTGGACATGCACGTTTCTGCGGCATCGCATTGTTTTGATAACGTAAGTGTTATTGACCACTTGGCGGCTGGCAGCGATGTGCGCCGACGCTTGCTGCTCAACTGTGGTCGCAACGTGTTTTGATTTTTCCACAGCGCACATCTCCACGATGTCCCCCGTTGTGATTGACAGTGGCTAGTCGCCATGATTACCCTGTAGGTGTTTTCAGACAATCCACAAATCAATGCTCCACAACTCATTGATATTATTGAAAGCATGCTGTGGTCCTACCAAGGAACTCTCAAATTCGCGCGTCAAATTGCTCCCTTCTCCTCGTTCTTATCTGTTAGGCATGGTTGCTCGATCTTCTTCTTCCGAACCTCATTCCAGCGCTGCATCCAACGCCGCCGTCATAATGTCTACCGTAGTCGATGCTGGCATCGCGAATCCTCGCTCAGAGCTCCCCAATCTTCAATACCCTTCTGCCTCGGAGCCGACCGACCCTCCAGCACCAGCTCACATATTCACCTTCACGCACCCCGGCCCAGCAGAGGTGGTCCGAACTACACCAGTGTCATGCACGTATGGCCCCTTTCGTGTTTGGGGCATGCTGGGCGAGGGCACGTACGGCGTGGCGTTGGGAGCTGAAGACATAGTGTCGAATCGCTTGTTGTGTCTCAAGGTCTTTCAAAAGCACCATCTTGAGCGCAAATCCAGGAAAGCTGTTCTTCTGAACGAACTCGAAGCGTTCAAGCGTCTTTCATGCGCATCGCCGTGTCCCGCGGCTAATTTCCTCATGGGGCTCGAAATGTCGTTTCAAACAAAAGACCAGATATGTTTTGTAATGGTGCGTCCTCCTCCCTCCTTCCCTGCGACTCGTTTCAGTCATCTGACTCCATTTGACGTCTCTAGGACCTGATGGCGAGCGATCTGTATAATTATCTGCAACGTTATCCTTCGTACTGCGTCCGCAATGCTCGCAGGTGGGTGCGCAAATGGTAAGCAGTCGTCTGTCCTGGTCTTCGACGACTCACGCCTCCTCCGACTTCGAAGACCCTTGGGATAAATGCCCTGCACGAGATAGGGATCATTCACCGGGACATCAAAACCGAAAACATCCTGATCGACGTTCGAGAGAACGTGCGCATCATCGACTTTGGCGTGAATTATGTGAACAAAGACGAAGGACCCTTGGACCGACAGCAGAATTATTCTTCGGAACCGGTGGGAACGACACACATCATGGCACCGGAGGTCCTGCGCAACAGACCCGACTGCCGTCCTTCGATGTACGGAGCACCCGCAGACTTGTGGTCGTTAGGTTGCGTCCTCTACGAGCTTGTGTCGAAGGAGCACGAGGTACGTTTCGAGTCTTCCTTCGCTGCTATCTTACTGATATCATCTCATCAGTCGCTCTTCGTTACAGAGGACGACGTATTTTCCTATGTTTCTTGGTGCTACAGCCGCGACAGGGCATCCAAATGGTTCCCTGCCTTTGAAGAATTGAAGGAAAATCTCGCGGATTTGATCTCTGGAGTAAGCTTTTCTCCTGTTCGTTTTCCGGCACCATCACTTATCTTCACCGCGGTAGCTGCTGCAACCCGACCCGTCATCGCGGTTTGGGTTCGCTGATGTGGTAAATCATAGATCGTTTTCGTCTAAATCCGGCAGGTCAGAATTCACCGACGCACACTCTCGCGGTGAGTTGAATCTGATTTGTCTGTAAACATCATGCTAAAAACGGAATGCAGCGCTTGAGCGCGAAGAACTTCCATCTTCGTTGCCAGACTTACGATGTGGTCGAGAGACCAACGCAGCGGAGATCTGGTTTCGCCAACCTTACTGGGAGAAATCGCACGTTCCGAATGTGGACCAGGTCAAGCCGGCACTTTTCTCTCCGTCCTTATGATGGCCCTTTAGTCCAGTAGATGTTTATTTCGTTTCCATAGCTTCACTGCTCACTGTCATTATGTCTTCCTTCCTTCTTCGAGTTGTTACAAATAATCTCATGTAAAATACATCTGTCTCCCGGGACCCAGGATTCGGACAATTGGAGCATGCCCTCAGCCATGGGAATGTCGTGGCAAAAATCTCCGGAAACCAGAAGTCCTATCCAATCTAGCAGCTTTGTATCTCACAGACAAGCTCCTCGTGCTAAAAGTCACTGTCTCCAAGGAGGAAGACATTGCCTCGGACGCGGCATTTTCCCGCGTGGGGGAGGTCTTCCAAGCATAGCTAGATTGCGTGTTCAAAAATGCATGATACAAAATTATTGCCGGGGAATTAGAAGGCACGCCAGGTGTGATAAAGTGCATAAGATTCCTGAAACAAACTGCTAGAGCGCGACGAACGTCAGTCGTACTACAATCAAGTTTTTCAGAGAGTTGAACGAACCTGGAAAGGAGGTGCTCTTTCAAATGGGTTCGACTACATTGACCCACTTCTCAGTTTGGGTTGTTATGCGACGACACGAGTGGCATCCCTCAAGCTTCAATGATTGATCCAATGATAATTTTCAATTCTATGGCAGCAAACACGGTAGGCCACTTGATGGATAGAAAATATTCATGAATGACTCGACACGCTGTACAGCACTAAAGGGCTTCTCAAATTGTCTCGCAAGAGAGTTGCTACCTTCGTGGAACATGATAAGGCACGTCGTTCTAACGATCAAAAAAGGCGTACTCACAAAAAAAGCTAGATGTGCACCATGGAACCTCAGGCTGGCGATTTCAAAATTGATGTAATAAAGAGTATGGAGCTGATACCGCAACATCCAGTATATACCAACGAGTTCTCTGCGACTTCCGCGCGACGCCGCATCATTAACAGCACGGAATCCGAAAGCATGATGTACAAGATTGGAGATACAGGAAAGTTCACGCATACTATCTAGCGCTTGTTGATGGGTTTGGATATCATTGAGATACTAGCCGCCAAGACCGAACTTGAGTACTGAGTACTGAGTCACGGCTGAGGCGACGCTATGGTGAAGAGCTGTGAATGGCATTGCCTGGAGCGCCTAGTTATAAGTATTATCCTGTTTTGTTTTTGTTTTTCTAATTAGTGGGGCCAGAGAATCAAACCATAGATGAATGAAGATAGAATCCTTCTTTACAATGGGACTTGTTATATGCAGTGCTTTTCAGACGTAGCGATGCCCCGTGAAAACAGTCATGCAGTTGCAGCCTTCACATGAGGCCAGTGATCAACCAAATGTACCGCTTCAACTTGCTCCTCATTAATAGGTTCTAGCGCGTCAGTTGCTCGCCATGTCCTTTTGGCATGCTTCAGCAAGTAGATCGCAGAAGTCGGAGTCATGCCTTCCATGCGTTTGACAGCACCCTAACGCGCGATCAATTAACCATCGCACTACATCGTCACAACAGAGCTCACCAAAGTTGTGGGCCTGACCCTCTGTAAGCGCTCCCTCACCTCCTCGCTCAATCCTTGCACTTTGGAGTAGTCCATGTCAGGATCTAACTGCAGCGACTCATCGGCATGGAATAATGCAAGGTCTGCCTGCTGTCGTGGGAGGTGAGGAGCATAGGATGCTATTTCAAAGTCCATTGGCATGTTGAAATATAAAAGAACAGCAAGACTGTTTTTACCTTCAATGTCAATCCGTGCTCTAATATGAGGTTCCACACAATCGAGACCTGGAACAGCTCTGGAGCGTACGAGATCGGCCGCGGTCATGCCTGGAATCATCAGCATGTCGTACGCACTATTACAGAATTCCAGCTGGAGCTACATCGTAGAGGCGCAACCACGAACCTCCTCATGATACCATCTCGTGAAATATCAAATCCGTATCTCCCCCAACCCTGAGCCAAGGTGAATGAAATAATTCAGACAAGCTCGAGACGGCCCTCACCTGCGGGCTGAGTACAACATTTTTGAGGAGCTCAGTGCCTCGCTGTATAGCGTCTCGGTCACTCAAATAGGCTAACCATCTGTCAGGAGAGATAATTCCAGCAGAATAACCTATATGAACAAACCATTAGATCGTAAAAAAACATCAGAGCAGGGTCTGCGAGACGTACCAATCTCAGTTAACCGCATGTCAGCGTTGTCGCTCCTCAGTGACATCCGGTATTCCGAACGAGAAGTGAACATCCGGTCTCCATAAGTGACCAAAATTAGCTTCGCATCAGAAGTGGATAAATCAGAGGTCACTCGTACACGGTTCCTCCGCTCCCTTTCCTATTAGATCATCTACCATCACTCCCAGGAATCCATCCGCTCGGGTGAGCGACATCGGAGGATGGCCTCGGGCTGAAAGACCTGCATTGATTCCAGCGAGGCAACCTTGCGCAGCGGCCTCTTCGTAACCTGTCGTGCCGTTTATCTGGCCAGCGAGGTAAAGACCCTACAACAAGTTGCCTCTTAGGCGATAATGACAAGGTGCAGACACCGTAGTTACCTTGATGCGTTTCGTTTCCAATGTTGCTTGGAAGATCATGAGTTGGTATGAGGTCACATTTTGATGCAACTCACAGGTCAGCTCGCGGGGATCAACATGATCATATTCAACACCATATGCTGGCCGCAGCATCTTAACTTGTTCGAGACCCGGTATTGTTCTCATCATTGTTTCTTGAAGCTCCTCAGGCATAGAACATGACAACCCGTTGGGATATATCAGGTCTACACAGAATATTAGGATGCGCAAGTTGCATCCGATACTAAAGCACACCTGAATCATATCCTTCTGGCTCAAGCCAGATGGTATGGCTGCCCTTGTGTCCAAAACGAGTGATTTTGGCTTCTAGTGAGGGGCAGTATCGCGGACCTGTGATATCATGGTAAGAACGGTAGACAATAGCTAAGGGCTAGAAACCTTTCTTGGTCTCCTGAATATGTACACTGAGATGCATACTCTCCTTGATGAGGTGATGCGTTTCCAGTGTGGTGTGAGTTTGAAAACACGGAATTTGGTTATTCTATAACAAACTCGGTCCTTGTGTCTAGTTCATGAACGTCGAAAACTTACAGCATGGTCTACTTCTCGGTGAACAAATGAAAACGGCTGAGGTTTCTCATCCCCATCTTGCCGTTCCATCCGACTGAAGTCAATGCTGTGCTTATCTAGCCTTGCAGGTGTGCCAGTTTGCAGGCGTCCAAGTTTGAACCCTGCTGCATTGAGGGATGCAGAAAGACCCGTCGAAGGTGCCTCTCCGATGCGTCCCGCAGGTATACGACGCATCCCTAAGACAATTCGAAATGAAAGCATAAGCCATGCAACATAATTTGACTTGAGCCGCAACCTACCGATGTGAATTTCACCGCCGAGAAAAGTCCCAGTACAAATAACGACCTTGGAACACTTGATCACATCTCCTGTCTCTGGAAAAATAGACCGGTGAGGACTTTTCTTATGCGGGCATAGCGCGCGCACCTAGTCGGACGCCCGTCACAGTCCCCCACGTTGATGAGGACGTGGATGGGCAGGGACTGTTGTCAAATACGAGGTCAAATACGCTTGCAGCACGTATGTCCAGGTTCGTGTAGCTGAAAAGGATGTCTTGCATATGACGCTTGTAGATTTTACGGTCTACCTGCGCTCTAGGTCCCTTTTTTTCAAATGTAATCAGACAAGACGAGCATCATCCGCCATGACTCACCCAAACAGCTGCACCTTTCGAAGCATTGAGCATGCGGAACTGTATCCCAGCTTTATCTGTACAACAAGTTTTAGGCATTTACAATTATGCCCATCTGCAAGAGACGCACCCGCGATCCTTCCCATAAGGCCATCCAGAGCATCGACTTCCCTCACCAGTGTACCCTTTCCAACACCACCAATAGAAGGATTGCATGAGAGCTCGCCCACAGTATCAATTCGCTGGGTTAGCAGTACTGTTCGTGCGCCTGTACGAGCAGCACCTGCCGCCGCCTCGCAGCCCGCATGCCCTCCACCGATAATACATACTACAGAGAATGTAAGTTCAAACATTCAACTTGATAACACCCTGCAAACCATCATATGTATCTTGAATTGAGTTCGAGTTTGAATTCGCTGCGTGTAGGGCCCGAATACGTGCTTCTCGAGAAGTACGTGAGGGTAATAGTCTAGTAGATGTGTTCGGTGTGCTGGTATATAGCGATTTCAACGAGCCTCCTGTGCTAAGAAGCCGTCGCCCCCGCCGTAGGGTAGCCCAGCTTCTTCTCGATAGCATTAATATGCACCTGGCGGACGATTTGCTGGGCAAGTGAAAATTTAAGGATGCAAAAAACAGTCTATACGTAGATGGTATCGATCAGTCTTTGGAAGGCCTAGGGGTAGCTTGCTATGATGTACAAATTCAAAGGCTCGAGACTGAGTTCGAAAGAAGCGTGACACAAGTTCAAGTTGTCAAAGTTCTAAATTCCTATATCTCACGGGGGACTCCGACAACATATCCAAAAAAAGTATCTCTCCGAAATTTCTAACGAGATGGCAATTCGCGATGTACATGGGAACTTCAACCATCATGTCACTTTCTCGCATAGAGAATTGATTGTCTCTCAAAGTCTCATAGAACTTCAATTATAGCCTGTAGAGTGAGCAGAGTGCAGTGCGTCGCGTTGAATCTATCTGTCTTATGATAATATATAAACCAGATGAGGTCGAAGCTCCGCCGGAAATTACCGTGCGTTCACAATCTGTACTTGGAGTCTTGGACCAGCCTATTAGTACGATAGCATTGATACCCAAGGAGCCTGAACTTATCAACAGGTACTTCTACGATATATACAGTCCAAAATACTGCGTCTTGGATCACTGCAAGGAGGCTTGACAATGGCTCCCCAACAAGTCACAGGCAATGACCTTACCGGCCGAAAAGTCGAAGTCAGAACATGATGATGAATCAAAAGTTGTTCCCAAGCATCTCCATCATGTCTACTAATGTTGTCGACGCTTCTGGCGAGAGAGATGCCCCGAGACCCAATCAATCAATTCAAGTTACTATTCAAAAGTACCTAATCGGACTCGAGGAACAAAAGCGAGCATACGGGGTTCTCGCCCGCCTACTATTCCATGTTACGAGGACTCCGAGTTCGTATTCTGGATCCCAGCTTGAAGCAGGGAGTTTATTAGGAAGTTTGAAGATGAAACCCGGGAAAGATTATTAAAACTCGTAAGTCACTGTGACAGTGTATACCTACGCCTGTTTCTGAATTGCCAAGCTTCGATCTAGACAGTCCCTTGGACTTTGACCCTCCATGGGAGTACGAGGGTGGAACAGGTTCCTGGTCAGTGAAATTGTTGATATTACAAGAATCCCGCACCATTTCGAGCAAGGCTTATTTCTACTACACACTCATAATGGTCTAGCGTGTATAGACTGGGTCAAGTTGAGACAAAAGGATACTACAAATAACGTTCATGTATGAGGCTGTATAAATCAAAGAACGAGCAGTTTGCCTTCCTACACATGATCGTACGGTCGTAGAGGTGCGTTTAATCAGTTACTTTCTCGTTTGAAGCCAGGGACCACAATCCCAAACTCACTAGACTTGGGATAGAATATCAACTATGATGTATCACCTGGTTGTAGAATGATACAATACCGATGCGTTGACTTCTTGATGTAACTGGAGCGCATGATGCATCAGTTTCAATCAGTGGCGCACTATTCTTGCCGTATCTTGTTGCATCCTTATCGCATGATAGCCCTGAAATCTGGCCCAGTAGGGCGTGATTGGAGGCGCTGCAGAACGAGGTTCGCAACCTGGATGGGAGAGGTGAGTTGGAGTTTCAACCTATTCTATGCCTTGTTTCTCAACTCTCCCGGACAGATGTGATTTGAAAAGGAACCTTGGGTGAATTACATCCGCAGCTGGACCAGCAAGGCGGAGAGACTGCAGCCGCTCATTGAGCGCTCACCCCATAATGCTTATTTCAGCGACAACAAAGTTGGATGGTGGTGTATATCCAGCACGAACACGATCATTGTGCGTCACAATGTTCTCTGCCCTGAAATATGACCGTAGTCTCAATGATCCATATCATTCTATCAGTTAAATGGTGTCGGTGATGTGATCTTCGTTGCAATGGCTGCTGCAAGTTTGTTCATCCGAGGCTCGTTACCAAAGTTTTTTTCGGGCAATATCTTGAATGCACTAAACTGGATTACTGTGATCGTAACTGTCATGCTGGATAGTGAGTTACTCAGCTGCAATAGTTCAATGGTATTCGCTAAAGTATAACGCAAATGGTTACGAGCGATCCAGAAAGGATGGATCGAGTTATTCATGTCCTAAAATCGCGATGCGAAGTTTAAACTCAATTACCCTTGATTCAGAGTAGCTGGTGACCACGTGTCTATCGTGATCCCCGTTCTCGACTACAGATGCATTTGCTCATTGACTCCCTCGCATGTTATGGTAAACGTCATCCTTTGAACATCTTTCTCACATCAATGTGATCGTTTTGAATATGTTATTGGCGAGCCACATTTCCCTCCACGTTGAAGAAGACGAACGTTCTACCGATTGTCGCGGGCCCATCAGGCATGGTCCCTTTGCTTCTCGTAAAGTAATACTTGACCAACGACGCGTGGCATCACTGACGATCTCGGGGGAAAAAATCTTGGGCTTAGCTTGTGTGACCTGCTTGATCGGTTGTCACAGCTTCACCGGTGCGCCCAGCCTGTTCGCCGGTCATTTCTGATCTGCACATCCTGCGCAGCCGCGATTGCGACAATTATTTATCGCCGATCATGTGGCTTTAACATCTAATGATTACACGCATTTCAAGGGACATCTAAGGGCAACCACGAGGTGAGCATGATGCCATGATAAGTTCGGGTATGACGGTCACCAGATGGTGCTACTCTTCATTGCGAGGCCGACGTGCCACTTTATGATACCTTGAATGCGACTAGTCCATGTGTATCATGACCCACACGTCCCTCTATTTTAGGTGATGATCCAGTAACCTGAGTTGTGATAGACCCACATGGTGAAAGCGGGCGCTTCGATCTTTGACTATGACATAAGTGGAATCATTCTGTCATCAGACACATTATACGTATATGTCCGAACGTTGTACCATCATGGTGCGGGTCATGGGCCGGGTCATCCTCATCTATACACGTGTCCCCGTACGTTCTGATGGAAATCATGGATATACTTGTTCCAGGTACACGGTAGACTAAGGTGAGGCTTATCGTCCATTCTTGATGGGAATCTGCATCCACTGTCCTGAAACATGATGGGAACACGGGGAGGCGCCGCCGACCCCAGATATGTCTAGATTATCTATGGTCCATATACCAGTACAAATAATCCAGTGGGTATGAGATATGCAATAATGACAATATGAGTGAGTTTCCCCTTAAAAGAGCCCTATAAGTGTATTTCCTAGCAAATAGTGATTACATCAGTGCGGGTGCGCGTTCTTCATTCGTATCCATAAGCCACCCTATGAGAGATAAGATGACACAGCTGAAACACAAAGTGAAGATAAGATAACGCACTTTGATGAAAAGCGTCATCGTAGCGTCAGGATAAATCATCTCCACCCTTTGCCTGCCGCGACCTAACTTCCACTCGGCAGGTGGCAAGGAGGAAGGGGGTTGTGCATCCGTTGCGAGTGTAAAAGTGTCGAACCGCTGAAGCAGTCGCACAAGGAAGAATGATGCCTCATTGTATGCATAGTTCTGACCAATGCACTGAAAGAGTCAAAGGGCCAAGAGGTCAGGATTTCTTATCAAATTGTAATCACGAAAGGAGATCCTACAATGCGTGGTCCTGCGCTAAATGGAGTGAACATCATCGGATTCGATGTGAATCGAGCCAATCTCTGAGGATCAATCCATCGCTCAGGATCAAACTCGTCTGCATCAGGCCCCCAAAGTTCTTTGTTGCGCTGCGTCAACAGTGACGAGTACCAAATTGTCGTAGACTTCGGTAAATATAACGGCTGCCGAGATTCGGTGGGATAAGTACGATCTGGCGGAGGAAGTGTGCAAGGCTGAGGTCTGGTCTGTCGCGAATTCAATGGAACGGGTGGGTACAGGCGGAGAGTTTCGTCAAGAACCGCTTTGACTGATGAAAGAAGGTCGTTGAACAAAACACCACCATATGAAATATAAACTCACCATATTTGAGTTTACGAATTCCTTCGTGGGTAGGAGGATTGTTGCCACACACGTCGAGTACCTCTCGTCGCATCTTGGCCGCGATGCTCGGATATAACGCCATAAAATATGTCACATAGGTCAAAAGGCACGCAGTCTGTCAAGCAGAGCTGTCTCATCAGAAAATGAGCGCTGAAGGAAGAAGAGATACACACAGTGTCTCTAGCAGCCAATAGGACATTGAGCAACTGATCACGAATCATTCCAGCGTCTATAGATTGTCGGCGAATGAGGCGCAGAATTCGGGCAAGGAACGAGAAGAACGCAGACCTTCGGTACTATCAGCTAGGTGTTCTAAGAAAGTCTTTTCTTCCATGGTACTCCGTATACCACTTTTGTGGGCTAACGCCTTACGATCCAACGTTTGTTTTACTAGTGGATCTAGCCATCGTTTGATGACATCCACGTGTGGGGCAGTTTTGTCATCGAAAAGCTCAAAAATGGGCCAAATGAAACCGGTACGACCTCTTATGGTGATTATGCGTTGGACTGCTTCAAAAGCTTGAGCAAATGTTCCCCACGAGTCATCTGTAGTGGCTCCTCTATCACTCTGGAAGCCTGAAGTAGGAACAGGAAGCTTCTTGGACAAGGTGTCCAAATTATGCCCAAAAAGAAGGTCCGAGGCAGCGTCGATGGTGAACCTAGAAAAAAGGTCCTGCACATTACAGGGCTCGTTGCGTGAGGCAAGATTTGATAATACAGTCAGCGTGCGGTCCGTGTATTTTTCAAATAATTCGAAATCAGATATGCGATTGCGGGTGAAAAAGGGTCGTGCGAGTGAACGGTGCTATAACGATAGCCTATCAGCCATCAAACAGTGTCAGGTGGTCAGCTTGTCGTACATATTTCCATTTCTGCATAGTTGTGAGCAAATTGTGACCAAGGTAACAAAGCAGGTCTCGTTTCTCACCTCGTCATCCCGGTTGAATATTCCATCGCCTAGAAAGTTCTCTCTGAAATAGAGTTGGGAATTATTTTTTCCGGGGTAGAAAGTTGCTTACAATCGCTCTCGTTGTGCAGTGCCTCTCCAAAAATGACCAAATCCTGTTGCTAACACGCATTTGGAATGTTCTTGATCCATGGTGATGATCTTTCGATAGTGAGCGCGCTCGTCAGCACTTGCCAGTAGAGATGATATCTAGATAAAACCACATACATTGTCAACCCAAAGAAAGCGAGTGTTGAGGGTTGTGCACTGATACTCTTCGAATAGATCAAGGAACGGCTCGCAGATGTACTGAGAGGCGAGCCCTTTCTTGAGTTTGAGCATCACATCAATGTTCCCTGGCCATTTCCCGACAACTCTGGGAATCGGTCTAGCACCAAGTTGCCGTGCTTCCCGTGCTTGAACAAAATCAGCATATTGTACTCTGATAAATACCGCGAGCGGGATGGCCAGGAGATGGGCAGGTATCGACCACCATGCGAACTGAAGGTTCAACGTCCTACAACACAATGATACAAGCACGGGGGGTACAACTAGTGCTTGAAGGATGTCCTTCAAGATACGGAAGCGATAGTTGGCGTGGCCGACGAGGGTCATGTTCAGTGCTCAGATGAGGGGGTGAAACTACAGATGATGATTCTAACTTGAGCCCTTTATGTGCATTTGGGAAATTGTTACTCCTCGCCAGCACCTGAGTAAATGAAGAGAAGATTATCGATATGAATTCGCGACATGATTAACTCCACGCCGATGTGCATGTGAAATTTCTCGATCCGCACCGCGTAATGGAACTGTAGCTCGGCGTAATAATAGATCGAGTGTCGGTGAACTTCTGACAGCGGCTAGAGGACCCCGGATCCCTCACGCTCATCTTCTCACGGTTTAGGTTGTAAGGCTAACTCAGCTAAATCTCATAGCGATAGCCCGGCGCCGGAAATTTTGCGCAAGGCTTAGACTATATAGTTACGTGGTAAGGATATGCCTCGACGGGTTATGATGACAGGATGTATAATATGAGATGCGGAAACAGGACGGAGGCATAATCTGCGACACGATTCCTTCAGTAAGGTGGGTACGGCTCTCCAATCTGGGGTTGTTCCATCACAAGATGGCCAGGTTCATGAGATCTCAAGGACCGGTTCAACATCAATCAAAGCGCCCGCTGGCACAACTATGAAACGGGAGCGACACAGCGGGCCCCGGATCTGGGATAACGTCAATCCTTGGATCAGATCCGAATGAGTAGGAAGCTGCACACCATAGATTCAGATCCAAGCAGGCACAGTCAACTAACGACCTATCGCAGCTCACTTCCGATCCTCGTGTAAACTGACAGCGTCGTAGTATAAATTAGGGTGCTTTGATGAACTTGCTGCGGGCGGAAGTAGAATCAGAAGGCTGAGCACTGTTTCAAAAGCTTACCGACTTTATGCGAAATGTCAAGCAAAGCACTGTAACACAACGTCTTGCAAGCATCTGATCATCCAGATACTACAATCAAATTGTGAGATTTACAAAGTTAATAATACACTAGCAACCAAGACTACGAGGACATACATATAATGCCACGGACTCGGAGGCGTCGGCTGTCCTTGAAGATTCTTACCAGCAAGGAGAGCACACGCCATTTGAACTACCGCTGAGTGATTCGGATGATGATCCCTTCTATCTCAGGATAGCTTAGGTGGGCGCTCTAGAGTTCGGAGGCGAGCGGACGAACCAGGAAAGAGCTAGAGCGCTCCCTGTCATGGCATATACCAAGTCATTCCAAGCTTAAGAAGCGATGAGAATTGTATTCTTCAAGGTCGGGTCACACAACGGTAGTCTTGAGCGTCAGCGTCAACAGGTGCGCGTGGGGGTCGGAACAAAAGTCGGAGCTTGCAGTTGCCATACAAGGTAAGTGCTCGGCAAACTCAGTAGTACTGCTGAGTGTTACCGTGCTAGTACTACGAGATTGTCCATCATCATGTCGGAATCTCGCTGGATCCCGCTCGAAAGCAACCCAGATGTAAGTTCCCTATACCTCTGATACTATATTCTCATTCTGATGCGATAACGAGCAGGTATTTAACAGTGTAAGACAAAAACTCCTAGCGGTGCAAAATGTCTTACATGGTACGATGCTCTCGTACAGTGGGCCATAAACGCTGGACTAGCATCCCAGGCGCAATTCGAGGATATATATGGTCTTGATCCAGAAGTTGGTCTTCTCAACTCACTTATGCTCATAGGTTCACGACGATACAGCTTCTAGGAATGGTATCGAAAGGTGTAAAGGCGGTCACGCTACTCTTTCCCTGTTCAGGGACCATTGCGACCAAGCGTAAAGAGGAAGATGAAAAGATTGCCGCTCAAGGGCAGTATCCGATCGATCCCACTATTTTCTGGATGAAGCAGACGGTATGTTCGATCAACCGAGGGTCTTTCGTACTCATACTACTAATGAAGGCTAGATTGTAAATGCTTGCGGAACCATGGGCCTTCTGCATGCTTTAATAAACGTAACCCGCAACATTTCCCATTTATTATTCTCTCATGCTAGCATTACTCTAGTCAGGCGTCGCTTTCGCTGATGAAAGTCCATTGGCTAAATTTATTGAAGAATGCAAAGGTAAAAACTATTCCTATCAAGCACCCAAAATGTATTAATCGCGAAAATAGACAAAACACCATTGGAACGTGTCAAAGTTCTAGAGGAGACCTCCCTGTTCGAACAGATCCATACTTCTGCAGCCGTCTCAGGACAAACCACAGTGCCTGATGATCTGGATACTTATCTCCATTTTACTTGTTTTGTTCAGGCGCCCGATGTCACTGCCAGGGACCAAGACCGTGGGTGGCGCGTCGTAGAGTTGGACGGAGGTCGCAATGGTCCGATTGATAGGGGCAAATGCACAAACCTGCTTCAGGTACGGCTTTGATCACTTCTATGACACTAGGTTGATCTCAGTCCTGGATCTGCAGGACGTGGCCAACTTCGTCAAAGAACATTATATCAAGGAAAGCAAGAGCGTCAACTTCAGCATGATGGCGTTATGTTCTGCACAAGACTAGATCAAGAATTACGGACAAAACCAATGTGTACAACAGCAAAGCGACTACGTATTCATTTATTTCAACTGGCGCTTTTAGATCAGAAGTTAAGTAATGAAACAGTTGGTAATTGAGGCGGTATCAACCCGAGACCGAAGTTCATGACAGTCACGAGAAAAGTGCTTCCGATATGGCAGCGGGAATTTCTTTCTGCATTTTGGCGATGAATCTAGCAACGTGGAACGCATTGTCAAAGTCAGTGATATCTTGACCATTTCCAATCTCAGCAATCTGCGCCGCAGATGCTACGAACTGTGTGATTAGATATCAAGGCCGCGTATTGACCTGAATGAAGACCATGCGTACCCGCAGCATCGGGCTTTCAGGAAATTTGTCTCCCTTGGCTTTGTTCTTCTCCCCTCGTAGGATATCTCTGACCAAAAATGGTTCTGCGGTTAATGGTCTCGCTAATCCTATAACTGCATCCCACCAACCGCTGAGTAAAAATATACAACCAGCGAAAGGACGCTCACTGTTCGCGGCCCCTCGCAAGACAGCATCGGACATGCCCTGCAATGTCTGGAATCCACCCGTGGCGACTACTTTTGATAGATTTAAATGGGATTGGAGAATCTCTGCGTATTCGACGAAATATCCTTCTCGGGTTTCAACAGTATACGGCTTATAATTGCTCGGCATTAACTTTAGATTGATCATCAAGCGTAAAATGTTACCTTATCCCGAGAGCTGCGGATATTTTGTTCGTACACCCCCCCACTGACTTCAATGAAGTCCACTCCTGCAATTTCGAGCAGTTTGGCAACCATGATCGATTCCTCGATACAGAAGCCCTGAGGGGTTGAATCCTGTGCGTTGAGCTTCACCGAGATGATGAAAGATGGGCTCTGGACCGCTTGTCTGATTGCGGCGATTATTTCGAGAATAATATGAGCTCTGTTTACGAGCGATCCGCCATATTCATCAGTTCGCATATTTGTCGTCTTGGTCAAAAATTGTGACAGAAGGTAACCGTGAGCGACGTGGAGCTGAGTCTAATTAATCGATATGCCGGCCAGATGTTAGTGAAATAACATTACCTGGACGCCATCGAACCCAGCCCTGTGCAGGACGAAGGCTGCATATGCAAAGCGATTTACAATGTCCTTGATGCCATCTTTTGTTAGAGGCGTAGGATGCCCGAAGAGAACGCCTCCAGTCGAGGGTTGCTCGACGTCAGATGGTGCCTCTGGATATGGCTGTATGTTAATGGAAACCTGACGCCCTGGATGGCTAAGTTGTCCGATGACCAAGCTCCCTTGTGACTTGGCAGCTCGCGCCACCTCCGTCCACTCCCGGAGATAAACTGAGGGGAGGTCTCTGTCGATGATAGTATTCCCTACATGGACATCAACCTTGCAATTATTTTGGCAGAAAATTATGACTACCTGTAGCTTCGAGATGATCTTTTTTTATTTGTATGTTACCAGTGACAATGATTCCTTGGAGAAATTTATGATTAGAGCGTCATCAAGGATGGGGTGGGAATCACCGATATCCCCCTTTGCCCAGGTTTCGTACAGTCGTACGAGTTCCTCTGTTGGTTGTCCTCGACCATAAGGATCAAAATTCGAGAAGGTGGCCAAGCGTTCTGACATTGCGCTCTTCAAGAACCTATTTTTGGCTGTTCGTCCGCTAAAGGGGAAAGTAACAGGCTGCCTAAGTAGTTCAACCGGGTGAAGCATTGAAACCATGTATCGGGATGTCGTTGTTTCTTCGGGCTGTCGGTGAAATGGATATTGGACAAATGGATGAAACGGTTGCATAGTTGAATCCAATATATTACAATCCAAATTTCACAATATGATTTTCACGGGGTGACTTTGGGCTGAGGAATCAGTCAGCCAAGAATATCACGCAGGGCTGGATATGAATTAGCAAACATATGTATGATAAACATGTTTTTGATGCGAGAGAAGAGGCCTACTATATATTCCGAAGACCCGGGGATTAACAGACGGCCAGGAAAATCGACCGAAGATATTAGCAAGCCTTGATGTATCCAAGAAAGGTTTATCTAACGAGTTCGTGCTGGCAAGTCAGCACACCTGTTAGTGACGTTGCTGGCGTTAGCAGCAGCTTGTGCGGACAGCGTAAATAGCTCACTTATTCAAATGTGGCTTCTGGGAATGGTGTGTTAAAATTGAAGGGTGTGCACGAGGTTTCCTGCGGCAGGTTAGACTGTGGAACATATGCTGGTTGTCGTGCTAACAATGTTGACGCAAATGACAGTTTCGAGTGCGCAACCTCTGAGATCTCACAATTCGGTGCGTAGTCGTCGCTATCGAGTTGCAAGTGACGACAGCATCGTGTATTACTGATTTAGGGGAGCTCTCCATCAAATGAGAAGACGGTGATTGTCATCCTCCGATGTCTATATATATAAAAAACTCGACAAGACTCACGTTCTGGGGCCACTCTGCACCATAACAGGTTAAACTGATTGCGGAACCAGGGCTCAGAGCGACTGAATTTGGGAGTCGGAGGATGATTAGGCCCGACCGAATCCCTGACGTATTAGTTCCAACTACTGATCAATTGACGAAGCGAGATCAAGTTCCGTCACCAGCTGACTTGTCAACGTGTCAACTACAGTGTGGAGCTGGTACAGCTGCTCGCCGCAAGAGCTCTACAACGCAGTTGTTAGGGTCACCGAACCTATACAATGCTCAAAGATTATCATTTCTGATCCTGGTATTGCCAATGAACAGTCTCGTATAGCTACTTAACTCACGGTGAAATTATTGGGCGGCGCCGCAGCCGCGGTATCACTGCTCACGAAGTTTAAGGCTTGGAGCATGTGGTGAAAAGAGCAATGTGGATTTTTGCAGTCCATTGTCCCAGCATTCTCAGGCCATGACCTCAGCGCTAAGCATTCCGCGGGGTCAAGTTCTTCAGACTGCTCATATGCTCGTTGCTGGCTGAAGAACAGAATAAATGTCATAAACGTAGCCTTGGAGACTCGGAAGCAATCGGGAATTGCCAGATTGTGTCGGTACGCCATTGGGTCGAATCTTATCTCTGAGAGTCAAACGTTAATCATGCTTTCTTCATCATCCTCCAAACCATCGACGCAGCAACTACTACAGTCGGCGGACCTCATTTCACAGGGTGCTGAAGCTGCAAGTCCCTCTTCTAACTAATTTCTGCTTCGTCCCATGCTCACTCGAACCCCCGATCACCCTTCTAATGCTCCACGCAGAAAGTCTATAAAGCATATTTGCGTCAAGTCTCGACATCGGGCCTTAGCACTGGTCACGGCGCAGTTCTTGAGGCGCTGGATCCGGTTCTCTTGAAGTACCGGTTCCACAAGCACTACCGCCACCCGTCGCTTGATGCATCACTCACCCGGCAACGCATAGCCGGTGAAGCCCGCGCGTTGATGAGATGTATGCGGTATGTCCAATTTTTGCTGTTCTGTGGAGGAATTTTGGGATGAGCCGACGTGGGACCTCGGCAGGTCCGGTGTTACCGTACCCGGAATCAGGATGGTGGATGTGAACGAAGGTGTACTGGGTATCGAGTGGATAGATGGCAAGAGCGTGCGTCAACTTCTACCCGGTGGAGCTGAACTCGAGGACATCAGCGAACTTGAAGAGGCGGGTGAGATGGATGAAATCCATGAAAATGGCGCTGCAGACCAAATCGCTGATTATGGAGTTTCTCGAGGTAGGACTGTTCGTACGCTGATTAGATTATACTCAAGTTCCGTAGATGCCCTGATGGATATGATCGGTGTTGAGATTGCAAAGATGCACTTGGCCGATATAATCCATGGTGACCTGACGACCTCGAACATGATGTTGAGGAAACAAACAAATGATTTGGTACATGACAGGACTAGAAAATATGGTCGTCTTTTTGATGTCTTTTTCAGGTTCTTATAGATTTTGGACTCGCCTATCATTCTACTCTCGTAGAGGATAAGGCTGTGGACCTTTATGTCCTGGAACGCGCCTTTGCCTCAACTCATCCTGACTCGGAGCCACTGTTTGCGGGTGTGTTGAGCGCGTATGAGAAGCGCATGCGCAAACATTGGTTGCCAATTAAAAAGAGATTAGATGATGGTAGGCTAAGCTTAATGCATGACCAGATCCGTGTGCTCACTCTTTGGCTAGTGCGACTGAGAGGCAGGAAACGGAGTATGGTTGGTTAGCATACATGCTGGACTGTTTCAAAAATGTGTGGGTGAGTTCAAATGAAGGCTAGTAGCTCTTTGACGAACTGGATCGGACCAAGGTGATTGTTCACTAGTCCTGTCAGGTTTGATTCGTGTTTGAACACGAGCACGTCTTTTGGGCTAAATACGACCTCTCGACATTCAGACCCTTCTCTGATTTTTGTGTATACAGCAGATATAGTTTTTAATCAGGCGCAAGCACATTGACCGGCATTCTCTCATCACATCCGCCCTGGCATGTGTTTACAGTCAGAATGTTGGTGGGTTTCAACCCTTAACATCGCGATCCTTTCCCCGCCATCTTCCGACGCAAATCGAAAGTGCTCTTTTCTCATCCTTGACCTCAACGTCGGGCGTTTTCGCAAACGTGCCATGGCTTTTACTTCGAGAGCCTCGTCTTGGGTGAGTATTGAGTCGATATGTATGAGATCGGATGGGTGCATCGACGGGTTTGTACTGTCTCTGGGGACGATTGATCATGTCCACCGTGACTGCTCTCTGAGTAGGATGACAGACAATTTTGAAGAAGCTCATCTTCAATTTTACGAGGGCTGCCAACCTCTGCGCATCTGATTGAGGGGTCAGAGGCCGTGTCTCCATTCTCTATGAGCTCCTCGTTGTTTGACGTTCAAGGTTCGTCGATGGTGGCATACTCAGTCACGCTAGATCCGAAATCACTCATCTCTATAGCCACTAGACTATCAGAGCGCTGGTGAGAGTATTTCCTGAGCACGAGAGTTACGAGAGCGCCGACAGGAGTACCTTGATGGCCTGTGGTGTCTAGCGCACATTACATGATGCAATCGACGGGAATATTGGGAGTGGTGACGCACCCAGTCCTTAACATTCGGACGGTGGTCATCTGCGCGCAGTAACCTTCGAGGATCTCATGCACCTCATCAGTCACTAGTCAGCGCTCGGCATGCCTGTCAATGGGCTTCTATGCATAAGTTCTAGGTAGACTAATTTTCAGTGAGTAGTTTGTCCACAGCCATGTGACACGCCGAGTCGCTGACATGTGATAGACGGCGGTATATGGCTCCACGGTCTGTTACAACTTGAATGAACTGCCCGAAGTAGATGTTGTTCAATGTTTCAATTCTAATGTTCAACCGTGAGTCTAATGCTATCCTACCTTTGAATTGAATTGGCGCTCAGCATGACAGATTTGGAAGTACGTATTTTTTTGTCAACTTGAACTTAGCTGAAATAACTAGTAGGGTCGAGATTTGGCCGTTAGAAATTTATAGGATGATACGAAACGACCTGGAACAACGTTCCAGAATCCAGAGTCTCGGGTTTTGTTCCATAGAACATTCATATTCTAATCTAGCCAGGCACCATGCTAAAATCTCGTCAGACGAAGAGCCGAATAACGCTTTCTGTGTTCTTCCTAGTTCTTCATCCCTCCAGTTTTATTGACACGTTGCTCCTTTTGAAAGCTACTCCTTAGCATGCAATACTCGGCTCACCGTCTTTTTGGTGGCGTTTGGTGGGTTCGCACCCATCCTGGCAGCTCCATTAGCAAGTAAGCAGTGCTCGGTCAACGTGTTATTATAGTTGACGAATTTCTGCTTCGAATGAGCAAATAGCGGCCACCATCGGTAATGATGTCGTATCAATTGTTTGGCTAATATTACGACCGCTCACGAAACTCTTGCTTTGAAACAATAGCTCATGCCTCAGAAATAGAGCATGTTGTATTCTTTTTGATTGCACGGCGACTGTTGCCCGTCCTACTAGTACAAGGGCCGACAACGGTGATTCCTGACCTAGAGGAGAAGGGCGGGGCATGCCATCCTCGGCCATCCGCCGAGGACTTCCTGCCGTTAACCCCCATGAACTTGAGCTCCGATGGCTAAGTTGATCTCGTCGGGAAAGCCTTGCTCATTCATGTGGGCTTTTTATGACATCCTCGTTTTTCTCCTCTCCCACCATGGCGCCTGGTAAAGCCTTTTGGAAAATTAATACCCTATGGGCGCTCGATCGTTCTTCCATTGCAATGCTACATTAAAAAGAACCCGACTATATACGCCGAATGCAAGCATTGGGCACGTTCCCTACGTAATAACAGTATTATATCGTGCACAAAGGATAAACAGCAGGGAACCATTATGGTATGGGATTCACATATTTTGGACTCGCTGTGTCATTTGGACTTTGCCGTCTTAAGAAGCAGATTTTATTATACACGCGCCTGCCGGATCCAGGTCGTATAGTCCAATAGCGCGTATGAGAACGACCTTAATGACGATGGAAATTCGTATGAACACGTAATGTGTAAACCCTGCTAAATAATCGCCGAAGTCTGGAATAAGTGTACGTCATAGTGGGTATACCTACAAATGTGATGATGAAGCAGACGTAAAGAGCCATGACCAGAGATCCCACATCAACCGATCAAAGGATGTTGATATCGGCATCGTTGAGAACATCGTCAACAACTGTGGGCTTGCATTAAAGACAGTAAAACGAGATCACGTGCATAGTACTTACTGACGTCGACGCCGATCAAAGCATCATCATCTCGCTTGGTAAGAATGTTCACGTCAAGATTATCCAAATCATCCTGGACGTCTGAAAACCCTTTAGCGGCAAGCTGTGAACTTCAGGAAATGACATACCAACGATGACGTTGGCCAAACTGCCGTCTCGTTTGGTCAGAACGTTCACATCAAGATCGTTCAAATCGTTGGTGACAGCTAGAAAACCTTTAGCAGCGAACTGTGAGTTGCAGGAAGTGCCATACCAACGATGACGTCAGCCAAGTCTTCACGCTTGGTGAGAACGTTCACATCAAGATTGTCCAGGTCGTCCTGAACATCTGGATAATATTCAGCGGCAAACTGTGAGCCTTAGGAAATCTCATACCAACGATGACGTTGGCCAAACTGCCGTCTCTTTTGGTAAGAGCGTTCACATCAAGATTTTCCAAATCATTGGTGACAGCTAGAAAACCTTTAGCAGCAAACTGTGGGCAGAAGAAATGACATACCAACGATAACGTCAGCCAATTCAGTCCGCTTGGCGACGGTGATATCTGCGTCGTTCAAGACATTCTCCACATCTACACATCGTCAGTTCGTATGTTTAGAGCGAGTTTGGCCACGCACAGGCAATGACATCAACCAAGTCATC
>MU172319.1:72103-86056 GCA_016695485.1 Suillus hirtellus | reverse complement strand
GCAAATACGTCGGCTAAGGTCGCCCCGCGGGTGAGAACGTTCACAGTGTCGAAGTTCGCGACATCCTCCACGTCTACGCAGAGTCAGTTAGTTTGCTTATGATGAGGTTGGGCACGCACATGCAAGGGCATCAACCAAGGCCTGACGCTTGGTGAGGACGTTCACAGTGTCGAAGTTCGCGACATCCTCCACATCTGCGCATGTCAGTTCGTATTCTTACAACGAGTTTTTGGACGCACAGGCAAGGACATCAACCAATTCAGGAGAGCGACTGTCAACAGGGGCAGCGAAAGCAGAGGCGCAAAGGACAGCGAGGGATGCGAGAACAGTGAGCTGCATTGTGAATTGTTAACGAGAGGAAGGTAAGCAGCTGGAGGCGGTGGAAGAGGGTAAAGAACGCTGGAACAACTAGAGAGGTAGGCGACTGTTTTTTATACCCATTATTTTCTGCGATGAGAACAAAATGTCAGAATTGACTCAAGATGGCAACCAGGATTTGCAGCTTGGGACCGTGAAAATGATAGAAAGGACGACTTGTTCCTAGTACAGTCGTTTCGATTGATGCCACAGTCTGTTCACGCTGTGGATGATCTACCCCTGTCAGAAATGCGCATCAGCATCCAACGGACCGTGGCCCATCCGCCGACATTACCAATTTTGTACAGATTACGTACACGGAAGTGTAACTTCCGCTCGGCACGATAACGCCGCCCCAGTAACATAAGGCGGCGCGTGTGTGGTTTGCAATGATATTTCAAGCCGAACCGCCGAGGTTCGAGCTTACAGTTGTGCAACAGTTGAGGGTCCATGCCCGGCCTCACCGCCATATAGTGTTAGGCCTGCCACCCACTCGAGTCGAGGCTTTGGCTTCAAGCTAATAGCTGCAGTGATGACCCTTTGTGTCATCATCGTCGTCCCTTCATTACCAGATCGTAAATTTTTGGATTGAATGATGCGAGGAGTCCGGTACGGTGTGAGAATGATGTTCGCGCGAGCCGCGAGAAGCACAAATTGGAACGGGGAATTATGCAATTATGCGCCGGAAATCGTTGATCATGAATCGCGGAGCGATGGGACATCATACGGCATGACAAGCCATGGCCCTGCAGGATGACGGATCTACCGCACTACATCCGAGACCAGAACGCCCCAAGGCAGTAAACAAAGACCTAAGCGCCAGCACCAACTGCGTCAGCGGGTTGGATTGTATCACTCTGTGATGCATTAGGTTTCCCTGATGGCCTGGCCTGGCCTCTGCATAGGTAGATAAAGTTAGACAAGATATGCGACGTCACGCCTTACAGATTCGAAGCAGCATCAGCTGTGAATTGAGGCCGGGGAAGATGGAAAAGTACCTTTTCCATTGATCTGAAACAAATTTCAATGTGTCGCTCATTGATCGCTAGAAAAAACTTGCCTTCGAGATGCCGGCATGTCAACTAGAGCCGACCGCCATCAGTAAATGATTGCGTTATGCACATGCCACACACCGGACATGGATAAAAAAAAATGCAAGGCTCGTCCCGAAAGAGTCTGATGGAAGCCGGTTAGACATTTGATCATGTCGCTGATCGCGGCCAGTCTAGCCTCTACCTAAAACCTATCTATTCCCGACTCCCATGCGCAGGGTATGCCGTAGACTCATAGGCTCCACGCAAGGCTTCCAAGCTCCACCGTGCACATTTCGATTTAACCGACTCGCAGGGCTCGCAAGGCTCGTTGGGTCGTGTGGAAGTAATCTGACGTGGGACCAGTCGTTGACTATGTACTGGTGCCGCATCGAATCCTGTCGATATAGAAAAGCTGCGCACGAAATAATAAGCGAATCAGTGACAGGACTCAGCATGTACTAACACACCTTAGGTGGGTGTTGTGACTTTCAGTACTGGACTGGGGACCGCCGTCAACTTCACGAATACGTGAAACAAGGAGCATACCAAACCCTGTAAAAGTGAAATGGGGTAGACTACTTATACGCTAAAAACCATGTAGCTTCTGGCACTGGACCGAACAAACTCAGGAAGTTCGGAACCGTTGTCATATAGCACTCATACGTATATGCACTATACGCTTGGGCTTCGCTTCCAAGAAATTCGCTGCGTCAAACAGTAGAATTTTTCGGCAGCACTGAGGCATTGGTAGCCCCATCAGAACTCATTGGAAGGAACAATTGTCGCAAGTTCATGCTAGGAGGTGGAAACAAATGTCCTGTAGCACGGTGCCGAACAACTCACGAACCAGAACATGAACCAACAGACTGACCTAATACACCAATCCCATTTCACAGCCTCGACGGCAAAAGATGGGAGCTAAGATTTCGGATCGAAGCAAAAAAAATTATCATTCAACCACAAAGTATTGAAATATGCATTATAATATACTTCTCCGAAAACCGCAGCCGCGGACAATCTTCAGGCTGTCTAGCTTACTATCTGGGAGACCAACATACATTTTAGTTCGTCATCTAGGAACGGTCCAACTGCCGACTTACCTCCGTGTGGCGTTTTCAATTTTTCCCCATCTCAAGTTCTCGACACCCTCACCCTCACGTCCAACACGCCGTGGTCCCATGATAACACTGTCGTCGAGACGCTCCAGTCTCACAATCTCACGGCGGATGTAGGAGACAAGTATGACCATGAGCTCTGGATAACCGATATATCTGGGGTAAGTGACAATTAGCAAAAAATAATATGAACACAAGATGAGGGATGCTTTAGCGCAAGTGCCACGGGTGGATACTGCACTGGAGACAACATTGTCGCATGCGCACCGAGTGAGTGACAAAAGAAAAATAATACACATACCGGTCATTTTCCGAAGGAGCAAAGTCATGCACACCGCTATTATCGTCCTTGAACTCTTCTTTATCTACGTCCACCTTTCTCACATCCTCGACAAGTCCACCAACTAGGTTAACCGCTCTCCGATAACCGCTGCCGTTGGCCTCGTGGTCCAACGCAATCCCACTTGCGCCCCGTGCACCTAACAAATTTCTCCAGACTGCCGCAGCCATCTCGGCATCGCCCCTTACGAGGCCAAGGTCCAAGCTCATTCCCATCCCGGCCCATTGCTCTTTTAGAATTTTCATCTGCCTGGTGATCAATTTTTCTGGTGCACGAGAGCGTTTCTGAAGTTTTACGGCCTCTTGGTAAGCTTTATTGGAAGGAAAGGTGCTTTTCGGCGCGAGGGCGGCGGGCGTGGTGTAAAAAGAGCTGTGTGGATAGTGTGAACCATCCTCGGTAGTGTCTAATAGATTTGGCGATGAAGAACGAGGAGGTAGGACGCCTGGTTGAAGGACAGCGCGCAAACGTTCCTCGACGTCCTGAAAGAAATGGTCAATGAGCCCTTGCACATGCTGTATCCCGTGTGGTGCAGGGAGAGCACGGAGTCGGACAGTGAGCAGCCAGACGTGCAGGTTTGTGATCGTAAACCAGGATTGGAAAGTTGGCGGAAGAGCGTATTCTTGTCTAGGAATTAATGAAGCGTCGCATAAAGTTACTGCGCATACCTTCTCTCCAAAAAGCAGATGCTTCGTCGGCACGCGTGGCGCATAGAGTGTTATATAAGAGCAGAGTGCGTCTATTAGCAAACTGTTGCGGCGAGCCATAGCCGAGAATACGTGCTGCAGAGAGAAATATTGAGAAAAGGAGTGGAGACGCCTTGACTTTCGTGGTCAACCATGATTGCTCTCGCTGTGGCGCAGACTGGGAAGATGGAGGGGGAGGCGCTGAGGTTGGTGCCGGCTTCAGTTTCGGTGCAGCCGCCGCCGAGCGCGTCACTGAAGATGAAATCACGCGCACATTTCTATGCAAATTTACAGAGAAATCCGATCTGACTCGGTCATACGCGCTGGCTTGGCGCCCTGAACGAACAGCATGACGGACGAGAAGTTGTGAAGACATGGAGAGCTTCCGACTCCCGAGCAAACTCGAGCTTCAACAGCAAAATGTTAGCTTATGTAAGCAACGATCTTTTCACCACGCTCCTCGAGCCCGACGATAATGAGGTCGGTCATCGAACTGGAGCATATTCGTTTCAAAGTGATACATAGGTTCGTACACTAGGACACTGACTCATCGTACTTTGCTCATCATACTAGGATGACACTCATCGACATTGTCATGCCATGGCCCAGACCGTCGCGTCATCCCCGAACACAATCCTTCTAACATCTCACGTAAAAACCTTGCACAAGGTTTATACGGGTCGCATTGTTGTCCGACCTTGAGTAATGATGCAATGTTGAACAGCCGCCGTTCTGGGAATAATTCAATAACTTCTAGTTTCTTTTTCCCCTGAATCGATCGATTCAATGGAAGGCAGATATGTCGTTTCTTCTTGTATTAATGGTGACATCACATTACAGCAAGTCTTATCGTCCAACTGCGACGACACACGTGTGCCATCTGTACATACACAACATGAAATTGCCCGCCATACCACGATGAAGCTCCATATTATCTCCACGCACGAGGGTAATACCGATCACCCCCTTATTCTAAGACCGTGCGGCAACATTGGATTAAACCGATCACCGACGGGTCTCTCAGCCTAACTCGGGCAAGCTTCGGAATGTCTGCCTGCCTGCAAGTATTCTTCACATGGTCTTGTTCATATACTTATGTATATATTTATCACGGCATGTAACTAGGATGTAACTATGATTTATTGTTCCACCGCTGATTGATGACTCGCTGGCACGTTCATTCTGATGGATCCAACGATTCGCGACTTCTCACATGCTTGATTGTAAGCTCCACAGCAGTTAACAGCGACTAGGCACAGCGTATTGGACAAATTTGCTCTTTATAATAAGGATGGAGAAGAGTAAACAGTTCATTACGCGCGGCTAGGTAATAAGTGATTTAACGAGTGACAGTGGTAAACGAATGGTGGTGGACGGGGTATGTGTGCTGCGCGTGATCGGGTATGAAGTACTGCTTTGCAAATCGTCCAGTTATTTACGCGACGAGACAACCTTCGGATTGTTTAGATTGTTCAAGAACCGAATTTAATTCATGACGATCACATTGCAGCCATGGAAATACTAAGAGGCAAACACGTCAATGTCCGCTGATAACGTTGCCCTTCGCATTGTTTGGATCATTCTCAAAGGCCTGAGCATGATTTTAGAGTCGTTTAGACTGCAGTCATCAAATTACTCACTGCCAATGATATTGGCGCGTTTAGAACCATAGACTTTGCTAAGAAGATCTTCGGTAACGGCTTGGACATCAGGGGTTGTGCCGCGACGACGTGAGCTCGAACCGCCACCGTATTGTTCCATGGCGGTCATGATTGCTACAACATGAAGTTAGAATCCGGCGGTGACAGAAATAGCACGTGTCATACCGTCGACAATTTGGGCTTCAGTATAGGGAGATCCCTTGGCCCGCGCAACAATGCCCTCATACCGTTTGAGGATTTCACTTACGGCCGTTGCGTCGTCCAGATCAGAGCGCGATGCCAAGGTAATACCCTGGTTTTGCGCTGCGGTTTTGACAGCTATAACGAACTATTAGAAAAGCGATACAAAATGAGCACAATAATGGCGTACCGCTTGCGACCTGTGAACTTGTGACTTCACGCTTGGTGAGAACATTGACGTTGAGGTTGTTCAATATATCAACGGCCGCTGACAAATCATTCAGCATTTGGACTCGTACAGAGAAAGAGATACTTACCAGCAGTAACTCCGACAACATCGCAGTCATCGCGCTTCAAGATATTGATTGTAACATTGTTAAGTACGTTGCTGACGACTGTTCAACGCTTGTCAGGTGGTGCAGTGATTCATGAGAAAAATCACTCACTAACGTCTACATCCGCGAGGCCACATCCGCTGTCTCGTTCCGTGAATTCGAGCCTTTTGATCACTTCGTCGAAGACTGAAACACCATTCTAGTCAACACCACGGACAAGGCATAATGATGTTTCGTGCTTACGTCCGGAATTCACTGCATCAGCACGCTTGGTCAACACATTGACGTTCGCGTCGTTGCCAACATTGGTGACAGCTAGAATGAGAACACAATGAAGAAGAGAAACAGATACATGAGATGTGACTTACAGGCAAGTACGTCGACTAGTGATTCAGGAACGGGGGCTGCAAATGCAGGGGTGAAGGTAGCGAAGGCAGCAAAAAGAGCGAAGTATTTGGAGAGCATTGTAGGATTGGAGGGCGATTGAAGGAAGTAGGGAGGATGTACGCGGAGGAAGCACAGAAAGCTAACGATAGCAAGCTGGTCTTCGATGGTACGAGCGCTCGCATTTTATACTACAAGGGCTTGCCGAGATATGCTCTCAGGGATAGGGTCCCGAATAATACTTACATGCGGGTGCGGCCAGTAGTAAATCGAAGAAGCGAGGAAAAACTACAAAAAAAAAAGTTCCAATATTTGCATTGAGTAATCATTTTGAGATAGTGAAAAAGGACATGCCGTTCACATCAATCTGATTGCTTGTTTAAACGTAATTTCTACGTAAACACAAGCTAGGCCATGATCGGCTTTACGACGAGCTTTTTTTGAACGGAAGGGTTGGGTTATATAAATCGCGTAATATGTGAAACCGCGACGGCGCCGCCTGTGATAGGCCTTTCGAGGATGAGCCAATCTACCAATGCCAGATGAGTTGCCAATGAAAGTAGCAGTGACTCGCGATCAAGAATCTTTCCTCTTCTTCATTTCTGCAAAACAGTAGATGCATCGATGAATCGATGATATTTCGTCATCGTGTCGGGATGTTGAGGCCTGAATGACACAACTTGTAACTTTCCATGATCGTCGGGCCAAGTAGTCGTGTAATCTCCGCATCCCTCGGCTAACGTACCCACACTAAGCGCGATGAGCAGTGTGTGTGCAAGTACTAAATCCTGACCGACTTCCCTGAGGCCTGAGGGCCGAGGCCCACTGATGCCGTGCCTCGTATCAGGCGGTGTACCCAGTCAAGTACGGCTAGATATTAACGAATTAGATGGCGCCTGTATGACGAGTGAGACATGGGATAGAGAGCCAGTGTTTTTAGTAAGATGCATGGTGATTGGATTGGTCAGGCTGAGTGCGATGAGTACTGAATCTCATCAGTCCGAGGTACCCGCCGCAGTGCATACGTACTTTTGCCCGTTTCCTTGACATTTAAACGATATATCATGAAAACTTCTTAATTGAGCGCGGCTTTTGACTCATCAACTCAACGTTCATCGATACGTCCATGTCAACATGCGCCCAATCTGATGGCCTACTGTGCTGTGTCAACATATATATCACAGCGGGGTGTTCTAAACAGAAGAAGGAAGCTGATCAGCTACTCAGTCGCCCACAAAATTACAAAACATACGTGACAACAGCCTGAGCTGAGCGCTGGGCATCTCCCGTAGTCGAGTCCAATTTTGGTCTTTGCTAATTATTATTAGGGGTATGACAATAACAGGCAGATAACAAAAATAATTATCATTTTCAACAACAGAACCCAGGCCTCGACGTTCAACGTTCAGCCCATTGCTCGGCGCCGCACAAGAACGCAAGTATTGGATGGACACAGTAACCATCTGACAGTCAACTTCTTCGTGAGTAGCACTCATGTAACAGTTCGTTCGGTGATTCGTGAACTTCCACAGCAACTAATTAGAACGCTACAAGTAAATCTCTGAGTATATACAAAGAACTATATAGAGCTAATTGCAAATCAGGCAAAAATGTGCGAGCGAGTGAGCATTCTGAAAAACGAGCGAGCGGGTCATATGGAAAATAAAAATGCGAGGAAGAAACGGGCTCAAGACGTGTGACGCCGAGCCTTCCGAGCGCTCAAAATCCGGCACCTTTCACATAGTAGCCCATATAACCGTCTATATCAAATTCATCATTGCGCGAAGCTGCCCTTCTCTTGCTGAATTCACGACTTCGAACGAATACTGGAAAGGCTGCGGGCGACTTCGGACGACTTAAACTTAGCTGTCATCTCGCGCATGCATCGAGGCCACTTACATCACCATGCCGGTGGTGAATTCCGGCTTTACCTCAATCTTGTTTCCGTTCGAGTCTCTGGCATGATCGATACGCAAGACGGCGAGAATGGCAGCCATTGCATGCCACATACTGTTCTGTACAAACCAACGACCTGCCCACGGTATGAGTAAGACATCCTTAATAAATCAGTAGCCATCCTACCGGGACAAACGCGCCTGCTCAAGTCGGTGAACAACTAAAAATGATACTAATTGCGAGATATTCACCTGGCATGACCAAAGGCAAAATGGTTGACAAAATGGTCCTTCAGCTGCCCATCAGCTGTGAGATGGCGAGTGGGATCGAAGCGTGATGCATCGGGAAATATGTCTTCGTCCCGAGACAACGCCCTAAGTCATGTTCAACTCAAGCATTTGGATACGCTGCGTCATACAGACCATTGATTAACCATCACCACTGTGCCTAATTAAACTGCAGATAAGTCGATGTAACCCCGAGTCATATGACGAACCTTTAGGTATAAAGTACCCGCCATAAATGTCATCATTTGTTGTCGCATGCGCCATTCCTGTGCAAGGGGTCAGCTACGCAATTGCATAAACACCGAGGCACATTAATGGACCGACCTAGGGGTATGGGAGGATACCATCTTAGAACCTCATAGAGAACGGCATCAAGGTAGGGTAACGATGGTCTATCATCAACGGACGGCATTTTATCATGCGTCACGACTTGATTTATTTCTTCACGAATCCTGGCTTGGACATCAGGATAAAGTACCATGGCCATCAGGAATATGTGCAATGTGGATGTAGACTGCGGGACATCAAGGTAAGGGAAGAAGTGATGAGGATTCCCTAAACCAATGACTCACCGTGTCTATGCCGCCTGGGACGCCGTATCCGCATCAAATGATGATTCATGTGCTTTTAGAAAAACCATTACCTATGTATCCCATCAATGCAACGGCTTTCATCGTGTCTTCGTCAGCATCTTCGTCAGCTTGACTGAGGAAGTCGGCGACTAGTGATCTTGAAGCAGTACCATTTGCCTACAGATAAGTAGATCATGCGAATCGTCCAGCCACAATGCGCAAACGTACCATCTGTGCCTTCACCTCGTCAAAGGGCTCGTTTAAAAGCTGTGGACATAGTTCTCTAGTGCGTCCCATCAGAGCATAAGCTCCACGAAAGCACCAAACTGGCAGCTTTTTAACTGTAACCAACACGCCAAATGTTCAAATCGACATCGCCGATAGCGTCGAAGTGCTCACGGAAAGGAAAGGCTGTGAAGATTGCAGCCCTCTCTGGAGAAAGGAGTTGTTTGGCAATATCCAGAAGTTCTTGTGTACGGTTAAGGATTGGGTCTTGCGTTCCGCGACTAGTGTGTCCATACGTCACGGACATGATCAGCGATGCGGTGTATCTGTGACAATTGTATGGTTATCAGTAAGGTCGGAGGTTACAGTGTCACTGAAAAGGCACAAACGCTTGAATAGGTTTCTGGAGGTCACCGGTGGCTTTCAAGAGATCGAAGACTAATTCATTCGCATGATAAGAGTACATTTCGTGGTATGAAACAGAGGCTTCGGCCCTAAGGACCTGATGGAGATCTTGCGATGTTGTCGCAAAGTCTCGCCATACGGAAGGAGTACAGTATTGAATCCCAGTCCAGCCCTGCCTCGTCAGCTGATCAGAATAGGCTGGATGAGAGCAAGACGTACATTTCACCGGTGGGAATGACGGGGCGGTCCGAATAGATTGCAGAGCGCTTGTCCAACAACTCCCGCGCGATCAATTCAGAGTTTATGATGATCATGTCGATCCCAAGGATGCGAAAGTGAACGATTTTGCCTATGAAAAGGGATAAAATTAAATTCAAGTACTTGAAGAGACCTTGGACTACCCACCATATATCTTTCCCCAAGCAAGATATGTGAGCCAAGGTCGTTTGGTGTCCAATTGCAGTGCGTTTCCCAGAAATGGTATACCGCGAGGGCCAGGCGGCAGAGGTAAAGGGTAGACGCGTCTGCGACTCAGACGCAAAGCAACAATCAGGGAAATAATACAGGAAGTCGCCAGACAGAGAATCTGAGCGGAGAACATGAGGGATATTGTTGTTGAAACCACAACGTTCGCTCGCCTTATAACATCGGTACCGGGCTTTGGGGCATAACAATAGGCTATAGCTGCTATCAGGATGAATTCGGGAAAGTCTCGTAGAGTCTCGTTGTGTCCTAACCAGATCTGTCTGTATCAACTCTCGAGCTGTAACTTCCATCACAAACTTCTGATCTCGAGCTCTGCCACGCACGCAAACGTGATGTGACGTCGGAGTTCGTCGAGTCAGCGATGAATCGATGACGGGCACGACACAAATATTGCTACACACTCAAACCACTCACTGCACGGACACTTTTCACGACGGTGAGAGTCCTTGTTTATGTACCTGTGGCCAGTGCTCTTTAGCTGACCGTGGTCAACTCCAACAGTCAATAACGACTTGCCTGTTGGGAGAGTCAGACTTCGTAATCCACGCTGATGCTGTTCTCGCAAATCATCGACCAGCATCATGGGCCATGTGTGTGTTGAATCCGTCCGCTATGGAGAAGTAACGGAAAATCTGGTTGCTGTGCCTACTTCGATGGCCGAGTTGCTGTCGAAATTCAATGGGTCTCCGAAATCGACATGGAGTAGTATGACAATCAGGGTCAAAGTTCCAAGATAGTCACAGTCGTTAATCCTTTCGTTATGACGACAACATGCCAGCATTTCCATGGGATTCATGGTCTGTCTCGCACTTGTAAACTCTAATTTCGCATCTGACTGTCACTGCATCCTGCCAGGGCGATTCATCTTGGTTTTCAAGTCTGGTACGGGAATGCCCTTGGTGATACGGAGGTCGTTGAAATCGAACTTGCGTCGGGACAACTCATCCTCATCCTCATCACTATTTCGGATGTTTGACTGTTGGGTGACGATAGCGCACAATCATGTACGTCTATTGTTATTTTGATTTCCACTACTCACGACTTGGTAGAAGTGGACGTGGGCGTCAATCTCGAGCTTGGCGAAGCCGAATAGCACAGCATCGGAAATACTCATCGAACGTGTGACGGATTGCATTCTGTGCAAAGGTGAGCGCATATATCGACGAAATGCCTTGCATGAACTTACATTTAACACACTGTCGTATATCGCTTCAGTTGCTTTGTCAAGAGGCTTAACTGTCGGCCGTGCAGTCCCTGCTCCATTTGAAGTGGGTTTATTTTCTTCAAGAAGTACGCTGCGTCCATGCTTGGTGTGGAGTCCATATCCCTTTATTCATTGAAAGGATCGTTTTTACAATATGATATAAAAGTCTCTTTTCTTTCAAAGGGGTAAAAACGTTACTCAAAAGTAGTGGTGGCTAAGTGACGCGCACTGTAAGTCAAGCAAGCAATGCCACCGCATCGAACACCTTCACATCAGAGCATCCATCTGAGACTCATCTACAATAGCACGGTACCAAATGATTAGATTGCCATAAAGTCATTAAGAAGATACCAGTTTGTCTGAACGACTCGACGCCGTATATATCTACATAGTGTAAGTATAAGATAAAAAAGGAATCATGTGCCAGATATACAAGTTAGGTATGATTTTAAACTTTGTCTCCTCTTCCGATATTCCCAGCAGGTAATGCTGGAGATTTGGACGGAAGAACCACATCCATCTCGAGCTCGCTGACTTCAACGTAGATTTCTCCTTCAGCGTGTCCTCTCCTCCACTGGACACGACTGAGTTCCGCATGGTTGAGCAACCATGCCGGATCGACATGGTAAGTTGCAGCCAAGGACCGGATGCTTAGCATCGCGCGACAGATAGAGACAGCCGTAGCTGCCATTGCTATTCTGGGTGAAAGATGTTGCTCGTGAACTTTAGTGAACTACCATGAAGGGAAAAATCTTACCCTCCCATATCAATTGGATTATAGAATTTCTGGCAATGGTTACGAGTTTTTCATGCAGATATGGCCATAAAACTTACGGCTATTTCCTCTGGATTTGTCAGAGAAAGACTGATGATTTCGTACAGTAGCGATCCTGTTATGTTGTTGAGCGTGTGCTAAACGAAAAGAATCGAGATATATTCACCGGCTGCAAACGAATACAAGAACATCCCCCTAAGCAAACATTGGCGTTTGTGGTAGAACTTGTGATCAACGAGGGGCTTACTCTTTGACGAATCGGTGGATCATCCCATGTTGCTGCAAGGTTCTGGGGGCGACGCGAAAGCGATATAGCGTAAGTAAGAACATAGTCGTATGGACAACCAAGGCTGGCACATAGATGATAAATGTAAATGTAAGGCGTGCCGAGCTTATATTGCTGTTCGTGGCATTCTTGATTGCATTATACTCGATGGCGCCCAATATTGCAGCTACTACCAAGCAAACGATAAAAACGGTGACTGCCAGCCATCTGATGAGGCAATTCCGAGGGAACAGATGCCATACTCGCAATGTTACAACACCTGTATATCAGTCGATTCAGTGGGATCGATATCAATCGATGCGCAGCGGACAGACATTGGCATAGAACCATGACTGTTAATCTAACAGCGTAGTCCACTGTAGGACACCAGCCCAGTCTACATAATCTGTAAGTCGGTCTATTATCTTGTCATATGAAATATCTCACGCCTGTAGAACGATGCATGTAGTAAGACCCCAACGATGATGTGCGCAGCTCAAAAACTCACTGGATAGTTATAGAACTTGGCTGCTCCTATTTGTGCCAGAGCAGTGAGACTAAACGATATTATCATCTCTAATGCATTCTTTCATTGATCGGGGTCAAACACACCAAACTTGCGCGAGAGCCAAGTATCGGATCTGTCGAACCTAAAATCAGTCACTGACGAGAATCATTCGTCATAGCCTTACGCTTAGATAAAGTACTCTTGACGGTGACCATGGACTGGACCAAAAGAAAGTCACCTAAAATATACGATGGCAGTGAATCAGAGTTAGATTGTCATCGACCATGA
The DNA here is from genome assembly GCA_016695485.1 of Suillus hirtellus. Taxonomy (NCBI): domain Eukaryota; kingdom Fungi; phylum Basidiomycota; class Agaricomycetes; order Boletales; family Suillaceae; genus Suillus; species Suillus hirtellus. The sequence goes on along the minus strand of MU172319.1, from coordinate 73,056 downwards.
AGACAAAAGTACTTCTTGAGCGAATGTGATAGCATGATCGTACACCACAAGAGTAAATGATACAAGGGTAAGAGTCAATTGCTGAACAGCAATGCTCGCTGACTGCTGCTGTGCGGACATAACAAAGTATGGGGTGCCCTCGAGTGTTGACAACGTTGAGATTTGAGAGCTCACAGTACCCTGTGTAGGTTGCATCAAAAAAGCTGATTAGTGTTATGTACTATATATCCACCGTGACATATGAACAGGAAACGAAGCTGAGCGCTGATGGGTGGCACTTACTACAGGCATGCTGTCACCTAGGGATGATGGCATCACTGGCAGGCTGAGCCTGTCAACTTGAGTTACAGCATCAATCCTGTTCATTCATCATATCTCTGTCAGTTTTGTGCCAAAGTTCCTCCCATGCTTCTACATTTGGTGTGATGGTGGTGACAGTGTTCTGTCGGTCAATGAACATTTACCAAAGTCAGCGTCTGTTTGTGGACGGAACGGATGCAAGTGAACGTTTGGAGTACCAGAAGTCCTGTCTGGATATTATGTAATCACAATCATGATCGGACGACAAAGCAAAAGTCGTTGGCGCTGTTCAGAATGGTGTCAAAAGACTCGCTCTATGATATCATATTCCCTTCCACACATCAAACATTTGATCGCGAATAGGCTGAGGTTGAGGCGCGGGGCTTAGCGATAAACGCCATTGATAACCATTAAAATGATTATACATCACAAAGCACAGCACTGGTCGAGGTTCTTCAGAATCTGTCCAAAGAACTCGAATGGTGTCGATACACAGCAAGGTGTCACCGAAGATATATGCACCAAGAAGATAGTCTCACAAGGAACATCTTAAGAAGAAAGGGAGAACGGTTTTCGGGAACGCACGGGCGCTCGCGTGGTTTTCGCGTAGGGCCATGTGGTTTTCGCCTAGATACGCTTAGATACGCTTAGAT
>MU172319.1:0-70458 GCA_016695485.1 Suillus hirtellus | reverse complement strand
TATTAGGATGAAGCTGAGGCCAGGGAGCTTAAAAAGAGCGCAAAGCGCTCTTTTTTTGCGACCTGTGCCGAAGGCAGAACGGGCGTGTGCTAGTAGTTGAATTAACCAGGAAGCTTGATCATATGCGTAGGTGAGCAGAGGTTGGCCTATCAAAACGACGTGACAATGGAAGTAGATCACGTCCTAAAGTTATGCAAATATCATAAAATATGTTGGTATGAGACAAACATAGGTGAATGTGGTAGTCGATGCGGTTCTATTGCGAGGAACTTGTATAGATGACCAGACTCACTCTGCTCTATCGCGAGTGGATGATCAATAGCATACCCTCACATTCAAGTGTCCATCGTATCAACTATGAAGGAATCAACCCCGGGCCTTTTTACGCAACCTATCGTTACTGAAGACTCCACAGTGGACCACCTGTCAGAATTGGTAATCAAAGCGAGATGAACAAAGACATGCCACTAAGCTTGCACACCGACCTATTATAGGCGCTGTGGACAGCTGTGGACGGTCGAGCGCGCCAAAGCCGTCCACAGTACTGGAGATATAAAGATGCACCTTGCAGTGTCGATGAAGGCTACCACAAATCGCTCACTCCTCCCTGCGTCTTTCTTCCTTGACTTCAGCCTTGCAATAATATGGAGAATATGTCCATCCAAACAGTCACGAAGTGCTCCGGTAGCGCTGTTTCGATAAGCACCACCGACAGTCCGGTACTGTCCCTCACAAACAGACTCACCCCCGCCGAGCGAAAGGCCTTTGGTAATTCAGATCGCAAGGCTGCCAAAATCCTTGGTATTACACTCACACGCAATCACGTGGACCAGGATGGGAGCCTTGCTACAGTCTCATCTGCAGATGAAGAGGTTCGCCAAGTTTACGACAAGCTGGGAGAGATGATGGCTCTCGTAGGTGCAAAGCGTGCAGGTAGTCGCAGCCCAAGCGCTGTGACCATCTTTAAGCCACGTAAGGGCCTAGGAATGGACTTGACAAAGAACAAGAAGCGCAGAGTGGCTAGGGAGTATACGCAACGCGTGGTCTTGGGACCCTTGCGCTTCAACGAGCCACCTGTCGAGGAAGGCAAAGAATTGTCAACTACCGTCAATGACGACGGCGCATGGTCATTCTCAAAGCCCGACGAAATTGAAGAGACGAAAAGACCTCTCGCATGCAAATGCCAAGCGAGAAATAACGAAGATCTATTGGGTAGTTCAAAAGATTTTGTTTGGGACGTCCAAAATCCATTTGCCACACCTCCCAATGCCGTCCTTCAGCAATATTTCAAGACAATGCAACTTGGTGAAACGATTGGACCTCTGGATATTGCACCGCCGGTGGCATCCCTCGGCTACACAACTAATTTTGAGCCATCACCCGAAGAGATTTCAGCACTCCATTCTGATGACTCGTTTGACAACATTTTTCGTCCGGCGGAACAAGCTTACCTGGATTCTTTGATTGCACAAGACGAAGCCGAGGAGCATCCAATGGAGAGGAGAAGGCAAAGAAGGGCGGCAGTGCGGTCGAGGAACAAAATACTGGATGTGTTGGGAGCAGAGGCGCGACAAGCTGTTGATGGGCAATGTTAGCCGCTTCTGTTGAAAATATGATATGTCTGTAGTATAATATTCGATCAGTGTAACACTAAGAGATAGGTACTCGCAAAAACTTGCCTGGAGCATGAAGAGCGGGATGTCAAAAAATTAGTAGAATCAATGACAAGTACGATGGCGTGACACCAGACAGGGGAGATACACAAATAATTCGGCACACGGTGTCTACTTAGCCGCAGGCTTGCGATTACCTGAGACCGGACTCAAGGCTGTGAGTGAGTGTTCCAGTGGGTTCTGCTGGTAACACTTTGATTGTGACGTGACGACCCTGACCTCGAGAAAAATCCACGCTATGGAAGTTACCCTACCCGTTCTTGGAGGCGCTGTCTCGATAATGACATTAACATCAGCGGGTTGGATTGCGCTACAGAATGCTCTGTAGCATTCTGTGATGAATCACGTTTTCCTGATACTAACACTGCTGAACTACAACAAGACGCGATTCCTAGTTCACGAAATTTCCGAGTTGGCGATGCAGTGCAGACTCGGGATATGTATGCAGGGCATCAAATATATTCTGCAGGCTGTCTGCAACACCACCAGTACAATCATAGTAATTATCACTGTCAGTGCTGGATGAATTACTTACTCTCGGTTAATAATACCAGTATGCTGTCACGGTATTCGCCGTTTTCGAGCGTTTCGCGACTCGGATGCGCGCACTTTGGAAGGCTTCGGAGAGCCAGAGCCGCTGACGGTGCCGAGGCGTGACAGGACGTGACCAAGTCGTAGGTACCAGCAGACCCTGAGTTTCCTCCGACACCACGATCCGAAAAATTAGATCCATGTATCAGAGGAGATACGAATCTATGATGGATAAAAGCAAAAGTGATGTGGTTGAGGATTTACTGAAAATATTGCGTATTACAGGGAATGAGAATAGACTTTTGCGATTGGTTCCAGAGTGGCCAGCTGTCCCTGATCCAGGGCCAGTTGGAAGCTTCTGAACTTCTGAAGCCGCCCTTGACTACTCGGTAGAAAGTCACGTGGCTTGTAATGTTTCGACGTTTCCTGTAGCCTAGGACCAATATGGAGTCACCGCAAGTCCACCGATGCTAAACAAGTGACTAGTGACTTGTAATCTGAGTCTAAAAGATCAATTTCTCCATTTTATTACTTACCATTGATCACGAAATGGCGCTATACTTCTACATCGGTAGCCGCGTCAGTACTTAAGTATCGTCAGGTCCGAATGGAAGCCGTCTCTCTTGGGAATCGGACCCGGACAACCATAGCGTCATTTACGAAACAAAAATTAGCATATAAACTGACCTACTCCGCACTTGCAATTTTAACGTTCCATCACCCCTCGTCCCCTGCACAATTATCGTCTAAGAGCAGAATGCGTACTTCAGCTCTCCTTACACTCTTTTTCAGCTTCTTCTTGTTTATTGAGTTGGCGTTGTCTATCCCTTTATCAACACCGGCCCTGGTTTATACTTCTGGTACCCGCGGTAAGCTTTTTTTTCGTTAGTAAACTTGATTCATGGCGCTAATATGTTTCATTTTTTACTTATGACCTCGAAGATATCCTCGGTTCGCAGAATAAGCGCGTTATGGACCCTGTAACTGGCACCATCGGAATGTTCCTCAGGATGCTAGGCAGGCCGGGCTTGCATGAAATGCAATTGGAGATTGATGACTACTGTTCTAAATTCCCGTGTCCCACACCAAGTGAGTGTAACCAAGTCTTGCGAACAGTGCAGGACTCATAAGCGATTGTATCCAGGAGAAACATCTGAAAGTTAATATTTATACCAGCCAGCAAGAGCTGTCTTTGCGGCTCTGCCAGACTTTCAATTGTATACCCCCCGGATTGTTGTACCTCTGGTGCAGGCATGCTATGTTTCAGTCCATTTGTTATTATTGTCACAACATTCCAAATTATTTGCGAGTATATAACTTATCATGTATGTAACTCTGTAAAAGCTTGTTTCACTTACCTCGAATGCATGGAACTCACTCGTGGTATAGCACAACAAACTGTTACAGTTTCTTGTGTGCAAATTCTTTGTTGCACGACTCAATACTTATTTCGTAGTCAATGGCTGGCCTTACATTTACCTTGATGGAAACGAACACTCGATTGTCTTTTACTACCTGTCCTGAGTTGAATCATGAACAGTGCTTAACGGTAGTGAGTAAGAGGTGTTTTGCATGTTGAGACTGGAATTTGAACGTAATGCATATCCTGAATGATGACAGAAGGCATACGAAATTGTGATAGGCTGTGGCGGCACTCGCATACAACTATGATAGCATTTACTCGACAAATCCATGGCAGCAGTCTGAAGTCCAAGCACAGTAGAAATATGGCATTTCACGGCCTGTCGAGTGAAACAAGCGTCATTTACTGACTCGAGACTTTCACGGTAGCATTGTTCAGAATGTCACTGACGTCTGGTGAAATACCATCAAATAGCCACCAACTTGAAGAAAGACGGTACTGACCAACATCAACGCCAATCAAGGTATCATTATCGCGCTCTTGGCTGAGATTCACATTATCTTGAACGTCCTCTATAAAAGAATTAGCTAGGAGGGACGCCAGAATAGATAAATGCTCACTGGCGTCAACATCAACTCTAACCATCAAGCCATCACGTTGATCCAAAGCATCTACGGAAGCCGTGGGTGAGGCAGCAGCATGAGCAGCAATGCTAAGGGCGCAAGCAAGTATAGCGACGGAGGGGAATAACATGGCAGCGGTAGCAGCAGCAATAAACACAGAAGTGATGAATGCTCAACCCTCATATGCGAGTCATCTTTTATACCTAGCAGTGTAGAAGTGGGCATCGGCGAGTAAGACGCGATCGACGATCAGAAGCATGTGCATGAGCAGTCACCAGTGCTCGAACGATCACCGGCACCGATGTGAAGAATCCCCGAAGTCAAACAAGAAAAAGAGTTGCCTATGGTAGAACTCTCGATTTGACATGTACTCACCGAGATGCCCAAAGCACACTGGAGCTGAAAACAGTTCGGTTCCAGTAAGGAGTCATGATATCCCAACGAATACAAGGATCCCACGTAACAGTAAGCTGTCAAGTCAACGTCAAAAGACATCCCGCCGTGTCAACGGACTCACAAGAATGTATCGGTCTTTGCTTGATGTAAGACACTTTTGATTCAAATACGCCTTGCATAGTCCAAACATCGATGCGCAGGTATACCCGGTGATCGATAAGTCCCTGTGATGTCATTACATACAAGTCGCGAAATTCAGGTGGAAAGACGGTGACAAGTTGAAACCAAACCATCGAACCTATGAATGGATCTGACGCTCTTCACAAAACAGTAGTGTATTGCGCTTCAAAAGGCTGTGGGCCTTCTGGGAATGCATGAGCACAGGGCGAGGTCGCACACAACGAGAGTCCAGAGATCCAAAAATGCAAGGAAAAGTACTAGCAGTAAAAAACCAGCGATGGTGGTTGTCCGAATATCCTCAATCAAACGGAAGTCAGATTATGCCATATAGTTACTAATGCCGCGGCTCACCACAACGTCACCCCACTCGAATAAGCGCGTTTTATTCCGTTTGATCATCATGTGTCAGGTCAACGCCTTGGAGAGTTGCAACATTTATCAGCCCTGATGTTGAATCCGGACAGAACTTGAACCCCTGAATCTTGAGGACAGGCGTCGGCCTCAGACCATCAAAAGATCTGTATTCATGGAAGTTCGGAGACACCACTTCGCCGACTCAGAACACGGGTACTTTTTTGTCTGCAGGGAAAGCATCGGAACCGCTGCAGTAGTCCAGACTCTAGGATGAGTGCCATGAGTCAGTACCATGCGACCGACTCGGAATCGGTCTCCAGGTCTTGATCTAATGGGCTTCAGAGCGAGAATTGCGTAGTGCGGGAGATGTTCGCTGGTTGCCCGCTACTAAGGCTTTCTCTCCGTGCACACGCAGGCCGCAACTCCCGTCCTGTAAATAGCTGACAACTTGAGTGGTGCCAAGCCGTCTGCCGCGCCAAATTGTCCCGAGCACTTATATAAGCACCTCGCTAATAATCGCTGGACTGGTTTTACCCAGAGGGAGCACGAGTTCGAGACATGGTAATACCAATGATTATGATTAACGAAGCGTTGAACCTACTATTTGTCCGTAACGCCCTTCTATAAAACCCTTTGTAGCTCGAGGAAAGGACACATGACTAATCATCTGTTTCGAGTACTTATTTAGATGAAAAACTTCCCGACATATCTTACACCCTGGTGGTATTAAGTGAGCTCTATGTGAGTACTGCGGCGCTGGAGCCGGAAGGGTAGTATCGAGTGCAGTACGATGCAAACGAATCTAACGTCTGCTAGTGCATTTGAGAGATATGCAGCATTCATGATTTACAATTCACTTACAATTTGCCACGAGCTAACCTCTGCTTAAGAGAAGTAAACACGCTAACACTGCGAATGCGCATAGAATACGTGAGCCAAAAGATCGCAATGATCTACAGAAGGCACGTTAGCATCAGATCTCAGCAAAATCCGACAGTGTCTCACGTTAAACGCAGCGAATCCAAATATAATGCCCAGGTTTCGCCAGTGATCACTGTATTTAATGTTGAACCTCGAGTACATATACTCGTCAGTGGTCTTGTAGGGACAGTACTGGCAGCCTTCTGCAGTTCCGGGGTTTGTGATGTAGCCACCAGCAAATTTGAGAAACGGATCCATGTACTCGCTGCAGGTCATACCCATCGGCGGGTTCACGGAGACTAGTTCCGTAGAGGAACAGATAATGGTTTGACCGCCAACAGCTAGGAGGACAAATATTAGTACGATTTTTCAGCAAGAAATCATTCACGAACCTTGACCAAGGAGGCCCTGGATTATGTACGTGAAGGGAGAGGCCCTGTACATCCATTTCCACCACTTCAGCTCGAAGAACGGCTGAACGACGCCATCACTGGTAGATTGTTAGCATGAACTGGCGTGGCTCAAAGTGTGTCTCACAAGATCAGCATGAAGATAACGAGAGTTGTGAAGTATATGGATGCAACTGGAGCGGTTGGTGCCATGGATGCGATACTATGTCCAAGCGTGGTATAGTAGAACGGGAAGGCGACGGACAGGGCGAGGAACGTGTAACCAGCCCGGCCTGTGGGGTATCCAACGGTCCAGTACCAGCACAAAAAAAATATCGCTGAACTTGTGATATTCCAAGGGAGCTCAGCGACAAGCTGGGACATGACGAGAGCAGTCCAGTTGTACATTCTAGTGGGACGTTCGCGTACCTCGTACACTGTGCGAATGTCGATGTAGACAGCCATAAGCTGATGGACGAGGGGAACAGAGAGCACAAGGGAGAGGAAGACTGACTAAAGAAGAGTAAGGATGTGATTGAACGAACAATCTGAATTGATATACTTACGAATAGTTTATTTTGGGTGCCTTGCAACGAGTCATTTGCCTGAAAGAATGTAAAGCCCACAAGAAGACCACCAGCGATATTAAGGATAAACTTGGCACGAATATACGTAGGATTGCGCCAGTATGCTTGGAAATTCCTGTGGGTGAGCATGACGAACTGGTGCAACCACGAGGTGGTGAAGACATAGTGCTGTTTGCCAAGCTTCTGTGGGTGAGAACGACCCTGTTGATGCAAGTCGTCGATATGGTCTTGAAGCTGCGCCGCTTCTTGTGAGCACTTCCAGACATTGTACCAATCAGTGGTAGAGACTGCAGTTGCTCCAGCGCCTATTACATCAAGCATGTATTCCGCCCTTCAACTCCCTGGTAAGCGCAAGACCCGTATGATTGCACCTTACTTACGGATTGTCGTCAGGGCCGCAGCGTGGAGCACCGTTACGCTCAAAGTAATTTAGCATGGTCGACGAGTTCTCGCCAATGTCGCCAAAGTAGACCGTCTGTCCACCCTTGCGAAGGAGCAGTAACCTGTCAAAGACCTGGAAGAGTTCCGCCGAAGGTTGATGGATTCTAGTGCAGCTCATGAATATTGAAAAACCGACATGTCAAAATGACACTCACGTGCAGAGAATGGCCTGACCACGGTCAGCAAGCTCACGAAGTACATTTACGATGGCCCAGGCGGATTGCGAGTCAAGGCCAGATGTGGGCTCATCCAAGAAGAGTAGAAGTTTGGGCTATGAATATCTCAGCACAACTATAGCTTGAAGGGTTTGCGTCCAAACCTTGGCAGCGAGCTCCACTGCAATGGTAGTGCGTTTACGGTGCTGAACTCCAAGAGAGCCAACAATAGCATCAGCATACTCCTCTAAACCACACATTTGAAGGCACATGTCAACGCTGCAGTGGAAAGTTAGGTGGGATCTAATCATGACAGAAATCATACGTACTATGCCTCTTTCTCAGCGAGAGGAACTGATTGTGGCTGGCGAAGATTAGCAGAGAAAAGGAGCGCTTCACGGACAGTCGCCTCGGGAAGGTGGGTGTCGAGTTGTTGACAGTAGCCACTAAACATGACAGTCAGATAAGATTGGAGAAACTAGGACGATACTTGCGTCTGAGCTTGGAAGTCTATGGGGAGCGGCTGCCCACCAAAGAATCGTTCACCAGTTACCGAACCAGTACCGACACGTTGTGCAAGGACATTCAAAAGCGTTGTCTGCAAGCATTCGAATAAATGGAATGCGCGACTGATATCATTGGAAGGTATACCTTGCCAGCCCCAGATTCACCCATTAATGCAGTGAGTTTTCCGGGAGCAACAAAGCCCGTGACATCATCGAGAAGACGTTTCGACCCTCCTTCAATGGGGATGTCATATTGCACGTGCTGCCACGTGAAGAGGTCCTTAACCTCCTCGAGATTGACGGAAGTCGAGGGATTTGCTACTCCGGAGAGGGGTTTAGAAAGAAACTCTGCATCAGCCTTTTCCTCGTCAAAGACCTTAGAATCCCCATCGACAGCACAAGTTCCTTGCTTGAAGAGAACGACAGCACTGTCTGCAGTGGACAGAGTATTGAATTCTGTGGCAACCAGGTAAACGGCCAAGAACCCAAGGTAGAAGGCGCAAAGGACACCAAAATTCTGCGGTGGTGTCATGAGCCATTTGTGAAGTATTGAATGACCGCCTACCCTCCAAAGTTGACTATACCAAACGTCAAACGTCAATGCAATATAGATGTTGCCATCAACGAGAAGCTGTCCGGGCTGCGAGCCGACAGTCGTGCAGACCTGGTTTGCCAGTGAAACATTCTCGTACCCCGGACCCTGTGGGACAAGAGTGGAGCAAACTGCGTCGATTGTATGAAACTCGTTCACAAGAAGTCCACCGAGCGACCACCACAATGGCTAAGACATATTGAGCGGAAGAAAGTATTGTACAAGGGAAGACGTACATTTAACCACATGATCCACCTTAAGCCCTTTGGAGCAGTTGGCCAAGGAACTGTGTACCCGCCATAGAGCGACATTAAGAGAATAAAGATACCGCTGACAGCTAGTGCGCTAGGACGAGTTTTGAAACTTGTAGCAATAGCTCTGAAGAATGATTTCATGGTTTGTGACATTAAGAAGACGAAAAGATAAAAAATGCTGTTGTGCAGCAGGGTGAGTATCAAGCCAAGAACAAATGGTTGGAAGAACTTACAAAAATTGCGAAGCAGAACGTTGCAACCCAACCAGGAAGTAGAGTATTACAGCGAACACAAGTTGGACGATCAAAGTGACCGGAATATCTACTATAGTGTGCGCGAGACTCTGGATAAAAGGGTAGTATAACGCGGCTTTCTGGTGACGAAGCACGATCGGACGCTGGAAAAAAAGAGCTGGAATTTCTGAAGCAGACGTAATAGCACTGAAGAAGAGGGAGCTGAAAGAGTTGTGAGGCACAACTTATGAGGACAGGGGAAGATATTTACAAGAACAGAACACCTCCACGAGAGAAATAGGCAGAGGTGTCATTTGGAGTGTCCAGAAAAACGGTGCCCATAATTATCGCTTGAAAGATTTGAGAACTGTCGTTTATGTTACTGAAAGTTGGTCAAACAAAGAATGCCACCTACGCCAGTCGCATAAAGAACTCGAACTTATTACCAACGATGATTTGCACGCTGCGCTTCATGACCACTTTGACTTGCTGGAAGGTAGAGGTCATATACACGCTAGCTGTGTTGCCATGTTCAGCGGCCACGCTGGCCATATATGCCTGCTTGTGTTCGTGATTGCCAACCCATTGCTCGCGGCGCTGTTCAATGGCTTCCTGATTCTGACGACCGAGGTCAGAAGTCATGAAAAAGCTAGCAAGTTCCTCTGCCGTTCGCGGAACAGAGCTCTCGTATCCAGGGCGGATCTTCCTCCCGTGCGGGTCCGTGACTGATAATGACCATTATAAGACGAAGTAAGATGGACACGAAGCCCTCCCTACCTGCAACTAAAAAATCGGGGGTAGTCTGTCTGTTTTGCGGTTCGAAGCCCATGCCAATAAAGTAATCTTTCGCCGACTTTGCTGGACCAAAATAGGCCATCTTCCCTTCCGCGATAACACAAACCTTATCAAACAGATCGTATAATGGCTCGCCCGCCTGGTAGAGGGAGACAATCGTCGTTGTACGCCTGGCGTCTGTGATCAAACGTAAGGCCCGGACGAACTCAAGGGCAGTCGAGGAGTCTAGTCCACGAGTAGAACTGAATGAGGAAAGGTTAGAAGCACGACACCTTAGATGATAACACCTTACTTATCCCATGCACCAAGTGAGCCTGCAGAGCCTAAAGTTTCTGCGATAGAAATTCGCTTTCTCTCGCCCCCGGAAGCACCTTGAATCTGGGCATTACCGACTAGTGTGTGTTTCGAACGATAGAGACCAAGAACTTTCATAAGCATCGTGGTGGTATCCTCGACGTAGTCCTCGCGTGTCTGGTTGGAAAGACGGATTTCAGGAGTACGGTTCCTAACAGCGAAAGAGAGCGTCTGGTCGATTGTCAGCGTCGGGAAGTGGATATCGTCCTCCGGACAGTAAGTAATATCACCACGGAAGGAGTCATATATCTCCTCTGAGGTGAACGAGTCATAGAAAATCTGACCCTCAACAGCATGATACTCCCCACGTTGGTTAGCGATTGTCTTGAGGAAGGTTGAGCACCCTGCGCCAGGACGGCCAAGGACCACTGTACAGAAGGTCAAGACCGGAGGCCGATGAAAAGCCTGCACTTACGCAGCATTTCGCCAGGAGTGACCACACCCTCGAATCCAGACAAAATATCTCTCATGGAAGGATGGCGAATTTCCCTTATCTTGGCCAGAAGCGTTGAGGGATGGAAAAGTGAGCCCGCCGTGGGCTGGAGCGAGGTGCGAGAACCTGCACCAACGACACGCAGATCCTTAAACATGACACCAAGTTGACGGTCCTTTATTCCTTCATCTTGACGGCTGAGGGAGAGAATATTAAACAATCAAATCAAATCACCATAAAACACTTGCTGTTTCATGAGGTCTCTAAGCGCCTGCTTAAAGTCATAGGATTGTTCATTCTTTCCGGACGAGGATATGCTTGACGAACTCTCAATGAAAGAAGGAGCAGATGTTGGCGAGTTTGACTCTAAAGGAAGAATTGGGGTGGGAACCAGGCTAGCTGTGGGGTCGACCAGTCCACCGGCCTCGTGGAGGGCCATGATAAGACCGTACGGAGGAACCGTAGGTAGAAACAACTTCAAGGGGGATTTTCAAAACGATGAAAAGGTTACGGAATATATGGGGTGAAGTTGCTCGGTTCGGCACAATGACCTAATAAAAACTTGATCAGAAGTTTTATATAGCACACTATCTGCTACTGCCTTTGGCCAGGTTACATACTTGTTGCCACAAAAAGGGCGTCAAACCGGGCAACTGGGAACGCGTGGAGTGCGCGAGGATAGCGGCGGTTTGATCAAAGTCCCGATCATTCTGACGGAGTCAATTGTGCACTTGAGGCTAATGACTCTTCAGCAATCCGTTAATATTGCCGTAGGAAGATTCGCAAGTTATGAATTGTCTTTCAAAGTGCCAGAACGTTGAACCTGCAAGGACCAAGTGGTCGACTCGCACCATGCCATGTGACACTACGGGTAAGTTCATCCTACTTCTGGTCCTCGGGCCTGTACCATTTCTCTGCCAATCTCGCCTCCGGAGCGGATAAGTTAGTATGTGACCAAGCCAAGTGGTAGGGAAAATGATGAAGTAATGTCATGGTAAGTTGCAAACCCGTTGGCCCGTTCCCCAACGGATGTGGCTGAGCTAGTCATTTTTAGTATTTTTTGATCGAGGACATTTCTTTCACAGCCTAAGGGTTCGGCCTTTGCCGGCTTTCACATTACCCTGTAGCCATGCTCGGTAGCTTGTTCGTAGGCGAGTTAACACCATATACTTGGACACATTTGATACAGCGAGTGAGTAAACTGGGTGTGTACAATAGGCCTTAGTAGTACAGTTGGGGTATTTTGCCCTTGTTCCGTGCGAACAGCATCGTAAAAAGGGGGCCCTGTTTATACAGCTTCACGTACAAGCAATAGAAGCGGTAGATGAAAAGAATGCCGTTCTACTATCCGACTCTATCGATATGAAAATAGTCGTCACGTTCTGTAGATAGGTAGCTATATTTAGTACACGCGCCCACAATACCATAAACTAATTCACTGATCGGCGGCTGTGCCAATATAGACTCCCCATGTTCCGGTTATTACTGTGTACTCATCCTTCGAGTGTGATATACAAGTGTTTGCTAGTGAGAACAGCACGTGCATCTGGTACGATGACGATAGTCTGCGTGTTGTCAATGATCATCGCAGGACCCGTGACTTCATCGCCCACGACTAGGCTATCCAGGAGGAACACAGGAGTATCGGCAACTCGGCCGACTTTATCAAAGTACACGCTATACGTTGAGTCTGCTCGATCACGTGTGACAGGATGCTTCTCAAGCCGTTCTATCTCCGAGTAGACGGACTCCCCGAGGTGGTCGAAGGTCTTCCCGATGCCACGAACCTGCGGGCATGATCACCTGGTACCCCTAAGTCACTTGCGATAGCACTCACCTTCACGTCATCTACGATGATGCTTTTGGTATCAAGCAAGAAACCAAACTCTGCCTTGTACACGCGCCTAAACGCTGCCTCAAAATCCTCGATACCATCGCCATCATTCTCATTCGGGAGGACCATGAGGGCAGTGTCAGTGCCTTCAAACCGCATATTCAACATCCGCTCAACCTTCACCCGGTCACCTTCAAAGCCCTGGCATTTGAGCTCGGCCTTGACGTCATTGGTGAGCTTATCAAGACGAACGGTCAGGTTCCGGCGTGTCTGTGCAGAATAAAACGCTGATGAGGGTTCTTGAAGTTCGTATGCGCTGTCGATCTCAGTTCAGAAATAACATCATTAGCACCGCGCGATAGACACTTGCCGGTCTGCTAAAGCCAATCCATATGCAGACAAAATGGAACTGTATCGATGGATGAGGATGGTCTTTATGCCAAGCAATCTTGCAATCTCGCAGGCGTGTTGACCACCAGCACCACCGAAGCTTGCCAATCTGAGAACAAGTATATGAAAGGGTGACAGAAATGCGAGATAGACACCATACGCACATGTGTTTTCCAGTGGAGTATCCTCGTGCCTCCGTTAATGCACGAATGGGTCTACACATCGTCTCGTTGGCAACCTTGATAAACCTAACCTTGAGTATGAGTGTATATCACCAAAAATAACTGTGCTGTACCAACCCGTATACAATGTCATCCAAATCAAGGTTTATTTCATGACTTTCGTTGATCTCCTTGGCGACCTTCTCAAAGGCCACGCGTGATGCTTCTGAGTCTAGAGGCTCCTTCTCTGATTTTCCGAATATTTTAGGGAAATAACTTGGGATGAGGCGGCCTAGGAGCAAGTTGGCGTCTGTGACCGCTAGCGGACCGCCTTTCCTGAGTACAAGTTCAATTAAATTCTTTTATCTTCAGTCTGCACTTACCTGTAGCAGGCAGGACCTGGTTGTGCACCAGCGCTTTCGGGTCCTGCGAGAAACAAGCCGTTTCGGAAGGTCAAGCAAGAACCTCCACCAGCTGCGACAGTGTTGATGTCCAACTGTGGAGACTGAATAGTGACTCCGGCAGTTGTCGTCTCGTAAACCACTTCGTAGCGGCCGTCAAAGCGAGATACATCAGTCGAAGTCCCGCCTACATCAAGGCTGCAGAACAAGAGCGTAAGTCAGGCCGAGAATACCGATTCAAGCATAGAATATACCCAATGATGGGATATTTCCTGTCTGCGTCCCAGCTCGTCAGTGCATACCCCACGACGCCTCCCGCCGGGCCACTTAGAATGCTCTTCAAGCCAGAGAAGTTATTAAGGTCCAAAAGTCCCCCGTCGCTACCCATGAATTCCACACGAGGACTCTTTATCCGTCCGTCCTTCAACTTTGTGTCGAAACCGTGGAAGAATCCGTCTAGATATTCTCGCAAGATAGGGGTGAGATATGCGTCCGCCGTGGACGATACACCGCGAGGGACCATCTTGATCATGGGCAGCAACTGCGAGGATTCTGAGACCTGGGTAAACCCAACTTCTCGTGCAAGCTTGCCGATCTGTATCTCATGCTCGGGGAAAGTATAAGAATGAACAAGGACGATCGCGAGGGAGCGATATCCAGTGTCGTACAGTCGTTGTAGGTCGTGTCTCAGAAGGTCCAGGTCTGAGAAATCGAATCAACAAACGTAATGCCATAAATGCTGTAAAACGTGTACCTGGTCTCTTCAAGATTCTCACTGCTTCTCCTGAGATCCCTCGAACAATGTCTCCTGGACCTTCAGCATTACCTTCCCCATCCCATCCAGGACCCCTATAGCCTCTCTGAATGGACGACCCGTCATCATTCCACTGAATAGCGTTCTCCTCTGACTTAGGATCTGATGTGTACCCAACAAGAGTGACACGCTCGTCGACCTCAATGACTTCAGAGTACAAAGGACTCGGGCGGCGAATGTTCAAGTCGAAGATACGTGGGCGTGACTGATTCCCGATGAGAAGGAGGTCCTTGAATCCCTTCGTAATAAGCAACGCATGACGATGTCCCTTGCGCTCCAGCAGCGCATTTGTCGCCACTGTTGTCGACAAACGAATGTAATCTGGACGCAGGACGTTGTCAGAATAAGTGAACTTGAACCTGTCATCCTAGTACGGACCAATCTTGCTAGTGTCAAGCACAGACCCACGGGGAATCGTCTCTCCTGTTACGATTTCAAGCACCCTGCGGATACCCTCCGTTGGTGCATCCCCGTAGTTGGCTGTGTCTTGCGACACTGCAGGACAATTAAGCAGCCAGTAAGAGAATATGCACCAGGAAACACGCACGAAGTTTGACAACGATATCCTTCCGCTCGTTTGGATTGCCTGGGTCAGGATACGATCTGTTCTATATTAGCTTCGAAGGCAATCATGAACTTTGACTTGGCCTTACGCATGAACATCACAAAACGTCCCTCCTCTGTCTGCGCAGATGCGAATGGATCTATCGGGAACCTCAATCATGCTCATAGAAAGAACTAGAATCACAGCGATAGCTAATGAGTGGAAAGATCCTTTGTAACATCAGAGCAGTAACTAATAAGTACTAGTCTTAATCCAGTGACCAAGGTCAGGTGAATTGCCACTTCGCGGATCTGGATTCCGGAGGGCCGCTGGCCCGCAATCACATATTGCACAAGTAATAATCATCATAAATCAAATAAATTCCACTATAAAACAGGTCAAACGAGGGGACAACATAGGGAGAAGAGGAGGGCTACGACTATATAGACAAACCCTGGAATGTTAGCATGTGCTAGCAGAAGGTCAGGAATATGGGGGACAATTTTAAAAGAATGGTGCGTATGTATGCCGTTGAATAGAGAAATAATCCAAAGTCCAGTCGACCAGTTTCGAGACACGGTATTGCAACGCTTCGAGGAGATTCGAAATCTAGGGGACAGTGGGGTATTTAGAATAGGATGTTGGTGGTGTTGGGGATTAAGACTGGTATGAACGGCTCATATACACGTAGGTGTTCAAATACACATGATAGAAAGACGAGTTGCATGGTGCATTCCTCGGTGAGTTGGATCAACGATGGTGATGGCGAAGGGAAGAAAGGCCTGCATGGATGATCAAGGAAGCGAGGGCTGCAATCACTCACTCCTCCTCTTCCTCCTCCATCACATTATGTAACGGTGCACCATGCACATACCTAGCGGGACTATCCCGCCCGTTCCCGTTATACAACACACCTAGGGGCTGTAGAAGTTCCTCGCCCTGCAAGCCTTCCGTGTGAGTGGGCTCCTCAATAACATCCTCCGCGGGCGTCACTACAACAGGTTCCATCTCAACCACAGGCACGGGTGGCAATGGCGACTCCTTCATCTGAGGAGACACTAAAGTCGAACGCACGGGGAGCTTTGATATCGGCACAGGACTAGTCGTGAGCGACTTCTTCTCGCGCTCGCGGTATATCTCAATCAGTGCAGCCGTCCGGCTCTTGTCTCTATCCTTTTCTCCCTTCTCCGGCGTCACAGGTGCCACAGCTATAAGCTGCGGCATAACCATGATCCCCGTCCCCGAATATTTGGCATCTTTATCCTTGGCTACGCGATGGTCTTCGTACACCAAATCTGACGCATCGAGCTGGAGGGAGTGCGTGGAAGTGGGTGCATAGTCGCTTTCTTCGGTGTCCATTGAGCCTCGCAGGGGCTGGGGATAAACACTATCGGTATTTGCAGGTATGGGAAACTCCAATGGCGAGGGTCTCTCGGGGCTTCCATAGCGTACTTCATCTCCATCTGAGTCATCACCCAAGCTTATTGGTTGCGGCGAATGTCCAGGCCTGCGTTCTGGATGTAAATCAAAGTACCCCAAGCGTTTCGGCACACTGCAGGTTGTCGTCTTTGGATACGACATTACACTGTCCACATCTACATCCACATCCTCACTTGTTATGCTTGGCGTCACGGTCGGTATCGGCTCAGGCTCATCATCGCTTGACGGTAGCTGCGCTAGAGCCACGCCCGCAAGTACTTGTGCAACCTCATGGCTAGCAATCTCCGGGTCTTGCATGCCCTTCCCGCGTGAGCTGAACGGACGAATATCCGCATCCTGCCCACCAATCCGCCGGCTATGTGTCGCGACCAGAATATCTACCCACGCATCGTCCTTTGAGCGCCTTCTCTCGTCTCTCTCTCTCCCTCCTGCAGATGAAGATGTCATGTTATTCAGTTCATCATCTGAGTAGCTCGCCAGTCTCGTTTCGAAATCTACTGTGGCTTCTGCATATTCAGCAGGGACGACCCCTGAGCGGCGAAAACTGGGATGGACGCGAAAGCGCGAGGCAAGCTTACGTGCAGATGTCGGGGAAATGGGCGAGTCGGAGGCTCTGCGCTCGATCTTTGAGTCTCTGTCCTTGTCTTTTGCGGGCGTCGCTGGTGGCTTGTCGTTGTCTTTGAGCCGGGTATAGAGCGGTGCAGAGATAGCCACAGTCGGTCGAGTGGGAAGAGCTGAGTGTGTGGTGGAGGGTTGTTCATCTGAGGCTATGGGAGAAAGGGCCCCTGTTGTACCGGACAACATCGGACCCCCGCTGGGCTTGTCTAGTGAAAGAACCTTACTCCCGTTTGATCTCAGCAGTCCCTCAAATTCGACTTCGCGATACGACGGACTCTTAGGGACGTGCCCGACAACGTAAGGACGTCCATTTAGTGTAGCAGCGGGTTTCCATGGGCGAGACTTGCCTGTTCATGCAGGAAAATTAGTTGTGATTGGCAAGAGGCAACCGGGTGGAATGAAAGGAGGGGAAGGTACATGTCATCAGGAAATTATCAAAAGGAAGTAAAATTGAAACAATGAGAGGCAAACAACTACTCACTGTTAGGGGACATGAACAGAAATGGCATTCTCCGCTTCCCGCCACTGTCCTTGGCAAGCTGCTGGCGGTACTCCAAGGGCACAAACTCCTCAAACAAGACGAGCGTTGTGCTTGTTCTTGGGTCAGTACCACTACCAGGCGTGGGAAAGGGAGTGGATGTGGATGCAGATATCGGAAGAGACTTGAATTCAATCTAAGCGCCACGTCAGCAAAGGAGAAAGTAAAAGATAACATAAAGAAGAAAAACACCCACCAATGCCCAGTTACACTCCCTCTCGACCTCTGCTGCAGGTCCCTCTGCACTCAAGATCCCGCCAATTTCCTCCCGCCAACCCCCTCCCCAAACCAAATCGCAAAACACGTCCACGAATGCCTCTTCTACCACTTCTTCCGTGCCAAGGACAGGTTCTGTATCCCAACCAAAATCAGGCAAGGTCCTGGCGGTCTTCTTGAGCTTTTTGGTAAGGTCAGCATTGTGCGAGGGCCATGCAGAGATTGTGTGAGTGAGAGGCGTGCTAAATTGGAGGGTAGCACTTAGAGGCGCATCTGTGCGTGTAAAACCAGTTGTAGAGAAGTCGGTCCACGTGAGAGTAGCACGTTTCGCAGCACGGGCCTTTATGTCGACAGAAGGGCAGTAAGCATTTCTGAAACCCAGGTATGGATGTTACACATACCGTGCGCGCGCTTTCCGTCAGATCAAACTGCAACTTCTTCTCATCCGTAGCGATCGCCCCGAACCCCATCATCTCAAACTCACCCCACTTCAAATCTGTAAGGCTCCTAAACCTCTCTTCGCCCTCCCGTAGTCCCAGGCCCGTCACAGCATCCCTGTCATCAGATAGAGAAGACGACATGCTGCTGGTCGCAGATGCCGGAGCAATACTGGGACCGGTGTACGGGTGTACATGTGACGGTAGGTCCATACGCTTCTTGTATGCTTCTGAGTATCTCGGGGACAGCTTGAGCGAAGGCGGAGCAATCCTTTCCCATTCCTTTGAGCCTGCTAGGCCATGCCCATGTGACCGATGTGCCCAGCTTGCAGCAGTGTTTACTAAGTCCGGGCTATACATCCGTACATTACGCCTTACGCTTACGACACGCACCGT
This sequence comes from Suillus hirtellus, assembly GCA_016695485.1. Classification (NCBI taxonomy): domain Eukaryota; kingdom Fungi; phylum Basidiomycota; class Agaricomycetes; order Boletales; family Suillaceae; genus Suillus; species Suillus hirtellus. Next base: position 51,889 of record MU172319.1, on the reverse strand, counting down.
ACGTGCACCCCTGCGTGCTTGTGGGCGTTCATGCTTGACTGAATGGTGCAAGGCGGGGAGGGTGGAGGGATACGAGCGGATCCATTCTTTGAGCCGGGTAGGAACACCGAGGTCAGATGTAGATTGCCAACGGATAAAGGAAAGGAGGAGATGTTCGGTGGCATTAACGGCGCGGAGGTAGTGGATATAAGTGTGGTGGAATGCAAGAGTGGCGGGACCGAGGCCGAATAGTAAGGGCCCGAATAAGGGGGAGAGAGTCGGAGGTGTGTGTCCAGAGCTGGTGCTGTGCGCTGTGAACCGAATAAGCAGGCTTAACAGAGTGAGCAGGATCGAGCGCAGAGTCGGGGGAAGAGGTGGAAGGAAGGCAGAGAAGTGTTTCGGGGGATAGTTCTGTACTAAAGTAAAGTTAGTTTAATATAAAATGAGCGCCAATAAATGAAGTGAGCGTTTCATGTGAAGTGATTGCGATGCACAGCCGGGAACCGTCAAGAATGAGGGTGAAATGGAAGAAGACAGAGAAGACGCTCACTTGCTTCAGAGTCTCGGAACTCTGTATAATGGTCCCAAGCAATGAGGCCTCTCACCGCCTGTCCACCAACAACTCTGACAACTCTGGCAAGTCCCCATCGTATACACATGCCAAGCTCGTGCGGACCTGCAAGTCTGGCCTCCTCTCTCCAACGGTGTTCCGCATCGATTCCGCCCGTACATGTTTCCAGAAATGCTCTGATAAGCCCCCTAACAGAACTAGCCGAGAGATCAAGTGCCAGAGTCGAAAAAATAAATGGAGTGGTCAGTGCTCTGGTGCCTAACTCGCTGGCCACGACGTCCACGAGGCGTGCGACTTCATCAAGACCCAGTACAACGTGCCGTTGATAAGACAAATATCCGTAGTCATGCGCTTGCTGCTCGTGGTCAATATCTTTGGGTTCCAAATTGAAAGGGAGAAAGGACCCATCAGGAATGTGAGCGAATGGTTCTGTCTCAGGAGTGCTGAGGGTTCGGTTCCGTGTTTTCTGTTTCACAAGCGTACTGGGAGGGGTACGCTTGCTGCTAGTGACATCTTTGGCAGAATTTCTACTATTTACGCGCCCAAACTCGTCATAAGGTGGGTCTTGATTGCCACTCGGGTGCTTCTTGCCTGTTGTCGAAGTAGTGCGGGTCCGCGAGAATAAACTGGGCATCGAGAGCCGACGATTCCTGTTTTTGCGGGCTGCTGGTAACGGTAATGTGTTGCGTTGCTCGGTTAAAGAGAAACTTTAAAATTGAGTGCGATCCAGTAGAATTATCTGGAAACCGTCGTGGTGCGGTCCACGTTAAAACAGTATCGACGTTCTATATCCCTGGAGATGTTAAGGTGGACGGCGGCGCACAATGGAAATTTTGTGAGCTCGTGCCACTTGACGACGAGGATGATGATGATTGAGAAGGACACGGCAACGGACTCAAACAAGCACCGGGATTTCTGCGGTAATTTCTCAGGATCGAGTTTCATGCTGAATATAGCTGTACTGTTCTCTTGCTGCTTTCATGCATGTTCAAATTCCAAAGCCTGGAAACATGTCTTGCTCGTTGTTGAAGACACTCAACGATCCTCTCTCAAGTTCATGTCATATTTTTTGCATGTAAGTACGTACACAGTCCCCGATTACGATTAAATCAACATGCTCAAGTTATCTAAGACTGAAATCTTCAATGACGCTCAAGTTCGTTCATTACCAAATACCAGCGTACGGCTATATGGCTTCTCTTCAAAATTCTTTCGACGATGAGCTGGGGACGTGCCAATCTAAAGAGCTTCCACGGAATCTCACGCTTTCGTCTACGTGGGATCATGTTGCTCATCACGTTGGTCGAACACAGTCCTGTCCTGTTCCGTTCTCATCGTTCCCGTACTTAAGTCATCATAGGTCATGGATAACCTTGCAGCATGACACATTATTGTCCTGCCTTGTCATGTATGTGCTGATCAGACATTCTAGTGGAGCGCTTGCCACTTAATGTTGTCAGTCAAGCTTCCGATTTGTATACACGCTGCCATGTGAACTCCTAGCAAGGCCTATTTTCTATGTGTTGGAAAAAGGTCACTTGCGGCTTGCCTCCGCGTAAAATCACAAACGCACTCCCGGAACCAGTACGTGAAACCATCATTGCATAGATACGACCATCCCTAATCCATCAGGCAGGCCGTATCATCTGCTCGTACACCTATATATACTAAATCAGCATCAAACGACCAATTGCGTGTCCCTACCGATCTGGCCGCGGTCGTATGCCCTTCGTAAGCCAAAATTGCATGTTTCACTTGTCCCGAAAATCTTATCTTGATCTCTTAGGATTCAAGATACGGTTCGATTTCCAAGAGGTAATCATAAATGGTCCAATCGCTGAAATGGGCCAACTTTTGTTTATTGCCTGGGGCTATGAACTCTGTGGGTAGCGCTTCCTGTTGTCTATCTCACGTGCGCGCGTAGTCCTGGTAACATTTAGCACCGCAGACTTTGTTTTAGTACTGACTTCTCCATGTAAGTACAAGAGGTGCTCGTACTAAAATCTCTGTTCCCATGGGATTGAAATACACTGCAAGTGTTGCAGAATCCGTGTTTCAAATTCACTGTCACACATCTCTTGATCTTGGCTACCGTATATCACCGCCATTCGAGGCCTCGGTTTGAGCGGTGGATGTGTGTATAGATAGGTTGTGTGTGCATTGACACAAGCTCGGCAACCCGGGGACATGGCCTATCGGCGTGATTTGATATACACGACAACTTATCGTTTTGGCAGGTACTTGTCTTAGATATCCCATACCGAACAGTGTCGACTGTCTGACAAATAGCTGAACGTCAAACCCTAGATCAAAATCGCTATGATCCTAACATTTTGTGGCAAAAAGGACATATTCCTGCTGCTTTTTGCATCGCAATATCCCACGCAAGCTTCATCTGTCCCTTCCGAACAAAGTCGAAGTTCTTATCCAGCAAAGAGACATGCACAGTTCGGCATGCTAGCCTAACCGTTCTCGAAACTTTACAGACACCTGAGTTCTCTTGCAAGCAAGGCCGCCTGGATTTTACGTCCAATCTTGTTAACTGGAAGAAGATTATGCTATGTCAGGCTCGTTCACTCTGCTCAATTGAATTATGCTGTATCTGGTTACTAATCTATCTAATTGCATGTGACTTCGCGAAGCTTAAGCGCCCTTCGAATAACACATGACCAAATAATAACTAGGTTTGATATCAACGTTGACATATTGACATCAAAGTTACTGGTGTGCAGAGAGGATGCAATGCTGCCGGGGACGGCATTTGCCTTATCTACTAGCGAAAGAGTCAGAACACAATGAATCAAGTTTTGACAAGTGGAACCAACGTTCTCGCTCCGCTCAGGATCCACAGGAAATACGAAAACCTCTACCAAAACAATATGGGCCCGAGTCAAAAGAAGTCTAGCGAATTACCGCGAATTCTACTTCGATTCCGTTCACGGCAAGCAAGTATCAACTTTGACTAATCTACAATTCCGTATATTCCTGGCTGTAAATTGTTCCACTGCTCACGTAGGCGTATAAAATGAGTACGGCTGGTTGATGTGGTCCTCCAGTTCTCTCCCCCTTACACACTCCTTACAAATGCCCTCCAAGGCAAGATCATTGCTCGAGCTCACCAGGCTTCACTGGTTTCCAGTGGGGTGTGACTTCATGTTCTGGCCCTTCGGTGAGTCAAAAGATGCATGGGGGACACTACTCGTCGGCTGATTTCATTGTACCTAGCGTGGGGCTCGCTGGCGGCATCATACCATGTAGCATTACCCATGAAAGAGGTTGTCACGAACACTTTGTTCTATGCGTTGTTAGGCACGCTGGTACATAGCGCAGGCTGCGTCATAAATGACATGCTTGACCGCGAGTTCGATCGCAAAGTTGGTATGTCGATTCCGTTCTGACTGTCGCTAATCACCTGACAACGTTCAATCAGAACGTTCAAAAAACCGACCGATCGCGTCGGGAGCTGTCACTATGCTAGAGGCCTCGGTTCTTCTGACGGTGCTCGTTGCTGCCATCTTTTACATGTTCTCAACTGCTGGCCCTACAGCGTGAGTAGATTATCCAGAAAGTATCAAGACTTCTCTCACAAACTACTTTAGTTTGTTACTCGGTCTCGTTGGACTCCCAGCTTGTGGCGGAACGTATCCGCTAATGAAGCGCTGGATGTATTGGCCGTCTTTGTACCTTGGTATGGCTTTCTTGCAATTAAAAGTTGTGCACCGTCTTATTTAATTCCCAGGTTTTGCTGCTAGCTGGGCCGTCCCATTCACGTGGGTGGCAATCACGGGCGAGTTTGATTGGGGCATGATACTGAATGTCGGAGTCGCGTCGTGCTGGTAAGCGTGCCAGAAACGTGTTTGTTTCTCCGAGGGGCTGACGGTACCTCCCTAGCTGGACGTGTCTTTACGACACCATCTACGCGTGTCAGGTGACTAGCCCATTTGGTTCTACACCGAAACGTCGGTATTAATTACGTTATATCAGGACAAGAAGGACGACGAGAAGGCTGGAGTCAAGTCCATGGCAGTCCGTCTGGGCGATGGCATTCGTCCTGCATTGAGCGTATTTGATGCGACGTTCTTCGCGTGTCTTCTATGGGCTGGGTATTTGAATGGCCAGCACCTACCGTTCTACGTGATGAGTGTCATCGCGCCCTTCCTCCTTTGTCTGTGGCACATATGGTCATTTGATCACAATGACCCCCTTGACAGCTGGAAGAAATTTACGGTACGTTGAAGTGATACAACTATGAGCTGATTCTGATATCCTATTGTTGGACTACAGGCAGGTCGCCACGGTGCAGCGTTGGTGTGTGCAGGATTGGTCGTGGACCATTACTGTAATCTTGTGTCCCTGGCCATTTGAGCATGTGCCTTCATCTCAGGCTGGATTCGAGGTGACGCCTTCAACCATCCTGTTGATGTACTTACCGCAGCCTTGCAATTGCCCGTTTTTATCCTGGAGTATCGCTTTTGTTGTCTAATATACAAAGATAAGTGACGCAGACATCGACATAGTACTTGCTACAGTCTTTCGCTTTCATTTTTTTTATCCTGGTCCCTGGAGTACAGTTTATATTTTTCGATATACAAACTAATAGACGAAGGATGATGCAGACATCGCAAATAAGTGTGATAATCACATACAGAAGGCAGCCTTGTATCAAGACTAGTATGGCTGCAGAAAGACCCTGCGTGGTAGTAGGGAAAGAGGAAGTACAACTCGTGGCACGAGGGGTTGAAGTATCCAATTCAAACACCATCTAGCAACTATCTATCAATACCCCAACTAACTCCGTGGCTGCCCCTGCCCCTGCTGCTGACAGAGTTACTCATCAGTAAAACCTCACTGGTGTACCTGTTCGAGATGAGACTGGCACATACACATACACGCCCCCTGACCTCAGCAATATTTCACATAGCATTGATGGTTTGCACTTAGCTCTCCCTATATATTTCTCCATACATAACACACCCCATAGATTTACCGGTAGCATCCTAATGACAAGAGTCCGAAGTTCATGAATCATGTCTGCCGAGCAGACTGTCCGCTACTATCCGTAGCATGAAGTGTGACTCACGACACGAACATGGGCAGATTTGGCGACGTCAGACAAGTCACAGACTCCGTGCATCAGCGGGTTGGATTGTGCTACAGAATGCTACAGAGCGCTCTGTAGCACTCTGTAATGAATTACGTTTCCCCGATGCTACGGAAAGTGTCAGGACTCAGGAAGTCTGTCAAAGCCTGCGATATTTTGTCATATCCTGGCGTCGGGCTCCTACCCAACCGTCAGCTCTCCCGCCATCCTCCCTGTCAGCCTCTCCTGCCACTTCACGTTGTCCGCCGTGTACACTGACGTAGATGACGGTGGCTGGCAGACAGCTCGGAACTTGCCGACCAAACATCCAGACGTCCCCCAGATTTTGGCGCGGAGTATGCGTCATACCGTCGCGTCATAGTAGGCGTAACTCATATTATCGGACTTCGAAAATGAGTCGCGGCAAATCGAATCGTCCACTGCCAGCCGGCTTCTTGTTCTCGACCCATGATGCAAGTGGTTCGCAATTCTCCGCTGGAATATCGCTCGTCCCAAACCCTTGACGGGTTGTGAAGCGAGTTGCCATTTCTTCTGTTATCCAGATACTAACTCTTGGAACAGTTGTCTCTGAGAAATGCTAACGTATAATTGATGGATATTTAGACAAGAAGAACAAACTGCAGTAATGTGCAAGGTACACGCCAATGTCCACAGGTATGAAGTCTACATGTAAATAATATGGAGGGATAGGTACAGATCTCAAATCCTCAAGGCTATTAATGGCTCGACTAACACAACTCCCACATTTTCACAGAATCCCTGCGACATACCCCAATGTGAGAACACGAACAACACGTTGAGGCGCCAAACGACTTACACAATCAATGAGCTACTCTCTCCATCTGAGCCCCAGGTGGGGTACCATGTGTCCTGTGCTTGCGCGAAATCCAGCATGGCGGTTTTCGAGTTATCCAGCCATGGCTTGTTGCCTGCATTATCGGGGAACCATCCGTTAGTCCCGCCAACGGCGAGGTCAAGAATGAGATAGAATGCTGTGTGTCGATCGGTAAGCTGCGCCTCCATAACCATTCATAAGAGCTTACGTTGGTCGAAAGGTGTCGCATTGGTGCCGTTGACCCAAGGGTTCTGCAGGACAATGGGCTCTGTCCCATTTTCGACCACAGAGGGAAAGTCTCCACGTGTAAAGAAGGGCTCGTTGAAGGAAAGCTCAAGCATATAGTGTAAACGAGTGTCGACGTAAATGCGACTGTCAGGTCGGTCAGAGGATTGCCTACATTCGGAAGTAACTTGAAACTCACAGGAAACTATCTGTCCACTCCAGTGTATAGGTGTGGAAATCCTCCCCATAGTCGGTGCGTCTCTGTGTCCACCAGCCGAAAGTCTTGTACACGGCGTTCAAGAACGACAGGGGTCCCCAGTTGAGTGATCCGCGGACATAGTCGATACCCCTGTTAGGGAGATCAGCAATACAATCCTGGTCAGCAAATCATGGTTTGTGAAGAGATCAGATGCCTGACTGATCAGGGTAGCTGCGAGCATTTCCGCGTGATTCCATGATGTCGATTTCACCGCTCAATGGCCATGGTCCGTAGGTGTCATTCACAGGAAGCATCCAAATTGCGGGCCAGAGCTGCAAGGCCGGTTAGTAAATAATATGGTCTCGTCCTGGCAATACAATGCTTACCCAATCACTACAAGGAGCCGTAGGTCAGTCTACATATCAGATCAAAAGAATAATACGTACCCCCGCGGGAGCTTGGCCCGTACCTCAACGCGGCCATATCGGATGCTAGCTTTGTTGAGTGTGGTGATCCTCGCACTTTGCACAGGGTTAATTATGGTGCCGGTGGTACTGTTGCTTACTGCACCGCAAGCTTGGTAGTAGGCGGCGGCGTCAAAGCCCGTGATGTTTGATGACCCCGGATTTGCACCTGGGGTCGTCGAGTTGTACGTGCAATCGGTAAGGTTGTATGTATAACCGTTAAACACAGCGTCTGAGCCGATGACGTTTGATGTCAGGGTAGGGGTTATGTAAAGGTATCCGTTGGAGGTGTATGAATTGTTTGATGATGACGTTGCCATCTCAAATTCGCCGTTCCTGGAAGCACTGTGAGCGTTTATGTTTAGCCAGAGTATGGATTCGCTGACCCGAATCCGCCCAATTGGACTTCACGGACCCAATTTCCGTTAGGTCCGAAAGTTGTATCGGTGTCGGAATTAAAATCTTCATCCAAGACCATGCACAAGTTACCAGTGATCAAGGGTACGCTCTTATAACCAAAGTAAATGCGCAAAGCAGAGGCTGCTATGCCAAGGAAAGCAACGGAGTAAGTTAAGATATAGGCAATCCTTGCATATGGGTCTTTCTTTGTGACCCAAGGTTTGTCCAATGTGCTTGGATCTTCAAGCATGGTGGAACGCATGCGGGTTGTCTTGCTTGGAGTGAGGCTGACAGCGGTGGAGACTGCTGTCAAGGGACGAGCTGGGGGTGCTGCGAATGTTTCGCGAAGACGAATACCGGAGGCCACGCGAATGGGGCTATCTCCAGTGTTGGGGCGACTGCCATAGTATGATGTGTTACGAGGAAGTGGAACGTGACGAGGTACAGGTTCTGGACCGTCTTGTTGAACTGTTGGGACAATGGGCATCACGGGATCGATGCTAAAGCTGACGATACTAGCGGGTGGAGAGAAAGGGTTTACGATGGAACTTGCAGCAGTTCCTGCAGTGGATGGACGAGAAACGGAAGGAGTGGATTGGTTATGTTTGCCCTTTGTGCGTTTAGAATTTTCGCCAAGGTAGAACGGAGCTGGTGGTTGGACGGCGTCGTTGTCTGACATGGTGCTAGCAATTGATTTGGATGGGGAACGATTTTGTGGAATTCATTGGAACTTTTAAAGGATGTAAATGATGGGTGAGTTGACAGGGAGTATTCCCATATCTGTTTATGTTGGACAATCATTATGCGAAAGGTACCGCACGTATTTGGTTGAGGGAGATTAATCGGTAGCCAATCGGAGATCCGGAGATTCGGAGATAATCAAATGGGAGTAAAGCATTGCCTTTGTGATAATATAGTATTTTATCGCAGTTGTTGGTTCGAGGTGAGGTTGATTCATGTCAACGGTATGACGTAAGAAACGGTACTCGGATCCCAAGCTTTTAGAATTGAGCAGCCCTGCGGCAGGGTGATAGAAGCCAATATTGATGAACTGACGCACGTGTTACGTTCCATCTAGGGGAATCATGTAACCGACGTTCACCTTCCCTGCTGATCCTGCTAAACCGGCATGTGTGAGATGTCTTGACTCTTGAGTAGCACCGATAAACGAATCGCGCAATCGCAATCGCTCCTGCGGGGATTGCGGCCCAAATGGTCAATTTACACGTTACACCCAATCCAATACTTACTTCTAATTCGCCGCCAGCAAATCAAGGAAGCAAATGCGTCATGAGCAAGTACCAAACCTTGCTTATCGCAAAGCACACATACCAGAATGGCAAGGTTGATCAATGATCCAATGACTTCCTGATCAACTAAGTCTTCGTCCGCAGTCGACAGCCAGCGATAACACCAACTTGAAGCAACTGTCACAGCATTTTGAGTAAAGCACGTTCCGGATGATAGGATCATCACCGTCTTTCCCTGCGATGCACGGACAGGCAACAGGTTCATTCAGGGCCAGGAGAGCTTGCAGGTTGGAAATATTCTTATTGGTCCCTTAAGGGTTTATTCGGAAGGTACCACAAGGACGAGGGTCCGGCGAGTATTTTCTTACCGTCGTGCTATTTTCAACATCAGGCCAACATGCGAGTCCATTCCGGTGCATCTCAGAAGGGCAGCAGTGTGAAGATGAGCTGTAAATACTTGTACCGATCTGCCAAGATTACCCTTGGGCAGATCATTGCAAGTTAGCAGCAATTCAAGTAGTACCTCGGTCCCCGAGTAATCTTACGTATGGATGGATGGCGAGGCACATGCAATATTCGCATATGGGGGATAGCCATTCTCTGGTGTTTCGGTATCAAGTTCATGTCCACGTCAATTTATCTTTTTTTCCCTACAAACAGTCTCTGACAAGCTATCTCACGTCTTGCCAACTGGGTTTATATTTACTTTCCGTGTCGAGGACTCTTATTACTATTACCATTCGCGGAGCTCAATCCATCTTACGTAACACAACACTAGCACTACGTCGTCGCCACCACTAGTTATTGGCATGGATACTTACGAGCAAGGGTTTACAACTAGAATGTTCGTCACTGTCATCTCCAGGCAGTGACTTCAGGACTTCGACGTTCAACCTTGGCCATACCGTACATCTTTAAGCGCGCAGGGGTGAGCTTTTTCAGGTCGTCCCCCGTGTGTTGATCGCTCCCACATCTAAAGTCACAGGATATTCCTTGACCAAAAATATTTTTGAGGTACCCGTGCAAGGGTGCCTACACTGTCGAGTAGACCGTTCCAGATATCGGCTACTTTCCAATTCCGTTCATTTGTTCTACTACTTCTTGCCCTCCGAGTTGCGATTAAATCTACATGCGTATCCAAAGAAGATACCAGCCCGATGAGGCACCCTAGTTCCTTTACAGCATCATGCACGTCCAGGGTTTCGGATGGCATATCCCTGTTATCATCCGTTGATGATTATCGCCCTTGCTTCAATTTGCACTGCCCGGATGTCCAAATCGGGCATCACACACCTCAGCACTCTTATACCCCTCTACAATCCTTGGACAAATCCCCAGCCCAAAATCCTCCCATATTTCTCCTCCGAGCTAGCGATCTCCTCCCAGACGCTACTTGTCATTTCTCTTCTACTTCTCACCTCGGGCTTCAACCATGGCTATGGATTACGACGCGTATGATGCACTCCTGCATCATATATTCAAGCAAGTACGTATAGATTTTTTATATATCGTCTTCTGCTCATAAATTCTCCGCCCCGACAGACTCAGGGTGATGCTTGGTTCAAGCCAACCGAGGAGAATCTTTCTGCCGGAGTCTGTCTCCGTGTCGAACCCGGGCACTTCCGTGTATTTCCTTACGAGAACAACTACCTTGCGCCCTTTGAGGCAGCGGTCCGCCTCCTGAACCCCGTTGTCGCGGTCAAGGTGAGGAGTGCTGCAGTTCATGCTGCATTAGCAAGCGTGTACGTTGTCTCGTCACTGTCCATTGTCCGGCGACTTTCTAACGGTCCGTATCTCGTAATATTAATAGTCCCGAAGATGCATCTGCTATCTATGTCGATCACAACACACGCATTCAGATAGTAGCTTCCATGGCCATGGTGCCACGGGCCGAGAAGGAACAGTGCGGAGCCTTCGTGGCAAGTTCTACTTCCCGCTGCCTCGTCACGCTTATCTGACGATCCCTCAGCGAGACGAGGCTGTGCTCATTCTCTGGTCTGACAGCTTAGACGACATCATACCCTTATGCCGTGACTTTGAGGATAAGCTGATCAAGCTAGTCTGGAGACAACGCGCCACTGTCTCCGCAGCTCCCTCCGACATCATACCGTCTACTGTGCCGTCGCACGACAATTTGCCAGTAACAAAGGAAGAATTGACGGAAGAGATACCTATTACTGAGAAAGAACTCGCAAATAGAAGGCCACAACCTAAACCGTCATCGCCAATTTGGAAGATCTTCAGCTGGAGCACTACTCGTCAAGAGCACCAAGGTGACGCCGAGAAAGGCGCGAAGAAAATCCGCCGAACCAAGCTCATTGCGCCATTCTACAATGGGTTGGGCTGCGGTTTATCACTCTGTAACTATACACTTCAATTATTACCAAACTTGGACTTACCTCTTTTGATAGTCTTCATTGGTACTGGTATCAGTATGCTCCTGCAAGAGTCCATGCTTGATGGCCAGTGGATTCGGTTTTGTTTACTCGTCACAGCCCCGCTGTCATTCTGCGTTTCGCTGGTACGTCGTGGAAACCAAAGCTGTTTCTTGACTGAAATTGACATGTAATTTCAGTTCTTCTCTCTGCAAATTATCGGCAATGTCGGCATGATGTAAGCACTCATTTGGACTCATCTTGATTATATTGACTGTCATTCATTTGTGCAGTATCGGTCCCGTCTCCCAGTACTATGAAAACTCTCGTTACTATTCCGCTATCAAACCCGAGGAGGACAAAGATATCGATTCGGCTCTCCCTCATGTCACTATCGAGCTTCCTGTCTATAAAGAGAGTCTTGAGCAAACAATGTAAGGTCGCAGTCATTTTTTCTTGCTTGTATTGACGGAATTTCCTTTTTCCTTAGCGCGCCGTCTGTGTATTCACTCAAAAAGGCCATGCAAACATATGCACGCCAGGGTGGAACATCTTCTATATTCGTTCATGACGACGGTCTCCAGCTCATTTCGGAGAAGGAACGCGCGGAACGCATTACTTTCTACGCTGATCACAACATAGGCTGGGTCGCGCGTCCTCCTCATGAATCCTCTCCAGATGGGTTCAAACGTGCCGGCCGGTTTAAGAAGGCATCGAATATGAACTACGGGCTCGCGCTTAGCTTGAAACTCGAGAAACATCTCAAGGTACTCCTTGAATCAGAACAGCTAGGGGAGGTAGAGGACGACGGTCAATCTCTGGAGGATCGCGCTTTGAATATGGCCTGTGAAGAACTCTTTATGGAAAGCGGAGAGAAGTGGAAACCGTGGGCTTGCAACGGCAAATCCATTAGAATGGGAGAGATCATTTTGCTTGTTGACTCTGATACCATCGTGCCCGAGGTGAGCCACATGGTCGCCTCCTTTGATCGCGAAACTGACGCTGTTCTAGGATTGTCTCCGTGATGCTGCTCGTGAACTTGCAGAGAGCCCCGAGGTTGCGATCATTCAACATGAATCAGGTCAGTCAATATTCGTACCCCTGTCTTGACATGACTCAATTTCGCACTCTAGATGTCATGCAAGTCGCGAACCACTACTTTGAGAATGGTATTGCCCACTTCACTAGGCGAATCAACAAGTGTATATCCCTCGGTTGTGCGAATGGTGAAATCGCTCCTTTCGTGGGACACAACGCTTTCCTTCGTTGGTCGGCACTCCAGGATGCCGCGTTTGTAGACCCGGCTGATGGGGAGACGAAGATTTGGTCAGAATCAAATGTGTCCGAAGATTTCGACATGGCTTTACGACTTCAGGTACGTTCTTGCATCGTTGTACCTGGCGTCTATCTGACTGACGTTACCATGTGTGCAGCTAAAGAAATATGTCATACGATGGGCGACATACTCCGAGGGCGGATTCAAGGAAGGTGTCTCGTTGACGGTTGATGATGAATTGAATCGATGGCAGAAATATTCCTACGGTATGGACGAGCGATTGTGTCAACAAAATCTGTGCTGATGGCTAGCGTTTGGTAAAGGTTGTAGCGAGTTGATTTTCAACCCTCTTGTTCAATGGTGGAGGAAAGGTCCCATCAACAAACAGCTGCGTATCTTTGTGTGGTCCAATGCACCGGTCCATTACAAAATCAGTATGATGGCATGTGAGTAAGATCGATGAGAAGGTCACGACCAATATGCTGACTTTTTCTTCGAAAGACATGTTTTCCTACTGTAGGACAAGACTTTCTATTGTACTCGTGCGATGCTCACGGATTTCATAGATGGTATCGCAGCCTCTGCAGTTTTGTCGACCCTCAACTATATCCTTCTTGGACTGGCAATCGAAACGGACGGCTACTATCTTCACAGCTTTGAAGTCTTCCTCGCAATTCTCGCCGTGTTCCCCGGCTCGGGTAACGTTGGCTACACTCTTCTTGAATACAGACTTGGGCACCGTAGCATGTGGGACTCGCTTGTTGAAACCTGCACATGGGTTCCTTTCTTGTACGTCTCCGTCACTTATCTCAGGCCCAGGCTCATGCCAATACTCGTAGCTTTTTCTTCTTTGGTGGTCTTAGCATCCATCTTACCACCGCTCTTTTGGCCCACATGTTCTCATACAATATCACTTGGGGAGCAACGAAAAAAGAAGTCGAACGATCGAATTTTTTCATCGAAGTTCCCCGAATTCTCAAGCGCTTCTGGCTCGCCTTCACACTGTCTTTCGCCTCGTTCGCTATGATCTTTATCTTCAGTCTTTCAAGTATTGTCGGTCCGGGCTGGCAAATTCCTGGTGATTACTGGGCAGTTATCCTCCCTCTTGCGTAAGTGATTTGTTGAGGCCGTCTCCCACATACTCAAATTTCATATAGGCTCGTCGCTGGAAGTCACATTCTTTTCCCTGTACGTACTCGTCGTCAAGATACCATTCCTCGGTAACTGACTTGAATTGCAGATTGTGCTTAACCCTTGGTTGATGATTTTCTCGTATTGAGCGGCGGGAATGTCGGATAGCCGAAATCTAGATGGAATTTCTTGATCATTCACAAATCTATTGTAGAGGTATCATACCAAGATATCGCGATGTAATCGCAAGATCCAATCATCTCTTTTGCTGGTATGTAATAATCGGTTGTACATATTACTTCGCACACAGTCCAAGGAGTACCTACATTTATACTATTTTATACGTTGTTTCTTGTCATGCGGGGCCCTAGCCTGGCCAGACTGTCCGCTGAGATTTTGATGTTGTTATTGTTATCTCCGCTTCCGCGATACAGAATTACATAAGATTGCTTTAGCGCGAGGCACGATTTATATTTGTTTTTCGAGCTTGTTTTAGCCCCAGTTCAATATTCAATATTCAATCTTTGCTTGATTCGAAAAGACTCGCATGTTACTTACACGCATGACATCGATGAGGCGGTGATTGATATGATCTTCCCAAGGTGGAAACGAGGGCATGGACCATCGCTCGTTAAACTCTTTGACTTACGAATCTCAAGGAACTCCGAGTCGAACCTGAGGCCTGGAACGTGAGCGCTTGAGCCTCGGGTGCCGGCGCCATGGACAAAAAATGGCGATTCCCCTGATCCCTCGAAGAGGAAACTTTTCATGACCGCTACTCACCTCATGGTCGCGGCGGTAGTAGTAGTACTTGGAACAAAAGCCGGGTGAGTACTAAGTCCTTCGTATTGGATTCTGCGATTTGAATGATTGAGAAAGACAGACGACGGCCGCCAGTTTTAATTTGACTTCGTGGTCTCAAAAGTCTAGACTACCCTGAGTTCGCTCCTCGAGGCGCTATCTATCGGAACCATCTCCTACAAACTCCCATGTTGTTCCGAGCTTATTTTCAAATTTCGACGTGTGGAAGATTGCGGAACTTGATTGTGGATTGGAAAAGTCGGACGTAGTGAGGCGACACTTGGTTGAATCATTCGGTCCGGGTCGATGGCTGCCGATGCCGGTGGACGTTTTAGCAGCTGTCTATCGTTGCAAAGTTGTTACAGAGCCACTGTTATAATGTTACACATGCGCACAGCATGTGTTCGCTGAGTCAGGTTATAACACACTCCGACATTCGCTAGGCAGGCCAAAACACACACCTTACATCTCGATTGATGCGCGATAACGTCGAACTCAGCTCAGGAACTGCCTTTATGCCTTGTCCTCACTTATATGGCATAACCGGCGTCATTCCCTGCTTGGCTTGCGTGATACTCACTTTATCGTGCTTGTGATCATCATCCCGCGTTGCTGATGTCGTAAGTAACCCTTGTCTAAGCGCCACTGTCACGTTATATGTTCCTTCAGGCTGATCCTAATCATATTGTCAATGATCGATCTAGGCCCCACGTCAAATGTTTCCGTTATCATCTGGGCCTAGCCAAGGGGCAGACTCATCGGCATACGTGAACGCATTTTAAACGCTGTGTCATTTTTCTGTCCTCAGGCCTGATAATTGGTGAATTTTTTTTACTTCCGTCATATCAAATCTCATAAGTGCAGTGCCCGCTCACCCACATATATACACCGTTTTCTGGTGCCATCTGTTGTTCAGCAGGTCACACTATGGATTATGACCCGTACGATGCTCTTCTTCACCATGTCTACCAACAGGTCAGGTGGTTTAACTTGTGCACTAGACGCGGTCCGTTATTGATATTCCCGTACCTGAACAGACACAAGGGGAGGCATGGTTCCGGCCCACAGAAGAATCTATCGCAACAGGCGTTTGTATTCGGGTGGCAGCAGGAAATTACCGCGTTTTTCCATACAACCTGATGCTACTGGCTCCCTTTGAGGCCGCGATCAGACTGCTCAATCCAGTCGTTGCAGTTAAAATCCGCAGCGCTGCCGTACACGCTGCATTCAGTACAATGTAAAGATATCTTGTCATATGCGGAACTATTCTATAATGATGGTTTCTACAGAACTGATGCAGATGCTTCGATTTATATTGATTCCGACACCAAGATACAGGTTTTCGATTCTATGAATTTGCTACCTCGGGCCGAGAAGGAGCAATGCGCGGCTTTCATCGTCAGTCAATCCTTTTTTTTCGATCTGTATAATACTGACACGTGTTGCTACAGCGCGATGAACGAGTCATCGTGATATGGGCGGATAGTTTTGACAGTATCATACCTTTATGTCGTGAATTAGAGGAGAAACTCATCAAATTGGTCTGGCGCTTGCGTCATGAGATAACGCATGTGTCCAGCACCCCGCCATCCAACGCCGCATCAATCGTTGCTTCTGATGCTAATTTGGCAGAAAGGGATGCGGTCCTCACGGAGGCCATCCCTATCACAGAGAAGGAGCGGAACAATGTGCATTCGAAGTCATCACACAAGACATCGAGGTGGGGCTGGAGTTGGCGCGTTTCGCCGGAGAAGAGAGACGCTTATCCCGAGGAACATGACCTAGAGAAGGAAGGTTCTTCTGGAAATAAAGGTTCTCGACCGATTCGTCTCTATGCCCCATTTTACTGTGGCCTTGCGACGGCGTTGTCAATATGTAAGATATATGTTGTTATCTCCTCCTGCGTCATCTAATATCTCCAAGTTTTCATTGGCAGTGGTGTCAGCATCCTTCTGGCTGAATGGCTTCTCGATAACAATTATAATCGTTTCATCCTGCTCGTCACGTCACCTTTCCTCTTTTGCATATCATTGGTGAGAGACTGATGATGTTTTCTCCGGGTCCAGAGGCTGATCGCCAACTGTAGTTTTTCTGTTTGCAGCTTGTTGGCAATTTATCTTTGGCGTAGGTCATTTCGTCGCTGGCATATGTATCCACGTAATCATACATTAAACGTCATAGGCTTGGTCCAGTTGCCCAATACCACGAGAATTCAAAGTATTACTCCGCACTCCCACCACCACCGAACAAGGAAGTCGATGCCGCTTTACCCCACATTACCATCGAACTTCCCGTGTTCAAGGAGAGTTTAGAACACACCATGTCAGCTCCCCCTTTTGGTAGCGGCAGACAGAATATGCTGACGTTATTGCATCAGTTCGCCCTCGGTCTTCTCTATCAAAAAGGCAATGCAGACATACGCCAGGCAAGGTGGCACGTCTGCTATTTTTGTGCATGACGACGGGCTGCAGCTCATTAGCCCCAAGGAGCGGGAAGAACGTATTGCGTTCTATTCTGACCACAACATTGGGTGGGTCGCACGCCCGAAGCATGATAGCGCACCGGGCGGCTTCAAGCGCGCTGGCCGGTTCAAGAAGGCATCGAACATGAACTACGGGCTTGCGCTGAGCTTGAAGCTTGAGAAGCATTTGAAGGTGCTCGAAGACGCGGAGCAGAGGGGGGAGTTGGATAGCAGCGAATATGAGTGTCTCGAAGATATGGCGTTGGCATTGGCCATAGAGGAGGTGTACAATGAGAGTGGTGGGAAATGGCAGCCTTGGGCAAGCAATGGGAGGTCTTTGCGCGTCGGCGAAATTATTTTGATTGTCGATGCAGACACGATCGTGCCTGAGGTAACAGACTATCTGTCTGACGAAGTGATGGATGCTTATTTTTTTAATTTCATTTGCAGGATTGTTTCCGCGATGCCGCGCGAGAACTTGCAGAGAGCCCTGACGTCGGTATCATCCAGCACGAATCGGGTATGTTTCACTTGCCGCTAGCGAATGTGAGATGCCTGACACGCTCATCACCAGACGTAATGCAAGTCGCGCACCACTACTTCGAGAACGGGATTGCGCACTTCACGCGGCGGATTAATAAGTGCATTTCTATCGGGTGTGCGAACGGGGAGGTGGCTCCCTTTGTGGGACACAACGCCTTTCTTCGGTGGTCGGCTCTCCAGGACGCGGCGTTCATCGATCCTGATGATGGGAAGAAGAAGATATGGTCTGAGTCGAATGTGTCCGAAGACTTTGACATGGCTTTGCGATTGCAGCTGAAGCATTACAGCATCCGATGGGCATCGTACTCCAAGGGTGGATTCAAAGAAGGCGTGTCCCTCACTGTCGATGATGAGTTGAATCGGTGGCAGAAGTATTCATATGGTAAGTCAATCTCGCTATCCAAAGGATCTTAAGCTAAGATAAGCAGGATGCAATGAGCTTATATTCAATCCGCTCATCCATTGGTGGAAGATGGGACCGATTGCTAAGCAGCTCCGCATTTTTGTGTGGTCTGGAGCCCCAGTGCATTATAAGCTTAGTATGATGGCTTGTAAGTGTTCCTTATTGCGCATAAAATGCACTCATTCAAATCTGTGTAGACATGTTCTCGTACTGTATGATGGTTTCTTCTATTTTACGTTCGGTGAATGCTGACTCGCTATGGTTTGGCAGACGGCATTGCAGCATCAGCGATTCTCTCTTTGGTCAACTACCTTTTGCTAGGCTTCCAAGTGGAGGTCGACGGGTTCTTCTTACACAGCTTTGAAGTCTGGCTAGCGTGTACTGTTGTCTTCCCCGGGGCCGGCAATCTCGGCTACACGCTTCTCGAGTATCGTCTGGGTCACCGCAACATTCTAGCTTCGGCAATCGAGAACGTGACCTGGATACCTTTCTTGTGAGTGCCAGACCTCTCTACCTTGACAGATGCTCAGAAGTACATCCTCGTACCTGATAGTTTCTTCTTCTTTGGAGGCCTAAGCATTCATCTTTCTCAAGCATTACTCTCCCATTTATTTTCTTACAACATTACATGGGGTGCCACGAAGAAGGAGGTCGAACGATCGAACTTCTTCATTGAAGTTCCGAGGATCATAAAGCGCTTTCGCGTTTCACTGATACTATGCATCATTGTCGGAGCGGGGATGATCATACTTAGCACGTCGCTGGTGCCTGCTGGGTGGCAGGTGGACTCGACTGACTGGGCAGTTATCATGCCGCTCGCGTAAGTTGTGTATCTGCGCTGTAACAAACTGAAACTTAAGATTACTTGACCGTGCAGCATCGTTGTCGGAAGCCATATTCTCTTCCCTGTATGTCACGTTTGCTTAAGTCTCAATCTCGCTTCCTCGCTGACGGGAATTCGACTCATAGATTGTCCTCAACCCTTGGTTGATGATATTCTCATATTAGAATCGGTATTTGGAACTGCCTGGGTGATTTGGGGAACTTTGGGATGCATGTACACTCATGGCTATCTTTTTACATGGACTAACACATGGTCATCGATATTTAAGAGTGCTTTGAATATTCTCCAAAGTAACTAGCATGATCTAATTTGAGTGGCTCTTGCGAATGTAATTGGCTTATGTACTTTGTCTTGTCACTCGTTAATATTTTAATCCTTAATCAATTGATTCTTGTAATATGGTCGCAGATATTCCGGTGGTTCTGTCATGAATTTCAATGGTAGTCAAGTCATTTTAGTGACTTTGTGATACAGTACTAGTGTACTGGAATGTTATGACAAACCGATGTTATTTTGCTCATATCAAAGTTTATCAAAGTTCAAAGTTAAGGCTAGTATTAGAAGACCGGACCTTACATTCGGTTCGGAAACAGGTTCTAACCGAAGTTCAGATCTCAGAACCGGACTGTGGCACACTAGGAATGAGATGTTCGGGAGCAGGAGCTGAGGACCCCTTAAATTACGTACGAATGTCATGTTTAACTTGCCTGTTTTAGCCTTATTTCCTCGATCACAGCTCTCAACTTCGTCAAACACTTACTACCTAGACGCTTACAAGCACTCTCTCCAGAATCTACCTTGTTACCACCAACTCCTGCTTCAATTCTATCTGCGTACATCTAGTCTTCGAAGTTCCCTCACAAATCGACGCTCGATATCACACTTGCTAGTACTTGCCTTGGCTCGTCATTGTCGTCGTGTGCTGTATTGCAAGATATAAAAGATGGCTTCTTGGTGTGTTTCTCATCCCTCGCACTCTAAATCATTGCCTTATGTCTATGTATTCATGCAATCAGGATTGACATAATCTCCTTTCTAACCGTAAGCATAAAGCTGTCGTTCTCTCATTCTCCGATCGTCACTCCTAAACTTGGCTGAGCCTGCAGACAACGATCTTCTTTGTGGGGACCATCTTCGGTATCGTCCTCATTGCGAAACGCCTCTCAGCGGCCGTTCAGAATACGAAGCAATCGTACGTTGAAATGCGCGCTCATCGAGTTCAAACACTCAACTGGTTTCTGTAGTCTTCAGAACAAAGGCATCTCTATATCGGATAAGGGTGTGTCGATCAAGACCTCAAAGAGGTTTGACAGGGAAAATTACGTGGATGCGACTCAACGGTCAGTAGTATCACGCTGTTATTGTCGTTTCTTGCTCATGTGAACATCTTCACCGGTCGTTTTGCCTTCCGACTGCGTTACTCGTACTATTTCATCATCTCTACAGCGGTATAATCAAAGTCTTGGACGCATCCAACTTCCCCGCCAGCGGCACGGATGACTCTCAGCACCACTTCAAGTCTAAGTCGAGCAGCGACCTGTTATCGGCAGATAATGGCTCTCACAGCTCAAAGATATTTGGGATACGGCGAACGCACAGCGGGGCGAGTAAGTGAGAACTTGTAAGAGCAGACCTCTGGGTGGAGGTATGACCCTCCATGGAATTCATCTTGTGCACGAGATAGCGGCCCATGGCTGCTCCCGTGCCGAGATTATCTTCGGGGAGCTATTTAGGAGCCAGGTACAATTTATCAATCTGTAATTGCGCGCAGATCAAGTGCGGATAGTTAGGACAGTATTTAAACATATGTGTATTACATTTCGAAGTTTGTTTTAACTGTATTGTTGATCAAATCTCAATCATGTTTCCTGAGATATTTCTTTTGCATGGACATCATCAGTCTATCTTTAGTCTCCCATTCCTCGTGTCTAGCCAGTAGTAATGTAGGTGGTGTCCTGGCCCGCAAAGAACGACGCCAGGTTCGCGATATCCTCTGCCGTTGCAATCTGCCCAACTGGATGCATGCTTGGTAGTGCAGAGTGCGGCAGTGCAGGTCAACTGATTGGGTAGTCGAACGTGAAATACTGATACATACACGTCGAATGAAAGCTTGTCATCAGAAAGCCCCAGCTATTGTATCATTGCTTCGGTAAAGGCATGCACTGCAACATTGAATGGGAGCTTTCAATGCACCCAAAAAGCTGGCTAGTGTCGACTTTTTGCTCTCTGTCACCGGTAATGCAGCTATAACCGAGATCATAAACGGTGTACATACCGATCATCCTTCTGCCACGCCAGCGTTTAATCATAACCTGTACTGCAACAAGCAAGCAGAGAAACGTCGCGCGCGCATGGGTGTCGAAGCTCTCGTCGAAATCGGTGGCGAGGGTAGATATTTTGGTTTGTACTAGTAATCGAAGTTACAACATGTGATCAAAGAGGGATCCACCTCATGGCTGGTCTTCATGAGGATTCGTGCAGCATTCACTACCATCTAACTCATCCGTCAAGCTACCTGACATGATTGCAGTTGACGGAAGACTCACGACGTCCGAGCCATGAAACTCCTGCTTTGTAACTTTATAGGCACCATGCCCCGGACCTCCTCGTATTGTAAAACACCGCGTTCTAACAATACGCTGCCTCCATTCCGCCTTCACCTCCTCTGCGACGCTGTCGAGCTTCGTGTGCTGTGTCCTTTATCTGGGTAGCAAAATTAGTCATGAGTGAATGGATTGCGTCTGCTTTCCGTAGTTTTGAAGTTTGGAGGGGCAATCCCGCCAGGTCATCATGTTATCATCGATTGAGTATTGTGAACATAGACAAGGCTAGGAATCTTTCCATGACTTCTCTATAAGTTCTTTTCGATCATCTTGGTGTCGCCCAAAAATTTGCCGCGAAGTCAGCCTTGTGAGAAGGTCATATAGACCAAAATGTATCAACACGTATGGTAACGCATCTTGATGAAAAGGCAAGTGAAGATTTGATCATACAAAGAGTCGGGATATACTTACACGGTTGGTTTGAACCCCGAAAACAAGTTACATTATAGTATTATTCTAGCCATAAGCATGGAATTAATCCATCCAGCCTCCCCCATCAATTGTGATTGTCTGGCCAGTCATGAAGGCGGAATCTTTGCTCGCGAGGAACGACACCAAGCCCGCAACGTCTTCCGGCATTCCAACATGTTTCAGTGCCGAGTTTGCCTGGAACTGCAATACGTTCCAATCGATTAGGGGGCGGGAGCCTCGCTGAGAGATATAGAGATTGATACATACATTTCGGATCAATTCCTTGCCATCAGGAACCCCTAGCAGTTGCTGCAATGAATCTGCGGAACATTGCACTGGATGCGTGCATGTCAGTATCAGAGGGTATAAAAGAAAGAGAAAATATGTGATGGATGTGAGGTAATGATGTTACGGAGATAACATGAACATACGGAGAGGCGTATCAATTGGTCCAGGTGCGTAGGCGTTCACAGTGATACCGTGTGACCCGACTTCACTCGCTAGAACGCAAGAACAGTGAGATAAGATGAATCATTATAACCTCTGGAATACATACCGAGCGCCTGTGTGAACGATCGAACGGCAGCTTTCGACGCACAGTAAATGCCGTTTAATGCCACCCCTTTCTTCCCTGATACCGACGACGCGCCTATGAAAAGAGTATTGTTATCCAGATGCGAGACAACAAATGGACGTGCATACTGATTATCTTCCCGCCACGCCCTCGCTTGATCATGACCTGCGCTGCGGCACGCAAGCACAGGAACACCCCACGTACGTTGGTGTCGAATACACTGTCGAAATCGGTGAGGGTAGCTATCGGAGTTTGATGTCATCATCAAAAGCTAAATATCACAAGAATTACAGACGGCGTGGGCTCACAGTCAACCATAGTCTTCACGAGAAGTCGTCCAGCGTTCGCTACCATCTACCCGATTGTCAGGTGATGTTGAAGTTTTCAGTAGGAGACACCCACAACGTCCAAACCATCAAATTCTTTCTCTGTAGCTTGCACCATGCGTTGGACCTCCTCCTCTTGTGACACATTGCATTCCAAGACAATACATCGCCTCCCCTTCGCCCTCACCTCTTCTGCGACGCCATCGAGCTTCGTGCGCTGCGATGCTAAGTCTGCGATGGCAATGTTGAGCCCATCCTCTGCGAGTCGCAGGGTGATGGCACGTCCGATGCCCTGGGCTGCGCCGGTGATAAGTGCGACACGGGGTTGAATGTTCAGCGTTGTTGACGAAGCGGGATCAGACATGGTGTGGAGATCTTGGGACTAGACGTCCGGATCTTTATATAATGGAGATAGGTGAGACTCGGACATACTAATATAGCGCAAGTTGAGTGGTACCTGAGGAATGACATCGGCGCGCTGACGAATCCCTTTAGATCTGTCCTGAATAAGATCATGAGGCAACAACTTCACGGTCGTGCGCAGCGATGCCATTCGTATAGCACGCCGCCCACACCCGCAATTGTGGTCCGATCAAGCGCTCACTGTTGGAAGTAAATATAAAACAGTCGACTTTCACTTCAATTACTTGGGTTACGTTGTGATTATATCTGATGGTGGTTCTTTCAGTTGCGTCCGCATCGATTGTGGTTGCCAAGTTGCCTGACGGTGGCGTCCTTGCCCGTGAGTAAGAGGAATGAACATTTGCAATTTCTTCCGACGGAAGTTCCAATGATCCGCGTCAATGAATCGTTATATGATCCGTGCTGTAAGGAAAATCAACCGACTGAGGAGCAGAATCATGATGGGTCTGAGAGTGATGCATACACTTTGGATCAGAGTCTTGTCAGGCTATCAGAAGCCCCGTTGTGTGGCTTGCAACGAACATCCAGCGGAGTCTGATTGTTAGCTAATCTAGGTCTCGGTCATATAAAGTAGTTTATTCTCTACAAGGACTCGAATGTAGTTTGCAAAAAAGCTGTGTTTCTAGCGGGCCACAAGCACAAAAGTACATGATCAGTCCATCCATGATCCCCCGTCGACTGTGATTGTCTGCCCAGTGATATAGGCAGAGTCTTTGCTTGCGAGAAACGACACCGCGTTCGCAATGTCTTCTGGCGTTCCAATCCGCCGCAGTGCCACACTCGTTTCATACTGTAAAGCAATTGAAGCGATCAAGAAATTTTACCTCGAGAGAGAAATCCTAATACATACACTTTGTATGAACGTCTTTCTATCAGGAAATCCTACCTGTTTTGCGAATTCTTCGGAAGAGCTTCGCACTGGATACCGCGTCAGCGTCAGCATGCAAAAACTGACAAAAAAATGGGTAGTGGATGGGGGTAGGGAGACGAAGGTAGCAGAAGAAATAGCATGAAGCAAACATACGGAGATGCGTTTCAACTGGTCCAGGAGCGTAGGCGTTCACGGTGATGCCGTGTGATCCCAGTTCACTCGCTATAACGCAAGAAGGCTAAGATGAGATCAGACGGAGTAATAAAACGTTTTGAACTCACCGAGTGCCTGTGTAAATGATCGAATGGCAGATTTCGATGCACTGTAAATACTGTTGAACGGCATCCCTTTCTTCCCTGCTACAGACGACGCGCCTATAGCAACGGTATTATCATCCAAAACAAAGGAACAAAGGACCGTACATACTGATGATCCTCCCGCCACGCCCTTGCTTGATCATAGTTTGTGCTGCAGCACGCAAGCAGAGGAACGTCCCACGCACATTGGTGTTGAATACCTCATCAAAATCGACGAGGGTAGCTATTGGGATATGACGACATCATGAAAACGAATGAAACACGTGGTTGGCTTACAATCAACCAAAGGTTTCACAACGATTCGTCCGGCATTGGCCACCATCTAGAATACTATTTGTCAGGCAGTTTAATAAGTTGACAGCCCACAGGACACGCACGACATCCAAACTATTGAACTCTTGCTCCGTAGCCTGTACCATGCGCTGGACCTCCTCCTCTTGTGATATATCACACTCCAAGACAAGACATCGCCTCCCTTTCGGCCTTATCTCATCCGCGACGCCGTCAAGGGTCGTTCGTTGTGATTTCAAGTCTGCGATGGCAATATCTAGTCCGTCCTCTGCAAGCCGCAGGGCAATAGCGCGTCCAATGCCATGGGCTGCGCCGGTAATGAGTGCGACGTGGGGCTGGTCTGCCTGTGCTGGAGTAGCGGAATCGGCCATGATTCAAATGTAGTACTGCAAACCAGGCGTCAGGCCTGACCTTTACTTATACTTGAATATGCGGAGGGGCAAAGATGTGTCAGTGAGTTCGATTACTGCCGAATTGATATTCAAGTGGCCTGTGATTCATGATTCAACTTGTGTCAGTGGGCCCAAGAACTTCTATACCGGAGAACAAAGACAAGTTCCAAAGAGGAGCATGCATGCCTTCCTAAGAAAAAACGTTCGATAGTAAGCGAGACATATCAAAATGATCGAAAGAATCAGCAGTATTACGAACCCTGACGCGGACGCGCGCTGAGACCGGATCAATTGTCATATGATGCGCAAGGACCCTGCAGTGACGAAATCCGCAATCAGATGAGTTGGGGGTACAAAAACGCATCCTCCGCACCAATTTCAAAGCGGGAACAAGTCAACACCTCGTAGGAACGCGCAGTGTACTGCTCTGCTCTGCTAATATTGTTTCAGCCACAAACCTTGAACCTTGGAGTTGTTGCGGAGGCAATGACGGCACAATGACTGCAAAATTTAGTTTGACTGTCTATCATTATCATCATAACATAATAATATGCATTATGTGATTTATTTGTCTTGTTGCCGTAGTGTGCGATATGCTTATCTGGCACCACTGAAGTACTTACTTTCTGTGGGTTCTTCCGTCCGTTGGCTTTGCCTACAGAGTCGCAATTGGCATGCATTTCGTGACCAAATACAAACTAGAATGACCGGCAACATGACGGATTGAACATGCTTGAGTTTACATCGGCAACAGTCATCACAACAAGTAGCTCACAGTGAAACTTGATACAGCGATTTTTGGCTAGCGGCTCTGGTGGATATCACTTCCCGGAGCCAGAGTTGACATTGCACAAAACCAAATTCCATGATATGCAGATAAAAAGAACAGTGGTTTATTCCCGCACATCAGCAATAAATGTTTCCTGCAGCCCATCAACTTCCATCCTCGACTCGCCCTTGGTCAATTTGTTAGCAGCCCTTCGTGCGCGCTTGCGGTCCTGTTTCAGAGACCGCCTATTCATCGCGCGACTCTGGCTCCGCACAGCTGCTTCTTCGTATGCAGAAAGATCCTTCGCGCGACGGAATCGCTTCGGTATGCGCAGTTGTACTGAAGAGTCGGTGACTCCTGCCTGTGTGACCAACGAGGGCGAACGAATACGCTTGCGGGATGACGGGATTGATAGTGCGGATGCAGTCATGCCATCGTCAACTATCATGCCAGATTCCCGTGCAGCGATGTCAGTGTTGACTTCACTGTCATCCATAGCTACCTCCTGCATCGGTGCATTTTCATTGAACGCGCCGGCGTCTGCTGTGCAAAACAAACCTGCAAGCTCAAACGGTTTAGAGAATGAATCGAGGATTTGTGACTGCCCGACGGTTTCTGCGCCTGTTGTGGCAGAAGGCATCGACGAAGGATGAATGGTGGGGGGGACAGAGAAATAGGGGATTTTTTGGTGATTCCAGTCCATGAGAACGTGACGTGCGGCTGAAAGTAGATCAGGGGTACCTCCCTGCAGATATAATAGTTGTGTAAAGTGTCAGAATTCACAAAAATAAAGCTGACCTTGAGCAGGCGTCCGCTGTTGAGCGCAAGCATGGTGAGAAACTCCAGCGTGCTTGAGAACTGGAGAAGATTGTATAGTTTTCGGAGTGTCTCATGTTCTGTCCGCGCGAGGATTTCTTCCACTGAAACAGTGCAATTAGCAATCCATCCAACAGGAACGGAGTTTATACCAAGAAACGCACCGACAGCGATGGGATCTTCTATATCCTCAACTTTGACTACATTTCGTAGGAGAATGCCGCCCTTTTGACTACAGTCACCTGATTCGTCTTCATCAAAAACTACACCAGGTGAATCGACGATCTTAATTCCTCGCTCCAGCTGCACGGATTGAAGGTCCTTCGTGTGACCTGGCTGTGCAGCCACTGCACAGGCCTGAACTCACATAACATGTAAGACATTCAGTACGAGTAGTAGCAAATAGATCGAGACCTTTGATCGCTTCAAAGAATTGATGAGGCTGCTTTTACCGACGTTTGGAAACCCAACAACACCGACTGTGATACTCTGTGAACTAGGTTTGAATGCTTTAAGAAGGCGCATAAGTCCGGGTGCCGTCGTAGAGCTAAGATGAGAACGTTGATTGGAGGAAGCAGAACGGAATGGAAGTGTCGGCGTGGAATGTCGCAAGTATCGTAGCCACTGTTGAGCATTCTCTTTTGAAACCAAATCTTCGTCCACAGCGCACGGTGAGGAAGAGTGCAAAGACCAAATGAAACCAAGATTCATACCGATTTTATTCAACACAAACACGAGCTTCTTCCCTTCACTTTCTCTCCGTCTTACCTCTTCTTCGACCAGTCGACTCCTACATCCCTCCGGATCGCGAGCATCGAGCACAAGAATGACGATGTCACTTTCATCGATTACTTTGTGTAGCATACGGACGTAGTGGCGACGAATTTGCTCCTTTGTCTTCTGTGAGGAGCTCGCATAAGATGCGGTACCCTGGTCTACGGCCTCCTGGGTTTCTGAAGCGAGAGCTGCTAGTGAAGACAGGGTAGGTTCAGCAGCCATATAGGCATCTGGATCATCAGGCTGGGGAATCGCAGGCTACGAGAGGTAGCAGCTCAAGATGAAGTAGTAATAGTTAAGACTCGAACGCAACGTACAGAACTAGATTTCCGCTTCTCCGCAATCCGAACCTTTAGTTGAGGAAGCCTTGGTATTCCAGGGTCTTTCTTGAGCTCTGATGCGCAAAATTTGGGGATCGATCATCAGTGCTTGTTCTTTCTGTAATGGGTGTAGGATAAATGAGAATGGGGACTAACTGGATTTTTGCGGTACTGACGATTTCTGGGATTCTATAGACCATCAGATGAGAAAAACATGAGCGTGGAGTGCTTTGCGTACTGTTCCTGCCCATGATAGTCGCGAATGAGAGTTTGGTATAATTCGCAAAATTCAGACGATATTTCACTGAACAAAACAAAACAAAAACAAAAGATTAACACTTTCAAAAAATATACAACTACACACAACATTCTCTCTTGGATCCTAGTCTTTCTATGCATAACTGTTTCTAATGTTGCATTTGCAGTCCAAACTTGTGCATAGCTATTAGTCACTGTGAGCGCTCAACGCACTGACCAGTGACTAGTGATTATCCAAACCATACTTCAAATCGCCCGTAGAATCACATTCCTTCAAGCTCTGTAACCACTCCTGACTGCCCACACTTGAAACCGCACCATCACGTCGGTCGGCAGTTTCACTTTATTGCATCAAGGTGGCGCTTATGCAGGCTGGCTCTTCTTGCGCATGTATGGCATGCATTATACGTGCCTCAGAAGAACCAATCACGCATCCTGATCCAACCACACATACTCAACTTCTTGACATGCCACTGACACACTCCTTGGACGCCTCGCAGATTGTTCTTCTATAACGTTGACGTGACATTCCTGTCTACACACCTCGCTGCGGAGTTATTTTCTAGCGAGTCCATGGTACGCGCTCCACATTGTGAAGGACTTGGCTGTAATTGCCACACTGGATACCTCAAGAGACCGTTGATGATTCAGGGATAGCCTTCGTCCATGGAGGTATTGGCAAGTTATTCGATCAAATTAAGCTCTAAAATAAACTCTTCGGACAGAGGGCCCAGCACAGTTGTCTTGTCACCTGGCTTGGGATGCTGTGGCGATATAAAAACTGGATGCCCGGCAATGCTGTGAGCCTAATCCGGGTGCACATCAAGCATCGCTTCCTCTATACACGGCTACGAGTCCACTGGGCAGTCTATATCTTGATAGGATCATCAAACCAGCACTGGTAAACATTTGAAAGACGCAACAGGCTGCATGTCATGTTGTTGCAGATGGATAAGTGATCCAAGCTGTATCATGGGCATCAAAGATACAGGTTGAAGATGCCAGCACCCTGCTGACTAACATCTGTATTGTACCTTTGAAGGTGAGTACAGAAGGTGTGACATCTAATGACACGATCTAGAATAGCGCGCTACGCTCATGAAGAGCCCCTGCCACGAAGTTCACTGGAGTGGTGTGTAACCTGAACTCCTTCACCTTTGTCTCAGAATTAAAACCTTGATGTCATATGAAAAGAAGCAAGTATTCCAAATTTCGGGTATGCTTAGGCGGGTCTGCCACAAACACTGGCTCCGTGTACCTATTGATCACCGGCACGCAGAATGATGGGAATTTAACATTTTCATTGGATCACCGACCTCTTTTGTCACCATGCGCCCACTGAATTTTGATGATTCTCTGTGAATAACATTCAAGACCTTCACCATCCTTCACATCGCTCAGGCTAAACGTAGCCAAGATGTGCATTGTTCAGACAGTGATATTAATTGCTGCGTGCGGTCGAATCATCATGTGGGGTTCCGATTGGAATCGACGCTTTTGTGGTCGTGGTTGTTTAGTATGCGGCAGATAGGCTATTGTTACAGACTAACGTCATTAGACGATCGACTATTATAAAGGTGTAGCTCAAAGAACCTGTCTGAGTTCGAATACAATACATGGGTAACAAGATCCAGCGCCTTCACTGACCTTGCCGCCTCCATCAAGCAATCACTCCGCGTCGAACTCGAGATTCGGAATAGGGACAAGGGGCTATGCTATGATCCTTCATCTGCACCGCAGCTTATTGTTCATTCATCTCTGAGTCAGGCCGACACACGATGCAAGTACCAATGGACGGTGTTGGTCCGATCATCTGTCAACAGCGCCTATATCAACCGCTATGTAAGTAGACCCTGCAGTTCACGAAAGCATTGATACTTACCTGTGAATGATCCCCGGACGTTTTCAGGCTCCAAAACAGCGAAGCATCTGAGTGCGGTGATATCCTGGATGTAATACATGTGCGTCTGTTAGATAAGACGTAATAAACTCAGCTGATAGAAGACAGACACATATGTTCCGTATCCAGTTGGTCTGATGCTCCAAGGACACACCTCGCGCCCGCAGGTGAGTGCAGCGCTTCTTTTTTGCACAGTGTTGACAGAGGCATATGTGTTTTGCGCGAAATTTCTGATGTTGTACTTGTCGTAATGCCCACTGAGTTTTTCAAGGATCCACTATAGAATGTTGTTTATTTATTACAAGTCCCTCTACATGATCCATGGGTTGGACGTACCGCGGCATTCTCTGCCCGACCATCGTTGCTTGTTACCAGGGCAGCAGTTTTGGGGCCTTGTACAACGACAAAGTCATTTGTACTAGCATTCCGAAGAGTGTAGGTCCCAGTTTTAAGGTTGCCTGAAATCGTCATCGTCGCGAAGGTGAGTGCACAAATGAACGAGTTGTGTTTCTCGAAATGGGAGAGTGTGTAGAACGTTCTATGGCAAACCTTGCATTTACCAGGCCATTCTTATAGTCATCGGAGTCAAGACACATGGTCCGAATTCCCCGATGATAATCATGGTAGTGTCGAGACGGTATGATATGAAATAGTATCACGGGTTAACTTTTACTCCCAGATTCCCAAGTTCAGTGGACTTCGTCACGGTATGAATTCCGCATGCACAATGGAGGACGGGCATGCGGCAGATTTAGGTAGCCTCAAGGCACATAATCATTCATTCGCGAAGGCGAAAATGCAGAATTGGGGTGGCGCCCAGTTGGCATCACAGGCATGATGTTCGGAATCTTGCCGCGGATGCCATCATATAGTTAATGAACACAGCCATAGTATGGGTGTTGTTCCACTTCTGAACAATGGTCCGGATACATAAAAGCCGGCAGTCGAGTGGGATACCAGAAAAAAATAGAAGTGACCGGCTTACCCATCGCAAGCACAGCCTTAGATGCATGGCATGATGAGTTTTTTCATAAAATTTTAATGAATCATCCCGAACACAAAAAACAATACTACCTACTCAAAAATTCTGCTGAGATCTGGCTGGACGTGACCCTGAACTATGACACCTCGCACTCCACTTTGGCACCCCAGGCCCAGTGTCACCACCCACCCAATTCCCAGCTTTCGTCCTTAGGCAGATATCTTGACGAATTCCCAGTATACGTGATGCTGTGGATTATTGGTTAGTATAGCCTGCAACAACTGATGAGCATGAGGTCGCAAGTCAAGTTTAAATAAGCTTACATTTGTACCATCCTTTGTCTTTACGATGGTCCAATAGAGAGAGGGATCTGAATGAGGTGAAATGCTAGGTACCTTGCGTGTTTAAAAAACCGCGTCAATGATGACTACGTCACTCACAGGTAAAAGTCACCAAAACCGCTGGCGGCGGGACGAATGAGCCATGGGTATGATTCTGTCCCAGAAGTGATTCCAGCGCCCGCAGTGGGAGACTCTCCCGTCTGAGCAAAAGTGTTCTGCAAGAAACTTCTGACATGATACGTGTCTTCAAGTCCTGCCAGCTTGTCCAAAACCCACTGTCAAAGAAAAGTTAGCATATAGAGGCCAACCCTATGAAGGCTCACTGCAAGGTGTTCAAAGTGACTATCTTGGAGGACAATCAAAGTCGAAGTTCTCTTGGTGTCCTTGAGAGCAACGTATTGTCCGGTAGCTATATGCCTGATGTTATATGTCGCAGTCTGAAGAGTGGCCTGATCAATCATTTTTGCCAGAAAGCATAGAATATACGGTGAGCCGAAAGAGCTGAGGTAAATAACAGGTGAATTAGCGCTGTCTCGGTGTGATTGTCGCGGCCGACCATGAGGCAAGAAGCATTTTCAGGTATGGCGCTCGTATCAAGCGCCCAGCTAGGTGTTCGTAGGAATGCTCCGCGGCAGCGAAGCGGCAAAACGGGAGCTGCCAGGAAGTATTGAAGACAGTGTGAAGCGCCAGGACCTGACAGAATCATCGCCGCTCTTAACGTGTTCACACGCCCCTTAATTAGTCAGAACTCTCATGCTCAACTCGTACTGACTTCGACTCGAGTACTCAATTGATATGACAGTTAGATCAAATGGATATATGTGGCGTAATCCTAGACGCTCAATCGAGTCTCATAAGCTCAAGATAGGCGCTTCACCATCATTCCCCGTAATAATAAGTACGTAGTATAATACGACAATGACTAGCCAGGAGGCCGAGCTGATCAACTGATCGAAATTGGTGCTGAGTGGTGTTGATTCGCCAAGCACCGCCCTAGGGAATGCAACAAGAAATTTCCAATAGAATGTCTTAATTCGTCCGTGGGAGGAGGGAGCACTAATGTCGCCTTTCAGTTTGATGTCCAGAAGGTGACTGAGGAAATACTAGCGCCCTCAGCTAACGTACGGCTTGATACTTGATTTCCAATAGTTATCCGATCGGCAACCCTAGGAGGTATCCAGGGAACCATGTGTTATACCAGCGTCTGATAGAAGTAGCACCTCGTCTAAAGAGCACTCTTAAAGTGTAGGCTTCGTCTTTTTAGGATCCTCCGCGAGTTGAGCCCGCTTGATAGCTGATACCACTCGCGCGTGGAGTTCTTCATCGACTGTGGCTACAAAGCCACGATTCTCTCCCATTCCCCTCCCAAGTCCGAATTGGAGTGGAGCGCCCTCAGAATCTGTGATTTTGCCACCTGCCTCCTCAATGAGGATGCTTCCAGGGGCATGATCCTGCAAGTCAGGGTAACAGAATTATTAGCGCTACTAAATCATTGATTGTCAAATGACTTACCCAGATTCGCTCCTCGTAAGGCTGTTTACCGCCAGTGGTAGGCGCCGGCATGCGAAGATACACCGCGCCCTCCCCTCTGGCAAGACAGCAATATTTGGCCTGGCTATCCATTCCCCATTCAGTAAGGTGGAGCTCGTCAGAAACCCGTCTAATCAATGGTATATTCGTGTGCTTCGACTCTTCTGATTGCAGGACATATGACTTCTCTGGAGAAAAGAAAGGGAGTTTGATCGCACTGGTGCCAGACAAGGTGATCTGTTTGAGGAAATTAAGGGAATGATACACATGGCACACAGAATTGGAGATTACCTGAAAGGCGCCTTGCCCTCGGACGGCAACAAAGATACAGCCCTTTTCTTCATCAGGGCTTGCAGGGTGTATTTGTATATTGGGACATCCGATGACGCCCAGTACAACTTGGCTATTCACAATGAGAGACAAACAAACGGCATATTGGCCACCGCGCAAGAAGCCTTTCGTTCCATCGATAGGGTCAACCGTCCACATGCCTAAGTGCAGGTCAGAATACGGAGTTAACGACATACAACATAACCTCACGTTTATTTGGACCACCCATATCGTTTCCTTCATCTATCGCCTTTAACAGTGCCTCTGAACTGTGCTCGTGTTGAGAACCTAAGCCCCATTGCGCTTTCTCCCCGTCGATGAGATCTTCCCGCAATGCATCGGTAGCCAAGGAGACCACTCGTTCCCGCAGTTTAGTATTTGATCCTTGCCGGAGGGCATCTGCACCCTCCTCGCCGACGATAGGATCTTCGGGGAATGCATTCCTCAAAACGGTATTGATAACCGCCTGTGCAGCATAATCTCCGACTTCATAAAATTGATTAGCTACGACCCTCAAACCTGAAAGACGGAAATTGATACCTGTCACTGGTGAATCGTCTTCCTTCTTGAGGGTATCCGTTCTGTCTCGGACTAATTGATTGAACACAGTGGAAGTCACCAGACATGCTCTCCGTACTGCTGCGATCGCAACGTGTTTCTCGACTGAGAATGCTTCAGGAGATGTAAGAGACATTGATAGTAGGCGTCTGGGGATGTCTCTGAAATGAGCCTGAGCGATCAGGTGCTTGCTAGCATGGTACAACAACATACCGAGCAGGTCACCTGCCTGGGGTCATCATGAGATCGTGGGATCAATGATCCTACTTTTATCTTTTGACTGTTTATTTTTATTCAATTTCAGCTTCAACTTCGCAGACTGAGCTTGCATTGAATCTTTCTATCTTTTCTTCAAATCATGGAGCTTTGCGCAAAAGTCATGACAGGAATCCTTATGACTGACAGTACACTGTCCCGACATGTTAGTGGTTGCTTTGGGGTTTCCTAACGAGGTCGCATTCACCCTTGCGTTCTCTATCATGAGCGCACAACTAGCGAGCGAGAGCTTCCACCTGGCATCAAGTGCTTTGGGAGCCTGGAACTAGTTCAAACTCAGGCTGCGCGTCTGTTCCGCACTGGTAGTACACGTTTTTTCGCCAATTTCCAAGCACCGGATGCTTCTAGAGCCAGTAATACCAATACTGATCGATCATTGCACAGTAGGCGCCTACTTATACCCCACATGCCTATCTGTCGAAGGTGACGCGCACGAAGTGAGTCTATTATAAAGTTTAAGGGCTAAGCATCTATTTTCCTTCAGGCTGCCGGCATACTGCAGACCAACGAGGCCAGCCGTCAGGATACGAGAAGTGGCATGGATTCGGTATAGCGTATTTGAAGGGTACGTTATCCCATCCGTGACTCCAAACGTTCTCTAAGTGTAATTACGCACTGGTCGCAATTTTGTTTTTGTGCCCTATGTCGTCGGCGCTGCAGCTTAGGATTCGACATGGTATTGGGTTACAGCCACCCTTCTGTACGCCTGGCATTACAGGCCACCTCGTCAGAGAGTGTTTATCAACGTCCAATCTAGTACCTGAAGCTATTTGGATAGGGGGCTTTACTCACATGCCTTCGCCATGTTGGGATGACATCTTTCGATTTTGACTAGTCTGCTTCAGTCACTCCGTTATCTCTCCTGGACTAAAGCTGGCTCGGCGCTTGAACGTGTACCTAATATTCACCCCATTTTCACCCTTGATGCGTTGATGAGCCAATTGGAAAAGACCTTGATGCTCCTGACTCCTGAGTCGAGTCTATCATGCATTTCTTGCTGCTGTTGGGCAGCCACGCGGGTGATTACACCGGTAGTACGTCGGTCAAACCATATTCATGAGCCATTGAATTTCAGCACGAAAAAGAATCAAAACTCAACGACGGATCTTTATGCCTCTGCGTGTCATTTCGTCTAGCGCCAGAAAATAAAAAATTTCATACGTTCTCAGGGTGCGGCAAGCATGAGCGATGCTTATGAAACAGAGGAATGTGGTCCCCGATGTCAAAGCTAGCAGAACGGAGCGCCTTGAGAACCGGCATTCCGTTGATGGCAAACGTTACCAGTAAGTTATTGCAACGTTATTGTCATAACAGGAAGCCAGCCCGATGCTGCATGACGCTGGATTTGATCGATCTCCGAAACCTAAATTGAACGCAAGCTGCTGGTAACTCCGATTTTTGGCCCTCTGCTTGTGACGTAGTAGCAAGGGTAACCTGACCTGTCGTGCGGTGGCCGGCCGCGCCCCCGGGCCTGTACGGTTAACGTTACCAAAGTCCTTGTGCGTCCTGCTTCTTGCCCCCATCAGTAGCCACGGAATTCAGTACAATGATAGACCCGCGGATGTACGGGAGCTCACATAACACAAAGTGACATATAGTGGACGGCTACATGTTAATGGTGGTACCACCAACAGGGTGACCACTCCAGTGTCAGGGGTCCCACTGCAACGGCTGGAGTCCTTCTCCGTATGTTGGACACGCTCTCGAGACTCGATCTCTGTGTTGTCCATGCGCACGTACTTCTACGTAACCAATTACTTCTATGCGCTCTATCAACCTTGTGACTCGCTCCTTTCTGGCATCCCTGCAGCTGTCATGGGATATACCATTTGTCCACAAAGAACTTCAGAAGACATCCATATATTTGGCAGACAGCTTATCTGAAGAGCTACTTGCATCGATCGTACATATATCGCAACTTCAATGTATTGACTTTGCTATTCCTTCTCCCCAGCCATAAGAATGTCTTTCAAAGAGAAAATCAAAGGCATAGGTGGTAATGCTTCATACGAAGCAAAGGCTCGCGTCTTACGAGAACAGCTTGAAGCCAAGATTCCAGCCGGTCTCAAACTCCCCCCAGCAATTCTCGAGGATCCACCTCTTGATATTACTCACATTCCTGAGACGTGTGGCTTGCTCACTGTCCAAGAGCTGGCTATCACTGAACTAGATGCGACCGCTGTGTGCCAAAAGATTGCTGTAGGCGAGCTGACAGCAGTCGAGGCTGTCACTGCCTTTGGAAAGCGCGCAGCTATCGCTCATCAGCTCACAGCTTGTCTTACAGACTTCTTCCTCGACGAAGGGATTAAACAAGCGCAGCAGCTGGACGAGTACTTCCAAAAAGAAGGCAAGGTCATTGGGCCACTTCATGGACTGCCAATTTCAGTCAAAGTTAGTGCATCATTACTCACTTGCAATCATCTATCTTTAATTCTCGCCGCCCTCAGAGCCATTACGCACTCAAGGGGACAGTTGGGTGCGGAGGCTTTCTCGTGAATATGGAAACTTCGACGGAAGACGGCGATATGACAAGCATTCTGCGTTCATTGGGTGCAGGTATGTAATTTATCCCTGCTGTAACATGTTGTCCGTCGAACATATTCTTAGTCTTCTATGTCAAGACAAATCAGCCACAGTCTGTGATGCACCTCGAATCTAAGTCTCATTACGGTCGAGTGGTATGCCGTCTCTTGAGTATAAATTAGTTTTCGGCTCAAGTCTATTAGTTGAACCCCCACAATACGAACCTTACCGCAGGAGGATCTTCCGGTGGTGAATCAGCCCTTGTCGCCATGAAGGGCTCTTGTATGGGTATTGGCACGTAAGTCCGTTTCCTACACATATCATGGAAACTAATATATCATTTATGAAGCGATGGCGGAGGATCCATTCGATGCCCGTCCGCTCATTGTGGTATATACGGAATCCGTCCGTCCTCTCGGACAACACCCACCCATGGGAATCTTTGGTAGTAAGTATAACAAGCTCTGATAGAGTCACGTTGATAACCACCATAGTCAACATGGCCAGGACGGAGTCTTTCCTTCCACAGGTCCGATGTGTCGTTCAGCACGAGA
This sequence comes from Suillus hirtellus, assembly GCA_016695485.1. Lineage (NCBI taxonomy): Eukaryota > Fungi > Basidiomycota > Agaricomycetes > Boletales > Suillaceae > Suillus > Suillus hirtellus. The sequence goes on along the minus strand of MU172319.1, from coordinate 14,890 downwards.
CATGCGACTTTTCCTCGAAGCTGTCCTTGGGGCCAATCCTTCACTTCGGGACCCAGATGCTTTACCTATTCCACTGAAAGTACCAGATCTGATCCAGAAGAAACTGAGGGTAGGAATCATGATGCACGATGGGGTCGTGATGCCTCATCCTCCAACTATCCGAGCACTGAATTTGGTGAAAGAAAAGCTTGAGGCGTCGTCAGAGGTTGAGGTGGTAGACTACATTCCGTACGACCACGATCGTGGATACAGCTTAATTGTGAGTCTGGTGGTCTGTCGGGTCTAGATAATGTAACTCATGTGTTTCTAGCGCGAGCTCTACTATGAGGATGGAGGAGCTACAGTCCGACGTCTTCTAGAGGAAGGTGGAGAAGATATGCACCCGCTGACAGAATGGGTAATCAGTCCACCATATGTGAAGAACCATGATGCTGCGCAAGTTTGGAAGGTGAGAGGTTCCGAGTTCTGCTGTCTATCGACACGGGCGCTGACCTTACTAGCTCCGTGATCAACGTGATGACTATCGGCGGGAGTACTCTGATCACTGGTGGTCCCAAAACGTCGACGTCGTCCTATGCCCACCCTTCCAAGGTACAGCTAGCCCCCACGATACTACAAAATATTGGAGGTTCGTAAAAATATATTGTAGGGCGCCAGAAAATCTGACAACTCATATATTAGCTACACCGCTATCTGGAATTTGCTAGACTACCCAGGGGCAGTCTTCCCGACAGGTCTCGTCGCTGACCCAACCATTGACATATATCAGGAGTCACCTAGGCCGATGAGTGCGGCGGATGAATACAATATCTCCTTGTGTTAGTCGCGCTCTTGCAAATTAGATGACATTGACTGACTATTGCGTACAGATGATGCAGCGATATTCAAAGGAGCCCCAGTGTCGCTGCAGACCGTGAGCCGAAGATTCAATGATGGTTTGGTGCTGGCAGCACAGGATGTAATTGAACGGATCCTCCGGTCTTAAGAGGTGTCGTCTTTATTACACTGAAAGCATCATACGAGTCTTTGAATCCTGTATGTATTTGTATCATTAAGGCACTGAAGGTCGTCTGAATCAGGATTGGAATTCCTTGTCCGCATCATGGCATGTTGGATACTCGATCTGTGTTGTCCGTGTGCGGTACGTAACCAAATGCTTCTATTCATCAACCTTGTGACTCGTTCCTTTCTGACATCCCTATCATGGGGCGTATCATCTACTCACAAAGAACTCCAGAAGCCATGCATATTTTTGGCGAACAGCTTATCTGAAGAGCTGCTTCTCTCGATCATACATATATCGCAACCTCGACGTATTAACTTTGCTATGTCTTCTTCCCAGTCATGAGAATGTCCTTCAAGGAGAAAATCAAAGGCATAGGGGGTAGTGCTTCATACGAAGCAAAGGCTCGCGCCTTACGAGAACAGCTTGAAGCCAAGATTCCAGCCGGTCTCAAACTCCCCCCAGCAATTCTCGAGGACCCACCTCTTGATATTACTCACATTCCTGAGATATGTGGCTTGCTCACTGTCCAAGAGTTGGATATCACTGGCCTAGATGCGACCGCTGTGTGCCAAAAGATTGCTGTAGGCGAGCTGACAGCAGTCGAGGCTGTCACTGCCTTTGGAAAGCGCGCAGCTATCGCTCATCAGCTCACAGCTTGTCTTACAGACTTCTTCCTCGACGAAGGGATTAAACAAGCGCAGCAGCTGGACGAGTACTTCCAAAAAGAAGGCAAGGTCATTGGGCCACTTCATGGATTACCAATTTCAATCAAAGTTAGTGCACCATACCGATTTGCAATTAGTATCTATCTTTGATTCCTGCCGTCCTCAGAGCCATTACCCACTCAAGGGGACAGTCGGGTGTGGAGGCTTTCTAATGAATACAGAAACTTCGACAGAAGACTGCGATATGATAAGCATTCTGCGTTCATTGGGTGCAGGTATGTAATTGATCCATGCTTCAACATACTGTTGGTCAAGCATGTTCGTAGTATTCTATGTCAAGACGAATCAGCCACAGTCTGTGATGCACCTCGAGTCCAAGTCTTCCTGCGGTCGAGTGGTACGTCATCTCTTGAGTATCAGTTATTTTTCGGCTCAAGTCTATTAGTTGAACCCCCACAATACGAACCTTACTGCAGGAGGATCTTCTGGTGGCGAATCAGCCCTTATCGCCATGAAGGGCTCTTGCATAGGTCTTGGCACGTAAGTCCGTTTCCTACACATATCATGAAGACTAATGAATTACCAATGAAGTGATATCGGGGGATCCATTCGATGCCCGTCCGCCCATTGTGGTATATACGGAATCCGTCCGTCATCTCGGACAACGCCCATCCGTGGACTTCTGTGGTAGTAAGTATACCAAGCTCTGACATGAAATCATGTTGATAATCACCATAGTCAACATGGCCAGGACGGAGTTTTTGCTTCCTCGGGCCCGATGTGTCGCTCAGGACGAGACATGCGACTTTTCCTCGAAGCTGTCCTTGGGGCCAATCCTTCACTTCGGGACCCAGATGCTTTACCTATTCCACTGAAAGTGCCAGATCTGACCCAGAAGAAACTGCGTGTGGGAATCATGATGCACGACGGGGTCGTGATGCCTCATCCTCCAACTATCCGAGCACTGAATTTGGTGAAAGAAAAGCTTGAGGCATCGTCAGAGGTTGAGGTGGTAGACTACATTCCGTACGACCACGATCGTGGATACAGCTTAATTGTGAGTCTGGTGGCCTGTTGGGTGTATATAATGCAACTCATGTGTTTCTAGCGCGAGCTCTACTATGAGGATGGAGGAGCTACAGTCCGACGTCTTCTAGAGGAGAGCGGAGAAGACATGCATCCGTTGACAGAATGGGTAATCAGTCCGCCACACGTGAAGAACCATGATGCCGCGCAAATTTGGAAGGTGAGAGGTTCCTATGTCGATAGTCGACATAGGTGTTGACCTCACCAGCTCCGTGATCAACGTGATGACTACCGGCGGGAGTACTCTGATCACTGGTGGTCTCAAAATGTTGATGTCGTCGTATGCCCACCCTTCCAAGGTACAGCTAGCCGCCACGACACTGCAAGATATTGGGGGTGAGTAATAGTATCATCCCAGGACCAGGCAATCTAACAGGCCATATATCAGCTACACGACAATTTGGAATTTGCTAGATTACCCAGGGGCAATTTTCCCGACAGGTCTCGTCGCTGACCCAGCCGTTGACATATACCAGGAGTTACCTATCCCGATGAGTGCAGCGGATGAGTACAACATCTCCTTGTGTTAGTAGTGCTCTTACCAATTGGATGGCATGGACTGACTATTGCGTACAGATGATCCAGCGATATTCAAAGGAGCTCCAGTGTCGCTGCAGACCGTGAGCCGAAGATTCAACGACGGTTTGGTGCTGGCGGCACAGGATGTAATTGAACGCATCATCCAGTCTTAAGAGGTGTCGTCTTTATTACACTGAAAACATTATACGAGTCTTCGAATCCTGTATGTATTTGTATCATTACGACGCTAAAGGTTGTCTGAATCAGGATTGTCTATGGCGAACATGTCTTATTGGTGTCGCTCAGTATCTCTTGGAGCGATTGTGCCCAGAACGCACTTGTATAGATGCTGGAGGAAGATACACGAGTCTGATCATATTTATAATTCCTATGATGTGGCAAGTACTAATATCTAACTCTGAAATTACAGGACACACCGCCTCGATGTAACCCCGGCCACAGGTCCTTCAACAGTGCTGCCCACATTGCTTTCACTACCATCAAAAGCCTCTTTCTAACGCGAGTCCTCGAAAAGAACCTTAACCGCCTCACCAGTAGCCTGAGGCGCGAGACTAGACAGTGTCGCAGGCGGCACAAATGGTTTGACAGCCGAAGCTATGTCTGTTGCGGGGATTCCGAGTGCGGATGCAAGCTGACTGAAATGCCCTTCAAGTGCTCCCGTCACCTCCTGACCTCTCTGCTGGTTGCGATAGGATGAATCATGTTGCCTCCCAATTCGCCCAACAGACATCCCCCACCACCCGACTTCCTCTTTCCAATGCTTGAGCTCCACAGCCGTGATATACGTATACCACACTGTGAAGAGAAGGGCGATTGTCACCAAGACGTATATGAAGGACCGCAAAGGTATCCTATGTCCCGGTGGGGAGACAGGCGTTAACATATCTTTGGATCGTGAAGGCGGTAAGTCTGACTGGTTGACATGGTCAGAGCCTTCAGACAAAGAGCCTGGCAGATCTTTCTCCTTGGCTAAAGATGTGGGCGTTTCATGCGATGTTTTGGAGGAGGAACGGTCCTGTTTAGATCTTTTTCTGGTGGACATCGCGATCCTACGATTCGCAGGGATATACACGTTTAAGGAGGGATGCGAGAGGTATTTTCCTGCGATCGCCGAGATTAATGCGACACCAAAATTTAACCTGAAAAGTAGTAATGGGAGTGCTGAAGATTCGAATATTGGAAGTTACTTGTTTTTAATGGAGAGGGATGCATGATGTCACCGTACTTTACTACTCCAACGTACAGCCACCTTCGATCCAGCCACAACTAATGTTTGTACATGTTGAATTTTGAAGGGCATCCTTCACGTGTTCTATTACTTAATCTATTGCACACTGACTTGTCAATGTCAAGGCCTCCTAAGCCCCATTAGCATCTGCATGTGATGCATACTTAGTCTTGGCACCCTTCATATATCGTTGCAAGGGCTACCTGGTTCTAATTAAAATTCGGAGGTTCAGTGTACTTATTAACTTCGGGGTTGTAATCAAAAGACTAATAGCACCTCATATCCCCGTAATCACTTCACTGCTGAGTTTCCACCATAACGCCAGCGCTCCGTTACGTCGTGACCTCGGTCGTAACATCTCTGTTCGTCAAGTATTGTAATTACATTGTTAAGAAACGTCGTCTTGACACGTCCGTAGTGGCCCATCATATGAAACAGCAAAGCAAGAGAAAAGTCCGGTAACATCAAATTAGAACAACAATCAAAAGGTGACATCGTCAAAGTCCATCGGGTATATTAGATGATGGGCACAGGCTGTAACACCAATGTGTTGGCGCTACTTTTGTCGACAAGTGCGAAGTTCTAGTGAAGAGGGAGGAGAAATGTCAAGGTATGCTATGCGTGGAAAAGGTTGCAATGTTCAGGGATATAGCCAGTGTACGACCGGGAATCAAAGCATCGAGCATGCCGCAGGCGCAACCAAAGACAAGAGAAAACAGAAATGGGACGAGGATTTTACGCCAAGAGTTTCACTGAGAGGCCAACGAATGCTGCACCTGCGGCAAGTATTCCCAAACCGTCATGTAAGGCTCTGCTCGCAGCACCAGTGGAATTGGTTTTCCCAGAAGATGATCCGGACCCTGTTGAACTGGAAGATCCCGCCGTGGCAGCTGGGACACCACCGGTGACTGTTATCGTGCCGCTGATGTCTAGACAAGTGTTAATATAGATGTGACAAAAAATAGCATCGATCGTACATTGTTCAAACGATGGTAGGGAGTAGTTAGTCTCGACGTATGGTTGAGTTTGATTTGTGGCAACACCCATGGGAACGAGGTACTTGAATGCAGCTTTCAGCTGGGTGTAGAACTTCATAGCCTCGGACATGGTAAAGTTGTTGAGCTCGTGTGTGAGCATGATAGTACCCCCCTGCAAGTAGTGTCAGTTCTTGATGGATGGCGATAAAACTAGGGAAGGCATTTACGGTAGCGTAGGTGCCACTTTGTGCACGAGCAATGAGGGTCTCGTAATTCTGGTCGACATCAGCAACAGTAACGTTATTAAAGCCTTCACGCCAATCATTGGAGTCATACTGCCAAATGATCGTGCGCAAGCCCAGTGCATGGGCAATGGCCCGGACCCGATCGTCGACATCGCCGTAAGGAGGCTATGAATGCATTAGACAGTTGTACGCCTGACAGTAATTAGCCTTACCCTCCAGCACGTAGGCGTCACGCCGACCACCAACTTAATTGCTTCCATCTATAAGCTAAGGTCAATAAATTTCTGACTGTGCTCGATCGAGAATCTCACAGCTAAGAAGAGGCCATTAGAAAGGAAGGGAAGGGAATGATGCTAGACAACGTACTATAGTAAAACTCTGCAAAGACTTCTTCGTTGGTCAAAGTAGTCGCTATTTACACAATAACATGATCAACCACTTAAGTATGCTCGTTCCCACGTAGCACTTACTATATTTGTGCGACCAAGTGTCTGCGCCAGTATGACATCAATGCGCCATCACGAAAGGAGCGTGCAAAGACTCACGAACACAAATTTCATGACCATCAGCGAGACCGCGCTGCGCCTCAAGAGGCCAGTCCATGACATTACTGCCGATGTAGAACATGGCTAAATTGTAATAAGGATACTTATAATAAAACTGAAAACGAGCAAAACCGACGTACTAGCTTTTTGGTTATTTTGCGACAAGAAGTCGTAGAATGCATTGTGGGAGCAATTGGGTCCATCATCGAAACCATAACCTAAGGTATTAGGCTAGACAAAGTCAGTTACTAGATTATGATGAGATAGAAAGATATACCTCTGGAACGCCAGCCAGATCCGGAGGTAATCCAGCCAATTTTGGAGTAGTGCATTGATCATACGTCCACCAGCAATCTGGATCAGACGAAGGGTACGTAAAGCCGCTGAAATTACCGGTGGAGGTGGAAGCAGGGCTGCCATTAGGCTGAATATTTGGGATCTGGCTTTGGATGGACTGGTACTTGGCTTGAGCATTGGCGTCATTGGGGAGAATGGTCGCGATTGTCCAGATAGGCGGGAACTGGCCGGCAGCGAGAGCAGCAGTAACTGGCGCGTAGGAATATGGGGCGCATTCCTGGTTCGGATCTGAGTTAATGAGTGGTCAGCATGGTCTTTTAACATGGCAATGGCAAAAAATGCTGGCCGGGCAAGGAACATGAAGTACGTAATTGGGCCCAGAGTGTGTGGACACGAAAAGCAAGAGCTGTCGCTATGGTCATCATAGCCACATGGAAGGTCGAAGCATTCCTCGGCTCCCTCTTCTTTGGAGATAGAGAGGTCGTATGATGATGTTGTATTCAAGTAAGGGCACGTTCAAATGAGACAACCCACTCGAATGGAGCGGTGTCCACCACATTGCGTCAATATGACGATTCAAAGGATGCGCAATGCGCCCAGCAATATACATGCATATCCATTCCGAACCATTTTTGGCTTATGCCCGTAACTTGTATGCATGAATGATGTTTTGATTCTCACCAGTAATCTGTGCCTCGCCCTGTTCATTGGTGCGGTCCTGCGCACTGGCGGACAAAGTAAAGAGTGTGGTTGCAATGAGAGCAGAAGAGACTGCGGCCTGTGAAGCAAAGAGCGACGACCAACGCATGTTGGTTAGTTTAAACGGTCGGAGAAAGAGAAAGAGATTGCGAATTGTGAGTTGGCAAAATTGGCAGAAGTTTAAAATTGGCGGGAAGTCGGAAGGGAGGATAATCTTTCTGCAGCAATGAAAACTCTTCTGGGAAATATATGCGCTGGTTAACTCCGTGTTACAGGAATAGTGGGAGGAGAAACAACACCGCGCTCGGAACAAAAGACACGCAGAAATCGGTATATATACCTGTTTGGCGACAGTCGTGCCGTTAACTGTAGGCAGCATGCATTTCGAAATGGCAGTATAGGATCTGGCTAAAAATAAATTATCCAAAATGACCAAGCTGGCTCGTGGCCCTGGGATATTTCGGTACAGCCCCGTATCCAGCGCGCACTATGTCCAGGTTAAGTCATGGCTATACCGAACAACGACTCAGTGACAGTACAAGGCACTGAGCGCCAAGGTAGAATTCGGATTCTTATAGATCACCATCCTTGAGGGAGCTCATGACAGCTGCTTGGCCGTCTATGAGGCCAACGAGTCGTCGACCAAGTCATAGAAAATCTTCAAACGATACGTTAACACTTAACGTTCCGGTAGAACCATCCTAACTGAGTTTCAAAAATATATACTGCAACATTTTTAGAAGCGTCTTCGCTGAATGCAATTTGAGGCAAGTCAAAAAATACTTGCAAATTGGGCCACACGGAATGATTAGCAAGCGTTGATTGGCTGATTATTTTTTCAATTTGCCGATTTGCCGCGATTTATTTATTACTATTTGTACATAGTATTTATACTTGTAAGTTTTCGCTACCGATGCTATCCGGGGTGACCCCAAGGAGATAGAGCTCAGTGCTCAGTACTCAGTGACAGACCTCGCTCGACTCACCGTATTGGTATCACAATGGCATGCACATGTGCCCCTCTGTCCGACTCTGAGCGTGATTGCGCCTCCGACGGCATACAATCAAATTGCTCCGCTCAACGATCACGGGGTATTGCCTTCTTCCTAAATTTAGCTGGAGTCGTCTTGCAAAGTCACCGTGATAATAATAGTCTCGGGGTCGCCATAGTCTTGGTTCAACATCACGAACTAAATCTGCTACGGTAACGGATTAGCAACTATTTCTCCTACTGAAGACGACTGAATAGTTGTTGGTTCAAGTGTGTGGGCAGTGTGGAAGCATTGAAGGAAGCACTATTGTCAACCGTAGCGATGTCAGTGGAGTGTATTTCCGCACCGCAGCAACGCTTCTCGAATGAGTCAAGTGACCCTCTGACATCAGAACAGCTTATCTACCAAGGCGCTCGTGATCTCCCTTCTCCGCCTTACAATCGTGTCTGACAGGTCTGAGTAACGACCCCTTGGTCTATGGAATGTACCATCTTACCATATCTCACAGACACATATACATCTCTTCTGATGCGTCTCGTGTCCAACTCGGTTGGTGGTGAGTCACACTGAATCTTGCGCTTCGCATGTAAGCCTCCATGCACGCATGCTCAATTTGTTAACATTACTCAGACATGTTGCAACCAAGATAGTTCATGTTGCGACCTCCTCCCCATTAACTCAACATCCTCCCTCTCATGACGCGTTCGCAAGCCCAAGTGCAAATCGAAATGTGGCAGCCATCGAGTTTGCTGCATTCGCAAACGGGCCCACCCATTGAGACGTGGTAGTCGTCACCAACAATTAAACTGGCGATCGTTTGAGTTTTGGTCTAGCTATGGAGCATGCTCGTGCTAAATATGCAGGACTGAAGGTTGTGAGCGTGCTAAATGCGGACGACGTGTTGCCTGTGCACCAGTCCAATCAAGATGGGAAGGCTGTGAGATAGTCGGTCTCAGAAGAAACATATGTGTGCAAGGTCCTTGATGTCTATACAACGCCCGGTGGCAAAGGGGCGAGTGTCAGTATTTCTTTATGCTTCTGTCGGTGCTCATGATAAATCCACTTGTAGCATCTACTTTGAGCGCCCCAGTCCCACACGTTCACATGCTGAGTGCCTTGGTGACGTGCGGGTTGCGCACTTGCATTGCAGTTGGACATTGTCATGTTCCTGGACACGAACCTCATTCAGGTCTCAGTTTGGGCATCATTTGCACACACTAATATTCGGTAACACTCTTCAATTCCACTGCTCCACTGCCAATTGTATGACATCAAACCCGTGCAGCTTTTCAACTGGTTGCCAATGGCCACGTTGAGGTGGGACTCGGTTTACACATTGAACCGGGCGTGTGCACTGTTGGAATCCTCTCGTTGGCTCGCTACTGGAATGTTGTGCCTAGCAAGTTATATGGCGGAGAAATGGAGCAGAGCAGGGATCTACCAAGGTGAAGGTACAATATTCGGTTAAGATTGTCTTCCAATATTAATTTCTCTTACATTTCAAGGGCCCGGGCGTGCACGTTTGATGCTGATGAGCTGTGGCTCCGCAAAAATGATGTGATTGTCTTTTTCGTGATCAGAACAATCTCGACGGTGTATTGCAACTTGAAATTGGAGCAGTAGTAGCAGAAGTTCGGGGCGTTCCTGGTATGTGCATGAAATCATTCCACCAAAGTCCAAAAGTAATTTACATAAATCAGTATTGCAAAAGATTGTTCCGTCTCGTGTTTACTGCACTCCATGTATGACCTCGTTGCGCGCGCCTGGATTCTCAATCTCCACTACGAGCGTATCTATGATTCACGAACTTATCGATTCAACTTCCACTTGCATGGCCAGGAAATGGTGATGGACTATATGTTGCTGCAGGCAACAGCGAAGACGATGAGACCAACTTGCTCACGCTCCGATTCCTGAATGCTCCAATTGATGCAGTTTCCTTGCTTTGTGTACACTCCTGGCCGGCTGTCAGCCACCTGCCGAAGGTGAAGCGCAGGAGGCCTTACTGCAAACCTTCGCTGCTCCCTCTAGAATTTCTCGTGCTCATCTGATGGGGGTTCGACTTCGCAGGGTTTGTGTATGTTATATGAGAAGGTGAAGAAGAGTATTAGAGGTTAAGTCGTGCTGGTCCCTGAGTCAGATACTACGTGATTCGACGCGGTTGTGGGCGATGGTGACTGCGGAGAGACATTTGCTGGTGGCACTAAAGGAGTATAGTACACGCTGTTCGCTTGCCTGTGATCCTAGTCAGAATACAGCTATTCTTGCGGCCCTCGACTCTGGGACGCTTGATTAAACGAAGATAGTTCCTGCCGCGTTTGTGAGTGAGGTGGGTAAGATACTGGAAAGGAGGTGCTCGTGGTGCTCGTGAGTTGGCTACTCTTGAACGTAGATAGCATGATTTAGTTTTTACAATCTTCTTTACAGCATGATCCAGTGTTTTATCTTTATTGAACACTGCTCTAACTGCGTTGGGAATAAGCATATCCGCTCTTCCGGGAAATAGAAGGGCCATCGTTGATGCCCTGGCACCATTTTGTGCTGTGACTTTGTCAGATGCTCCACTGCAAGATGCTGTCGTGGCTGTGGAAGAAGGTGCAGATCGATCAGAAGACCCGGGGAATGAAGAAACGATCGATAAGGACGGGCAATGTATGTAAGCGGTGAAGAAGGGTTGGTAGTCCTCCTGACCCCGGTGCTTGGGAAATCGTCAATATGGTGGTTAGGTTTGCAAAGGATATGGCCGTAAGCCCATCGATATCGTAGTACTACAGAGGAATATCCAGGTCACATTTGCCAAGATCAAGGCAGTAGTCCTGCACGTGATATCATCGCGGGCGCCGCACCCATGATCCACACCTTCAAGTTGATGCCCTCTATATTTGTGGACCTACAAGAGCTCATACGGGACCTCCTGTACGAACCTCCTGTATGAACCTTCTGTATGCGATAGCAATTTTATGTCTTGTACGTGTCCGATTCTCGCCACATCCTTGCCATGTATGGACAGGCTCTGATATCAGAACAACACAACTTGCCGAATAAGTCGCCGCAGATCTCTTCTGGTTAGCACATATGAGCCTTATGAAGTTATCTCACATTCGCACAGGGAACAGCAATGTCACAAACAGATAATCATTTACTGATGATTCCTGTACACGGTGTATGACACTTCTCGAGGCTTTCTCTGATACCTGCAAGTGGCTTACCCTATTCAAGTTGTAGCCATGGTATGCACTGTGCTGTAACACGCATGTCCAAGAAGGGGCTGGTCTATAAAATCAGAGGTCACTCAGATGTCGTCTGCACCACACTTCCGAGTTTCAGACACAATCTACTATCATGAACACATTTCTCAATAGACGTGGCAGACAAACTACCTCGTTAAGGGATCCGTCCCCTGATACCACATCCGGTTCCGCCAGCCCTCCAGACACGGGAGTTGACATATCATCCACCGACTATGCCCACAGGCGTAGAGAGCTCATGAAAATGATGGCTGACCTCAAATCTATGGGGTGGGTGGTTGTGGTTCTGACTGCACAGCTTGCTCATGCGACCTCTTACAGTGCCGAGGCGCTCATCGACTTACCATCCGTGGTCGTCATTGGTGGCCAATCAGGTTTGCGATCGTCTCCTCTTGCAACCACAGCTGTACTCAACCCAACATTTCAGCGGGTAAAAGCTCACTCGTTGAAGCCGTCAGTGGGGTACGTCAGCAGACAGTCTGTCCTTTTGTTCCTTGACTCATTATTTTCTTCCATTATGATAAAGATCAATGTCCCGCGGGACAGCGGAACATGTACAAGGTGACCCTACCACCATTGATCACTGCATAGGATGCTCATGCTACTCTATTCAGATGCCCAATGGAATGTACAATGTCTAGCCACGCCACATCGTGGTCTTGCTCTATCACTTTACGGATGAACTTTGATAGTAACGGTAAAGACATGGCAAAGACTGTTACAGTGCCCTTTGGTCGAACGATTACTGACAGAAATGAGGTTGAGGTTTGGCTACGTCGTGCCCAGTCAGCCATTCTCAACCCGAACCTCCCTTCTTCGAGTTTCCACACGAAGACCATCGAGGAACTCAGGAGCACAAGGAATACACTAAAGTTCTCCCGAAACGTGGTGTGCGTCTCCATTGAAGACCCCGATGCGACAGACTTGTCCTTCTATGATCTACCGGGTAAGTATATGTTGATCTGGATTGAGACAATACATTTAATGTGCAATGAAGGTTTGATTCAAAATGAAGAAGCCGAGACCGTTGCCCTCGTGAAAGGTCTGGCCGAACATTACACTCAGAAAAAGAACACCATCATATTGACTACCATTCCCATGAGTGGTACGTGTACAAACTACGAACTCCTTTGTAACCGAATCGATCCGTGCCCTCTCAGATGATATGGAAAATCAACAATCCATGAGTCTTGCCAGGGCCGCAGACCCTGACGGAAAGCGAACAATTGGTATGTCACTCATATTGCAATATGATCAAACGGCTCAAATTTGTTCAGGTGTCCTTACGAAACCTGACACGCTCGGTGCCGGTGCTATCAACCAACGCAAAAGATGGGTAGAAATCATCGAGGGCCATTCAGAGGATCACAAATTGAGGCACGGTTTCTACTGTGTGCGTCTTCCTGACGATGCCGAACGCTCACAACGCCTGTCTCGTGCTGAATTGCAAAGGCGTGCTGCTGAGTATTTCGATACAACCCCGCCCTGGAATGGTGTGTCCGACCGTCATCGGTTCGGAATTCCAGGTTTCGTCTCCGATGTCAGCCGACTGCTCATCCAGCTGATCGAGGAAGCGTGCGTGGACCTTCTAACTCGCTCGCTATAACAGAACTGACATTGTTTATAGTTTACCACGCCTCAGAGAAGATATCGACAAGCTCCTTGCCCAATGTAACCAGGAACTCGGTGCATTACCCCCGCCACTTGCAGATGACCCACAGATCGAGGTTTTGGGACGTGTTAATGCATTCTGTGACGTCTTCAAGAGCTATGTGAATGGCAGTCACGAAGACAAACGTCTTGCGCAGCGGAATCGCGCGCTCTATGCTATCTTTAAGAGGGATATACGCGGCACTGCTCCTGACTTTAGGCCTTTCGAAAATACGGAAGATTGTCCTCCACTGGATGATACCAATGGGAAGATGACTCTTACTGAACGAGATCCTGGAGTGAAAACGATGGGTATATATGAGATCAGCAAAGTCATCCAAGAGTATGTTTTCGTATTTTGTTGTGGTAATTGAATGGTAGCTCAATCATTCATCAAGGGCAATTGGATGGGAGCTTCCAAACAACGTACCATATCAAGCAAAGGCGAACCTCATCGCTGGATTCATCAAACTCTGGGCTGCTCCGTCTGAGCGCTGTCTCGCTGGTGTCAATGATGTGCTCGATCAAGTCATTGACACACTCATTGGCATACATTTTGGACGCTTCAGAGTCCTTGAGGGTTATGTTGGGTAAGGATTGACTTTTTACCGTTATTCCTTTGGCTCAAGTTGTCTTGTGACGTCAGTAATTTGATCAGAACTCAGGTTGATATCTGCAAGGCGCTCGCCAAAGAAGCTGTCAAAAAAGCTCTGGATTTGGAAAATACCCCATACTATACTCAAAACACGCACTATCTTCAAACACTCAGCGAAAAATGGCTGGCCTACTATAAAGTAGTTCGCCATAGACCCAAGACTGAACGCGCACAGTCTCCATATGTATATGAGTCCGTTTATCGCGGCGAGTCTCCCGAGTCCAAAGCTTTGAGGGCTCTTGCAGAGGCAGGGTATGCAAATCTTAGCATACCAGATCTTGCGCGTCTGTTACCTCCCGAATCGCGCGAGAAAGAGCTGATTGTGATGGCTGATGTTCGAGCTTATTATCACGTTGCCTACAAGGTGAGAGTTGTTTATTGTCTGTGTTTCAACATGTTTATCCCCCGAGCAGCGCATCATCGACCATATTCCTCTGACGATCGAGCATGCTCTCCACCATGCCCTGGCGGAACAACTGTCGCAGAGCCTTCTTACAAGCTTGCTGACAGATGTTGCATCTGGGTCCAATTTCTCTGAGCGTATGAACGAGTTGGTCAGCGAAGACCCTTCCATTGCTCAGAAACGAGCATCGCTCTCGACAAGAAAACAACGCCTATCAGACATTCGCCGGAGACTCGTGACTTTCGGCAATAACATTTAATTGCTGCGAGGGGGTTGCGATGTATTTTCGTCTGTTAGAGTTCCGTGCAAATATAGATTTCCCCTCGTTGACCTCCTGTTGACCTCTGTCGTTGTTACTGTAGTGGTCGTTGTATTTTTCTGCCATGTGCTCGAACGTCGTTATTTTACATACTTGTGAATAAAGCAATCGGGTTCTTTGTTCGTATTGGTACATTGCTACCTACAACAAGGAGGCAGCCCTGAGGTGGCTGACCCGACTCCTTAATCGACGTCAACTGGATTCCAGGTAACTGCGCCATCCTTCCCGCGGTCCAACGCATCAAGCTTGGCCATGTCCGTAGGTTCGATTTCCCAACCAAACACTTGGCCGTTGGATATGATACGTTCCGGCTGCGAGGATTTGGGCAAAGGCAC
>MU172318.1:326343-347039 GCA_016695485.1 Suillus hirtellus | reverse complement strand
GGATACGTCCAGATTAGCCTTACATGCATTTCCGATATCTGGAAGACGTCCGGATATACTACAATACTCGTCCGGACCTTCAGACGTGTCATCATTAGTACTTTGAAATAAGGGACAGTACTTGGAAAAGGGGCACAGCGCACGAGCTGAGGCTGAAGTACTTCAGATCCGATCCTATGAGAGTACGACCTTAACACATAGGTAACATGCATTGAAAAAGATTTATGTACATCTATCACTGAGCAATTATGTAGCTATTTCAACCTTGTCATATCCCGTATTCCGGACCCACATCCGATAATATTCCCATGCCTCATCTGGACCTTCAGATGTCCTATCCATGTCTCCAGTCCTCTATCCATCTGGATCCCTGCACCTTTGCACATCCACATCTACATCTGCACATCCATATCCCTTTACCTTCGCAGCTAGCCTGCATCATTCATCCTTTGTCCTATTGCCCTAATAATATATCTTGCATATCCATGCATCTCATCCGGACCACATCCAATCCAGTCTGATCTGATCCTACCTGACATATAGATACATTTCCTGTGCATATAATGTTTAACACAGCCTATCCGGTATTCCTTGTTTCTGTTACCTTGGTTATACTATTACCGGTATGCTTACTGATCCATTAACCTATGTTCATTTCCAAGTTGCGTTTGTTAACCTTTGCATATGCTTCATACATAGCCTTGGACTCTGCTTATTGATCCTTCCATTATTTCTCTTAGTATATAAACTCGTGTATATGTCTTGTAGTACCTCAGTCTGAATATCATATTAGTCCTCGCACTAGATCTCACTCCAAAGTCTTCATATCAGTTCTAGTTTTCCAACTTAGACAGTATCCATCTCAGGCCTAGGGAGGAATTCCCTAGGCCAGAGTTCCAATCCTCCAATCCTCCAATCCTCCAATCCTCCAATCCTCCACTATCCACCCATCTGATCCTCTGAAGTTCTGGAAGTCTATCCAGATCTTTCCCACGGTCCTCTGGACCTATTCTGCTTCACACTTTGTCCTTGCAGCCATTCCTCTGTTTACTTCTACTCAGGACAAGCCCTGAGTAGCCATTACACATATCTGTATTAGGACAAAACCTCATTGTAATTTCTGGAAGTTCCTCTGGAACTTTCCTGCACTAATCTGGAAGTTACTTGCACCCATCCGGAAAGTCCTTCCAAAGTTTCCTGTGCTTTTGGATGTCCTTCGGACATCTTCGGATGCCTTTGGACTTTCTTTGGACACCAATCTGAAATTAAGGGCACATACTTGGGTAAGGGGCACAGCGCATAAGCTGAAGCCAAGCCCCTCAGAATCAGTCCTACCCTTTATGCATGGTCTTAACAAACCTCCTCACCAGGATGATCAACCTTCACCTCAACATCCATCTCCTCATCAGAAGAATCATATTCTGGCAGGAGGTTGCCTGGTTCATCTGGAACCACAATTTCACTGGAAAGCCCAAGACCTGAAAATATATATGCAACATTTCCATTTTTTACTTGTTGCACAAATCACCAAGTTTCAAGTGCTGAAACCTGAAACTCGAAACCTGGTATGCAACATGTTCATTGTTCATTTATATTACACAAATCATTGAGTGCTGAGGGCCAAATCCTGAAACCCAAAGCCCAAAAACATGTATGCCACATTTACTAAAGATTGTAGTCCAAGTCTAGGGGAGTGTATTGGTAGTCTTTTCTTGTCCATCAGTTATCATTTGACTGAGATATAAGCTAAAGAAACCTGAAACATCGGCGATAATGAAAAATGAAAGTTATTATTATGTTTAAGTTCCTGAACAAAAGTTGTAGTCCAAGCCAAGGTGAGTGTATTGGTAGTTTTGTCTTGTCAATTGGTTATCTTGTTACTCAGTACTTGGTACAAGGGAATCAGTACCCAGTATTTGGTTCTGATACCCAATACCTGAGAATCAGTAGTTGGGTACTCAGTACTTAGTTCTGATACTTGGTACCTGAGAACCAGTGGTCAGGTACTTAGTACTTGGTTCTGATTCTTGGTACCTGGGAATCAATAGTTGGGTACTCCAGCCAATAGTCCTGAGTCCCGAGTACTGATACTTGGTATTCAGTAGTCAGGTTTGGAACTTGGGTCTTGGTTTGGTTATTATTTGACTAAGATATTGGTAGGCAATATTGGCACTTGGAGCTTGAATACTGACTATCAACTATTAAGTGTCAGGACTTGGTAATTGGTAGTTGAGACTTGGTGCTTGAATGGATATTGCATATATACATAAAAGTACAAAATATGTTCCTATGTGTTTATTTCTATGTGAATAGACTTTGAAATTATATCTCAATCATCTATTTAACAATAGAAACAATGTATCAGAAGCTCAGGACCATAGGGTAATCCTTTATTGTATAGTATACCTCCCCCTCTTCTGGTGGTTCACCTGCTGGGGCTTTTTCCCTGTAGGACTGGACCTCAAGGACTGTAGGGAGTCTATTCCTGAGCATATTTGGAGTAGATATATCATATAGCCAGCCCAGGACACATAGGATCCTTCTCCAGGAATAAAACATAGACAATTGCACTTTTGACATTTTTTCATGATTTTCAGTATCTTGCCCTTGCATCCATGATCCAATCTTTTAATATATAATGAGCATAGCTTATATTCTTGCTTCTTATGACCAAGATCAGCTCACAATAGGCTGGAGTTTGTGAGCTAGTATGTATACTTGCCATTTCACCTGATAAGGGGCCCATGCCTTCAAAACATTGAATCTTCATAATCAGAAACACAGGGTACATCTAAAATATCTTAAGTATCATAGACATAAATTTACAGACAAATCAACCAAGAATTGAGTACTGAGGAAGTGAAATGAGTAAGAAATTGAGTGTGGGAAACTTCAAAGACTCAAAGCATCAAAAATGATTAGTTGAGCAGTGGTAGGACTTTAATGCTGGGTTAACTCATATTTTCACTATATCCCTTCTACCCACCCCCTACCCTCAGGGTAGTAGGAAGTATAGGTTTTTTGGGTAGTTTATGATCTATCCTACATATTTGTAATGATATTTTCTGCCTGAATCATATATAAATGTGACTTTGTATAAAAAATGTCTATTATCACTCTCCACACATATATCATTTTGCCTATCATTGAATCAATCCTTTATGAATCCTTCTAAGCTTTTAAGCTATTATAATGGATGTATATGGATGTTATTCCAGGTCTCTGATCACATCACAGGCTGATTATGTTGGATATCTTGACATAATGTGCAAGTCTCACTATTAATATTCATTCTTTTATCTTTAGACTCACTTACTGCACATATGTATTTCATTTGTCATTATTGATGTTTTGAATTTCTTTAGCTTATATCTTGGTCACATGGTAACCAATGGATGAGAAAAGACTACAAATAAACTCACCTAGACTCAGACTACAACCTTCATTAAGCTGACTACTGATTCCAGGATACCAAGTATCAAAACCAAATACTGAGTACTATGTAATGAGTAACAAGATAATTAATTGATAAGAAAAGACTACCACTACACTCACCTGGACTTGGACTACAGCCTTTAGTAAGGAAGTTAAGCATAATGACAACTTTTATTTTTTCATTATTGCTGATGTTTTGCCAAATGACAAGAAAAGCATCATCATGGAGGCTGCCATAAGACATAGCTCATGCTCATCGCAGCAGTGGTGCCTCCAGCTATTTGGAAAATCATGCTAACTATGGAGCCCAGCATGAGTATTGGGCCAAGCTTGCATATGCTCTTCCACCAATCAACACCATCACCCTCAATATTTCAGCATTCCATGAGGGTGGAGCACACAAAAAGGGATATGGGGTACCGATCGGGGAATATGTCTTGTTTATTCTACCAGTTTGTCACTCACTCATAAATCACAGAACATCTGCAAAGGAAAAAGGGATGTGGATGTGTGCATCAATGCTTCTGGGCTCATAGAGATTGCATTTGACATGGTTCTTCCTAAGATTCTAACATTTGGTGCAGGATTCCCATGACACATTGATGATTTTGTTGTTTAAGATTTGATGTGGGTTGACCTCTGTATACACCAGGCTACAGTCCCATATTTTTTTCACAATGCATGGTCTCAAGCAAGAAAGGTTCAAAACAATCTACAATCAAAACAAAGCAATTTGCTTTGATGGTTGTCATTCTAGAAGCTCAATGGAATGCATATCAATATTGGGTTGAAAAAGCAGTGGAGGTACATTGATTTCTCTTAGTCAGTAGTGCTTTAGATAATCTATACTATATTACAGGTCTCCACTCATCAACACACATTATCAATGGCCAATTCTGAGGCCAGTGGGAGCCAACAAGTAAGAAATCAGGCTTTGCACCACCCTATCATTGTTCCATCAACAAATTGGCTCAGTACCTCTATCAAGCAGTCACATGCTAGGTGTAATCTAAGTGTCTCCACAGTCTCCTCATGTTATGCTTGGTGTTGTTTAAATGTCTAGACATTCACTAGGATTGAAGTTATAGCCAATGTTCAGATAAAAGAGTAGATTGCAGGCCCTGGTCTGTGTAGGTCAAGTTAAAGATACAAAGTGTAGAAAGTAGAGTATATATACATAAGTTAAAGAGGAGTTTAAAATTACCAACAAATAGGAAAAAGAGAAAGAGAATTGTATGATAGAATGTAATAGAATACTATGGAATGATGAGTAAGCATATGTGACAATGTGAAGAGGTGAAAAGTGAAACTGTAATATTACCCCCATTTTAAGGGTAGTAAGCCCAGATTACTACAAAAAGTTAAAGGCAATGTGATTGTTTATAGAAAGAAAGAATGTCTGAAGTGTTACCCAATTGTCCTTCTGTCAACCACTCATTCTCAGAACTTGGGAAACCTTTCCATTTGGCATAATAAGATTGTCTAGATCTGGAACCATGATGACCAATAATAGCTTCTACTTCATATTCCTCTTCTCCGTCAACAATATCTGGTGGTGGATTAATGAAATTGGGACCGTGTACATCAGTTTCTTTATAGGGAGATAGTAGGGCAGCATGAAAGACAGGGTGAATGCACCATTGAGAAGGAAGTTTTAAGTTATATGTGATGGGCAAAAGGACTTGTGTGATGGTAAAGGGTCCTTCGCATTTCAGAGCCAGCTTCTGGTTAGAATATCTGAGATGGAGGTTCTTGGCTTCTAGCCAGACCTTATTGCCTATAGAGAATGGTACAAATTTAGATGTGATTTGTTGATGCATAGTGTTATGAGTGAGTTCATGAGCAGCTAGTGCTCCATTGTGAGCTTTATTTAGCATAATTAGGTGTTGTTCAATATTAGGGATGTTGGATCTGGGATGTGAATCAGGAAGGTGTTTTGGATGATAACCCATCATGAGATAGAATGGTGATGTGCCTTGTGCTGAGTGATGGCGGGAGTTATGGATAAATTCAGTGAGTGGGAGCATGGCAGCCCAGCCAGTTTGGTCATTGGTGCAAAAGATCCGAAGGTAAACTTCGAGTTCTTGATTAACTTGTTCAGTTTCTCAATCACTTTGGGGATGGAAAGTGGTGGAAAGGGAGTTCTTGTATCTGAGGAGTTTGCCAAATTTGAGTTGGAATCTAGAGGCAAATTGGGGTCCATGGTCTGATATAATTTTATTGTAAAGTCCATATCTAGAGAAAACTTTGGAAAAGAAAATGTTTGTGACTCCTCCAGAGTCTATAGTCTTGAGACAAGGGGTGAAAATTACCCCCTTTGAAAGTCCATGGTTGACCACAACCATAATGAAATCAAAGCCATCAGAAAGAGGAAGGTTGGTGATGAGGTCTATGGAGCAATGAGCAAAGGGTCAATTAGATATAGGAGGGGGAATTAGGGCAAGAGGAGGATTTGAAGGATGCATATTAACTTTGTTCTGTTGGCACATACTGCATCCTTCAACATAGTTCTTGACAAAGGTAGCTAGGTCTGGCCACTGTTATAATCACCTTACAATTCTACTTATTCCTTTTCCTTCTGTACTGCACTCTAACTTCGCCACCTATGTACAAGTTTCCTTTCTTGACCTTACTTCCCAATTCACCTTTCTCTTGTACAACTATCCCACCATAGTCTTGGTCCATGCACTTATCTTCATATATTTAAGCATGTGTATAACTACATAGAACTTCACTTGAATCTTACTAGGTTTTCACCTGAACTTCCTTCACTTAAGACCTCCAATTTTAAGTCATCTGAAACCGATCTCTTAACTGAAGCACTCCTTCAGTTAAGTCTAAGAACCTCTTCTTATGAGAAGAGCATTATGAATCTCAACAGCTAGAAAGCTCTGTTGAGCCTCTGGTGTTAGAACTATCCTAGTTTGTAACAGCCACCAGTAGTTGCGAGATAGGAGTTCCTGAGTTTTGAAGCATCTAGGATGTCCAGCAGTGGAGGAATCATGATGGAGAAAGGTGAGTTTGTGGCAAATATTTCTGGGAGGTACATAAGTGAGTCCTTTATACAGTAATATTCCATCACTCAATTTCCAATTGGAAAGAGCTGAATAGAGAGGAGGGGATGTTTTGGGGTCTGTGAGTGCTTTAAGTGCTGTTTGTACAACTGGGTCAATGGTGGAAGAAATATGTAATCTGTCCATAAACAAAGTGTCAATGGTATTAATAAACAGAGAATTGGGAAGAAGTTGAATTGGAGTATTGTCCTTTTCATCATTATCAACTGGAAGGTGATCTGTTCTATGAGAAAGTAAGTCTGGTACTATCAGGTCTTTGCCTGGTACATGTTGGATGCAAAGTTCAAATTGAAAAAGAAAAGTCTGCCAGTGTGCTTGGCAACAATTGAGATTATGGACCTCTGTTACAGTAACCCTGGCATGAGCCCCCAGCTACCGACCTGCCCTCTGCCACTGCACAGCAATGATAGAACACGGGAACTGTACCAAGCCTAGTAGGCTTGATGTAGAAGAAGACACGCACCTAGCCCGGAAAGCTAGTGACGAAACAGAACGATGGGCCAAAGGCCCATGACGATGAAGAACTGGACCTCGGGTCCATGATGACGAAGATAGGCCAAGCTAGGCCTAATAACGAATAGAAGATAAGCCGGAAGATGCCGGGCTTAGGTAAGCGTTCTGGAATGCTTACAGATAACGACTAGAACATCGGCGAACCTCAGAGAGCTGATGACGACGATGATACCATTGACGACATAGACCTAGAAGGTCTATTAATGGCTATCAAGATAGAAGGCAAGCCTCATGGTTGCCTCATGTACTGATAGAAGACTGCGGACTGCGCCGCAGCAGATAGAAGGCCGACCTCATGCAGGTTATCTCTGACTCGATAGATAAGCAGATTAGAACCCAGCTTTGAGCTGAGCTTAGATACGACAGAGTAGACTTATATAAAGTCACGAGCTAAAGTAGATGTTCCTTACTTTAGTCTTACTCGGACCTGACCCTAGAACTAGTATTCCAATCCTACTTGGTTTACCAGACCTCTCCCAGATCCGTACCTTCAGTAAGGGCTTGAGAACTCTTCTGCCTGTAACCCGCGACCATAGTCAACCACCGTTCGACTTAGCAACCTCTGCTCTTCTGTAGAGGCGGTCTCACCGACTTCAGCATACCAGACGTTGCTTGTTTGCAACTACTGTCGATTGAACCACCCAAGTTCGCACACGACAACGTACCGTCATAACAACCTCTCTGAAGTATTGAAGGTTCTTGTGGTCAGTATGGACCATTATGGGAAAAGGGGAACCAAGTAAATAGTGTTACCATGCTTTAAGGGCACAGACGATTGCTAAGATTTCTCTGTCATAGATTCGATAATTTCATTCAGTGGAGTTAAAAGATTGAGATAAGAAAGAACATGGTAGCCAATCTCCATTATCATTTTTCTGGAGAAGCACAGCTTCTGTTACATAGAGAGAAGCGTCATTGGTGATTGTGAATGGCACAGTTTTGTCTGGGATCTGTAGAATAGGTGCTGTTGTGAAGATTTGTTTCAGCTTTTCAAAAGCTTCTTCATGTTCTTTGGTCCATATAAAAGGTTCATCTTTCTTTGTGAGATTGATTAGGGGTCTTGCTACCATGGAATAGTCAGCAATGAATAGTCTGTAAAAGTTAGTGAATCCAAGGAACGATCAGACTTCCTTCACTTTCATGGGAGTCTTCCATTCAGATATTCCCTTGAATTTAGTGGGATCCATAGTTACTGAGCCTGGCCGAATAATCATACCAAGATAGTTAATCTCCATGACATTGAATGTGCACTTTTCTGGTTTCAGATAAAGGCAGTGTTTGCAGAGTCATTCTAACACCTTGTGAGTTCTTTTCTGGCGTGTTTCATAATCATTTGAGAATATAAGAATATCATCCATATAAATAATCACCCATCCTTCTTGAAGCATGTCAGAAAAGATGTTGTTCATCATAGATTGGAAGGTAGCCAGAGAGTTACACATGCCAAAGAATATTACTGTTGGTTTGAATAGGCCATGAGCTGTGGTGAAAGTGGCTTTCCATTGGTTGGATTTCTTTAGACATACATCATTATATCCCCATCTGATGTCGAATTTGGTGAATATTTTGGCATCCTTGAGCTTATCTATAAGATCCGAAATTAGTGGTAATGGAAAGTTATCTTAACTGTGTGATCGTTGAGGTATCTATAGTCCTGGCAGGGTTGGAGCAGACCATCTTTCTTTCCTATGAAGAAGACAGATGATGATTGAGGGTATTCTGAGGGTACAATCATTCCTTTTGTGAGATGTTCATTGATAAAGTTGTTCATGGCTTTTTCTTCTGCAGGATTAAGTGGGTAGATCTTGCATTTGTGCAGTTCAAAAGATTCTTTGAGCTCAATTTTATGGTCAAATTTCTGTTCTGGGGGTAGAATACCATTAGCTACTTCTCTGAATATGTCTTGATATTTTTGGAATGACTTGGGAATGAGTTCTTTGACAGGTTTCAAGAATTCTTGAGCGAGTAGTTGTGAGGTGTTGTGTGCTTTCCATACTAGGGTGCCATAAGTCGAATAATACCAGTGATCTGAGGGAATGTGTTTGTCAGTGAGAGGGGGTTTGGATACTTCCATAGAGAATGTTCCTATAATGTGTTTGCCTTTGATGTAGGCTATGAGGATGTCATCAGGATCTATAATATCTATTTTGTCAGTATCTTCTTCAGTGGGGAGTAGGCATTAGCACGGGTATACCCGCAGGTATCGAGAGCTCAACCCGTACCCATACCCACAATATACCCATACCTGTGTACCCGCAGGTACTGATGGGTACAGGTAGCAATGGGTACGGGTGCAAGGATGGGTATCGAGCAAGTAAGTGTTATAATCACGACCACAAGAAAAACATGTAAAGTAGTAGTGCTATAATGAAACTATTGAGTCCCATCCATCCCCAAGCTCCTTTTCATCACCCTCAACATCTGGCAAACGAGCAACAGGTAAGATGTCCTTATCCTTGACGAGCCTGAGCTGGCTCCAGCAACCAAGACACAGAAGTGCACGAGTGGTTTGAGTTGAGAGATGAGACCGTACATGTGACAACAACAAGCGACCGTGGGAGAAAACGCGCTCAACATCAACAGACGTAGCTATGAATACAACATTAAGAGTAGTAGTAAATGAAAAAAAAAAATGCGCACCTGGAATGGTAAGGTAATCGAGAGCCATATGCGACAGGCAAGGATAGGTAGTGCGGTGCTGCATCCACCAGACGACAACATTGTCAATGTTGTCCTCCATGGGTGCATTGAGATAGATATTGAGTTCATTGTGGCATGACAGTGAGCGTTTTGGCTTTGCGAGAGCAGGCAAATTATCGAAAATGTTGGCATGGTCATCCTGTCAAATGTATATGAATTGATAGTGAGAAAGAAAAATAAGGAGATGCGCCTGGTTTGTCACACCTTCAGTACCTGCTCTCCCCTCCTCAGCAACTGGCGTGGGCAAATGAGATTTGTATGAGTGCTCGTATACTTGATGAATGATATCGTGGGCCATGGAAATCCATTCGTCCTGCCATCCAGCAGATGTGAAGTAGTCTAGCTTGTAGCTTGGGTGTAGGACTGGTGGGGTGCAAAGACTCAGAAACAAAAACAGAACAACAGAACAAGTAAAAACATACCCATTGCTATCTGGTATGTTTCAGATTCGTTGGTTAATGAGTAGTACCTATTGAGAGTTATTTTTGCAACGCGAAGGGCAGCACAAAGGGCAGGGTGAAGAGTTTTTGTCTTGATTAATTTGATATAATTAAGATTGGCTACTGTACAGTTGAACGAAATTAAAGTTTTATTAAAATATTGGCTTATGACCTATTTTTGGTTGGATGGGTATGGGTACCTAGCTGACTAACCCGTACCTGTACCCGCGAGGTACCCATACCCGTGACCCGCACGGGTTACCCATACCCATGCTAATGCCTAGTGGGGAGTAAGTTAGGGATACTGTGAGGAAAGAATTCTGGAGTGGTTTTGTTAGAAGGATCCCACTCCTCATCTACACTTTCCTGTGCATCATAAAAGACGTCTTCTTCTTCAACTTCTTGGATGGTTGGTTTGATGCTTCTTTCATGAAGATGGACTTCTTTCATCCAATTTATATCTGGATTTTCTTTCTTTAGCCAGCTCATTCCCAGGATTGCATCTTCCCCTTCCAAGGAGGTAATAAGGAAGCACATTCACATGGGAATTCAATGGACATGGAAGGAAAGATTACAGTACCATGTGATTTTTCCATTTTTGTTGAGTGTGCCATCCATGTTTCATATGGGTATGGGCTTATCAAGTTCATGACTCTTGATAGAGTTTCAACAGATGAATGTCCAACCAATAAACTCACATCCAGCACCTGAGTTGATCAGTGCGGCTGCTTTGATGATTTTGTTGACCTTAGAAGAGCAAATGGTAAGTGGAATATGCATAGAATTACAATCACCAATGCTCTGGACTAAAAGTCCTACTCTGGGAGACTCTGACACCAGTGCAGGTTCCCATTCTAAAAATCCTTGGACTTGGACTCCTCCTTCTTCTTACCCTTCTTCATCTGATGGGCTTTGAATGCTTTTCATTTGAGGAATTCCTTATACTCATCATCCTCCTTATTGGAGCTAGATTCTTTAGTAGTCTTCCTAGCAGAACTGGTTACCATAGGGTGGTTGGGACAGTCTTTAGCAAGTCCCTTCTTGCCACATTTGAAGCAGAGGCTGTTCTTGTGCCTGCAGTCATGTTCTTGGAGTGTGAGGTAAGTCTTCCTCATACTTTTCTCACTGTCATTGTCTTCTCCTGCCTCCATCCTATCCAAATCCATGGTGTAAGGGTCCCAACATCTACCTTGAGTTGGATTAATGAAAGTCTTCCTTGTCTTGATGTTGAGAGTGGTGCTAAGCCACTCATCAATTGTGGAAGGGATGGTCTGGAACCCTAATATAGTGTTAGTTAGTTTCTTCTTAAGACTGGTTCTGAAAAATAGGATCTTAGTTGGTTCTTCTTCTATGCCAGTATTGGTAAGGATGGTGCAAAATAGAGAGGTGTAAGCAGCAACACTGCCTGTTTGTTTAAGAGAAGCAATTTTTCTCATGGTGGTGTCAATGATATTCTTTGGATAAAAGGTAGCTTTGAACTTTTTAGTAAAGTCTTTGTAAGTACCAAATCCTGCTGCCATAGTGGCTTTCTTGAGTTCACCTTCAGCCCACTTGGCCACTTCTCCTTTCATCATCCTGCTAAGTGTGAGAATGATCTTCTTCTTGTCTTCATTGTATACTTTGCTGTTGAGGACAAAGTAGGCTTCTATCTGAAGGGACCATGCAGTAGCTTTATGTGTGTCGCCATTAAAGATTTCTGGAAGAGAGCCAATTTCTTTAGGCATGTCTTCTTCATCATCTGGTTTGTTGGAAGGGGTGGGGATGGTTTTGTAGTTCTGGGTGAAGAAATTATAATGCTTTCCTTCTGGTGCTTTCTCATTATAGTAAATCCTCCACTCAGGAAGGGTCCAAAGTTTTCCTGCTTAGTCTGGGCAGACAAAAGACTGCTTTTTGTCATTCCAGGAAAATTCCAGAGGGCAGGGGTTTAAGAGAGATGTGGTGTTCTGGGTTTGTGCGCCTGTTATAAGTAATGGTGCCTAAAGATGTAAAATTGATCTTTTGTTATGCTCAGTGTTGTTTAGATGTCTAGACATTCACTAGGATTGAAGTTATAGCCAATGTTCAGATAAAAGAGTAGATTGCAGGCCCTGGTCTGTGTAGGTCAAGTTAAAGATACAAAGTGTAGAAAGTAGAGTGTATATATATGTAAGTTAAAGAGGAGTTTGAAATGACCAGCAAATAGGGAAAAGAGAAAGAGAATTATATGATAGAATGTAATAGAATACTATGGAATGATGAGTAAGCATATGTGACAATGTGAAGAGGTAAAAAGTGAAACTGTAACACCTCATCACCACCTCATAAGAAACTCACACCTGCACAGGATGCATCACCTGAAGCCTCATTTGGCTCACCCAAACTTGTGCCTACACAAGTTGTTGTGCCACCTGGAGCCCTATTTTGCTCACCCAATTGCAATGACCTAATGCAAGCACTGAGGAGTGGAGGTACTGCAAACTTAGACGTTGCACAAGGTGAGTTTAGTGTGATTAATAGTCACCACACCCTGTTGATGAATTTTTTTCTTGTAGTGCTTGACACATACATTGAGCACATTCAGTTTTATCTTATCCCTACTCATCCACTTGTGGACATTCTCAAGAATGTCAACTATCATTCTTTCATACTGGATTCATCACAATCTATCACTGGACAGCTAACAGTCAATGCATCCACACACAGTATGCTGGGCCTGGTGGATTCAAGACAGTGCATCCTGGCTGGCTTTTCCTCACTCCTCTTATGAAAAGTGGGCTGGGATCAAATGCTGGTCAGTGTTACAGTAACCCTGGCATGAGCCCCCAGCTACCGACCTGCCCTCTGCCACCATGCATGGCAACAACAGAACACCGGACATGCACCAAGCTTAGTAAGCTTGTGATGACAGAACGTTAGACCGAAGGTCCATGACAATGAAGATAGGCCTCTAGTCCTCATGATAGATGATCAATAGATGGATAAGTCAGAAGATGCTGGGCTTATGTAAGTGTTCTGGAATGCTGATGAACACTAATGTACCATATGTTACAGTAACCCTGGCATGAGCCCCCAGCTACTGACCTGCCCTCTGCCACTGCATGGTAATGATAGAACACAGGAACTGTACCGAGCCCAGCAGGCTCAAAGTAGAAGACACGCACCTAGCCTGGGAAAGCTAGTGACGAACAGATAATGGGCCAAAGGCCCATAATGATGAAGAACTGGACCATAGGTCCATGACAATGAAGACAGGCCTCTAGGCCTTATGACAATAGAAGATAAGCCGGAAGATGCTGGGCTTAGGTAAGCATTCTGGAACACTTACAAAAGAAGATAGAACATCGCTGAACATTGGAGAATGATGATGAACAATGATACCATATGACGACATAGACCTAGACAGTCTATTAATGGTTATCAAGATAGAAGGCAAGCCTCATGGTTGCCTCATGTACTGATAGAAGGACTGCGCTGCAGTCTGCAGCAGATAGAAGTCCAACCTTGTGTAGGTTATCTCTGACTCGATAGATAGGCAGATTCGAACTCAGCTTCAAGCTGAGCCTAGATACAATAGAGTAGACTTATATAAGTCAAAAGAATAAAGTAGATGTTCCTTACTTTAGTCTTACTCAGTCTACCAGATACTAGCTTTACCAATTAAACACTTGGTTGATCTTGATCTATAATCCATACCTTCAGAAGGATCTGAGACCCCTTCTGTCTGTAAAACTGCTATAATTACCAACCACCGTTTGGTATACACAACCTCTGCTCTTCTGTAGAGGCTGACCTCGTGGTGCTCGACATACCAGATGTTGCTCTTTTGCAACTACTGTCGTTAGATTATCCAAGTCCACACACAACAATGTACAGTCATAACAGTCAGCCTGTTGCAGTTAAGCGGCCCTTCCACAAGGTCTATCTACCTTCTGGGAGCCCCTTGTACAAAATAGGATGTTTCGCTCTGGCCAATGAGATTCCTAAGTTTTTCAAGGAAGCTAACATTTTATATTGGTCTAATTCTCTCCTGGAGCTCACATATGCTTTCATTGATCACAGCATCACCTCCTCTACTAAGCCTCCTCCATTTAATATCCCTTGTATATGCTTTGTTGATGCTGGTTTGACTTTATCCTACTCTCAATGTGGTTCTAAAGTGCCTGCTAAGGGAGGCTAAAAAGCAGAGTCATCATGTGGGGGATACTGTTACAATTGCCCTGCTATTTACTTTATTCTTTTGACTCACTTGTACTATTACTAAGCCATCTCCTTTCTTGATCTTCTCACAGCTTCCTTTTAAAAACCTTT
This sequence comes from Suillus hirtellus, assembly GCA_016695485.1. Classification (NCBI taxonomy): domain Eukaryota; kingdom Fungi; phylum Basidiomycota; class Agaricomycetes; order Boletales; family Suillaceae; genus Suillus; species Suillus hirtellus. The sequence goes on along the minus strand of MU172318.1, from coordinate 332,590 downwards.
GTACTTTCTTCTCACCATCGCCTTGGTCCATGCACGTATATGACTCCTATTTAAGCGATTGAAGTCTTGGAACCAGACACGTATGTTCATACGAGTCTGAACAGACCCACCCAGAAACCAGAACAGAAGAAGACAAACTGACGTTGTTGACACTGAAACTCCAAGCATTATCCCTTGGAACCCAAGTACCGCCTCTTAACATGTCTTCCATGAAACCCACTGAATTCAAGATCAACCACCCGCCCATTTTTGACGGCGACAGAGAGAAATCCAAATTCTTTTTGCTTTCTTGCAATGCCTACATTGATATTAACAAAGACATTTACAAGACAGACGCCCAGAAGGTGATCTTCATCACCTCCTTCATGAATGAAGGAAATGCAAGATCTTGGAAAGAAGAATTCCTCGAAGATGCCCAGACTGTGACTTCAGCTGGACAAAAAAAGGGGTATGGAACTATGAAAGAATTCAAGGAGAGCTTTGATAAAGCCTTCAGACCAGTAGACCCAGCAGGCACTGTGCTGGCACAACTTCTTGAACTGAAACAAGGACCAGAGGGCCTGCAGACATACATAGCAGACTTTCAAAGACTGCTTACTCAAGCAAAGATCAAAGAAGAACACATGAAGATTTACCACTTCGAAAATGGCCTTAACGACAGGTTGTTAACCAAAATGTTCAATGCTGGAGGGGTACCCAAGAACCTCGATGACTACATTACTGCAGTAGTCGACCTGGACAATTGCTACGCAAGACTCCAGGCCTGCAGGGGAAGATTCCCTCAAAGACAAATTCAGAAACGAAACAGCCATGGAGATCAAAGGTTTATCCCAGCCAGAGACAAGGATGCTATGGTAATCAATAGGCTTACGGATGAAGCCAAGATGGAGTATATGAAGGTTGGCAAATGTTTTAATTGCCATCTGATTGGACACCAGGCACGGGAATGCCCAAAGAAGAAAACTCAACGCCCCATGATTAGGAAAGTAGAAGAAGAAGAAGAAGAAGAAGAAGAAGAAGAAGAGGAAGAGGAAGCAAGAAGGATTGACGAGGGTTTTTAAACAGGAGAGCTACATCGACGGTAGTATCTCCAGAAGAACATGTACAACTAATATGAGCAGTTGGAGAAAGAAAGGAACTTTGTGTCCCCATAACTTTCGTATCAAGGAAACAGAAAAATGTCGAAACAACAGCAGTCATTGACTCTGGGGCTGCAGGAACCTACATCTCAGAAGACTTCATAAAGAAGCATGGCATCAGAACAAAGAAACTTGAAAACCCTTCCACATTCGGACAGCAGATGGAAGCTACTTTTCTAGCAGACCAGTAGAACGGTATTGTATACTCATTATCAAAATTGATCAAAGAACCATGGTAGGTGTCACGAGTTCCCAATACAAATCATTATTCATTCCTAAATTTGAAGTCCTTTAAGCGCCCAGTCACAGCGCCTGTCTTTAAGAACACGTTTACTGTAGAAGAAGTTCCTATTATCACATCTATTGTAGAATTACCAGAGTCACGTGATTTATCAGACAATGCTGAAGAAGATGTTGACGTCATGCCTCGCAACACTCTTGGAATGTTCCAGAGTCTTACTGCGGCTGCGGCACATGTCATGACATCATAGTTATATATAGAATCGTACAATACCTTTAATTATTTTGATTGGTTAGTTAGTTCATTCTCAGTTTCAATCTCCATTTCAATATATGTATATAGGTAGCTCATCGTAGTCAGTAGTTCTTTAGTTCAAACCTCTTGTATCTCCAAGTGAGCAATCCAAGACGTACCTGCTGCCTTATCCTTCTGTTGTGATAACCTTTGTTTGAGTCCTAGTCTCTGCCCTGCGTTAATTCGTTTAAGGGGTTGCGACAGTAGGAAAATTCAATATCACCCGACTAGGAAAAAAGGACCAGATCCTCCTCAGGATCCCCTGGTTGCAGGCCATGAATCCCATCATCAATTGGACAAAACAAACTGTATCCCTTCCTCCCACATCAAAATCTCGAGAAATCGAGCAGTATGTACAGGAAAAACCGCGTCTACAGAAAACCCCCTCTACAAAGAAATTTGATACAAAGGAAGATGTTTGGAGCACATCACCAAACTCCCTCACAGAACTCACAGACGAGGGAGAGTACCTTCAGCAAACCAAAGAGGTACAGAAATTTAGCAACAAAGCACAGGAACTCGCTTCCGAAGAAAAGGAAAAGAAGAAGAAAACTTTTGAAGAACTTGTACCGACCTATCTCCAAGATTTTTCCGATGTATTTGCAAAAGATGGCTTAAAGGAACTTCCTCCGGAACGACCCGGTATCGACCACCACATAGAAACAAAACCCGGTTTTACCCCAAAAAATGTCCAAAATTTACCTGCTCTCTCACACCGAAAGAATCGCCATAAAGAAATTTATTGAAGAAAACCTCACTAAAGGATTTATTGTGAAGTCCAAATCCCCACAAGCAAGCGGATTCTTTTTCATTGGAAAGAAGAGCAGCAAGTTAAGGCCATGCCAAGACTACCGATTCCTAAACGAGCAAACCATCAAGAATGCCTATCCCCTCCCTCTCCCTTCATCATTGGTCGAACGGTTATATGGCGCAAAGATCTTCACCAAAATAGATATTCGGTCCAGATACAACAATATCCAAATACATCTGGATGACAGATGGAAGGCCACATTTATTACTGAAGAAGGACTCTTTGAACCAACAGTTATGTTCTTCGGATTATGTAACTCCCCGGCCACATTCTAGGTGTACATGAATGACACCTTCTGAACGGAACTCAATGAAGGATGGCTCGTCATTTACATGGATGACTTACTCATCTTCTCCGTATCCATGGAAGAACATCGAGAACGTACTTGCACTGTCTTAGACAAACTCCGAAAAGAGCAACTATTCGTGAAACCTGAAAAGTGCATGTTCGATGCTGATGAAGTGGAATATCTCAGCATGGTGATCTGTCCAGGAAGTGTAGAAATGGATAAAGGAAAAACGACTGGCATTTTGGAATGGCCTACTCCGAAAACAGTCAAAGATGTCAGATCCTTCTTGGGCTTTTGCAATTTTTATTGAACCTTTGTCTCCCATTATTCTGATATAGCCCGACCCCTCATCGATCTAACCAAAAAAGATACTCCATTTTCATGGATGCCACTTTGCCAAACAACCTTCCAAAAGCTGAAAGATTGCTTCACCTCGCACCTGGTTCTCCAAAACCCCAATCCCCACCGGCAATTTGCTATCGCCACAGATGCATCCCTCGTAGCCTCAGGAGCAGTACTACTGCAGACTGATGACAATGGAGTCTATCACCCATGTGCCTACCTTTCCCAATCCTTTGTGCCAGCCGAACAGAACTACCCTATCCATGACCGAGAACTTCTCGCGATTATTTGCGCTCTTGCCCATTGGAGGCATTATCTGGAAGGACATCCCTCACCGGTAATTGTGTTCACCAATCACATGAATCTGCTCTATTTCCGCAAAGCAGAACAGTTGTCTAGATGACAGGCACGATGGCAGCTCCTTCTTTCCTCCTTTGACTTAGAACTCCACCATGTACCCGGAACTAAATTGGTCGTCCCTGATGCTCTCTCCCACTGATCAGATCACGGCACCAGAATTGATGATAATGCTGACTCCATTCTACTTCCTGATTCCATGTTTGTTTGGCTCATCAACAATGACCTGCGTACCGCAATTGCCTCACCCGATCCCTTGAATGGTCTCTGCCTCCCACCAATGAAATCTTCGCTCTCTGACTGGAGTATCTCTGATGGGATCTTATTCTACGAAGGACGTGCTTATATTCCCCCCTCACAACGCATGTGGTTGCTCCAGAAGCACCATGACCACCCCTCTGCCAGACATCCTGGTCGTTTCAAGACAGAAGAATTAGTCAAACAGGAAGCATGGTGGCCCGGAATGGGTACCTTTATATGGAACTATGTTGACGGATGTGCCCTCTGTCAACAAATGAAAGTGGATATGCACCCTGTTTCCTCTCCTCTAACCCCTATTGCCACCACCGCCACTCATCCCTTCTCGCAGATCTCTGTGGACCTTATTACAGATCTCCTGGTCTCTTCCGGTTTTGACAGCATCATGGTTGTGGTAGACCATGGGCTTAGTAAGGGGGTGATTATTATTCCATGCCACAAAACAATATCCTCCAAGGGAGTGGCCAAGCTTTTTCTAAAACACGTCTTCAAGCGATTCGGTCTCCATGACAAAGTAATTTCTGATCGTGGACCCCAGTTCCTATCCAAGTTCTCTATTGAACTTGCCAAACTCCTCGATTACACTCTCGCTCCATCCACCGCCTACCACCCTCAGACCGACGGACAAACAGAATGGCTGAACCAGGAGTTAGAAACATATCTTAGGATGTACTGTCAGAACAACCCACCCGAATGGGTAGAGCACCTACCTATGGCCAAATTCATTCACAACCATTGAAAGCACTCCACCAAAGATGCATCCCCTTTCTTCATAATGATGGGATATGAACTGAAAGGGCTTCCACACATCATTCCAGAATCTTGCGTCCCTGCCACAGAAGAACGTGTAAGGATGCTCCAGAAGATCAGGGAGGAAGCTGTATCTTGTCATAACATTGCCATGCAGCAAATGGCAGAAAGATCTTACAGACAGAAGTATCAACTGTGGAAAGTCGGAGATAAGGTTTGGTTATCAGCCACTAACCTTCGACTGAAACTACCCTCTTGAAAGCTTGCTCCGAAAAGATATGGTCCCTTCTCCATCACCACTGTACTTTCTCTGATCACTTTCACACTCCAATTACCGCCTCAATGGAAGATCCACCCCACCTTCCACGCTTCTCAGCTATCCTCCTATCATGAAAATGACGTACATGGCTCGAACTTTCCAGAACCTCCTCCTGATATTCTAGAAGAAGAAGAATATGAAATAGAAGCTATTCTTGCTCATAAAGGCACAGCAAAGTGAAGAAGATATCCAGTATCCTGGAAAGGGTATTCTTCTGCCAGCAATGAGTGGATCCCAGAAGAGAACCTGGAAAATGCCGAGGAGACGCTTAGAGCCTATAAAGCCAGAAACTCACTTTGAAATTACTCAGTACATTGACAATATCGTTCTTTCTCAAATCCAACTCTTACAACCAATATGCCCTTCCCCACATCGACCTTCACCCTTCCCTACCAGTCCACCTTCATCGACACACCCACAGACTCTAATGACGACCAATATGAAAACTTCATCAACCAAGCCGAAGACCTCACCCTTATTGAGGCTGCCATCCTCTGTCCTGGACATGCAATTGAACTCACCTGAGTTCTCTTCTGATGAGATGCACATTCTATCAACCTCCTCATCAACATTGTCCGAGCCACCAAGATCATTGAATGGGTCACTCGCCTTATTGACAACGATACGGTCCATCACAGCATCATGCACATGCAGAGGCGTATATGCAACTTTGCTTTGCGTCTTATTCCTGAAGAAGTTAAAGATGACATTAGAACAGTCATCCATATCATTGCCGAATGAACAGTGGGGGTTGCTCGCCCGCCTTCTCCTATGCAACCCACCTCCGCAGGCGGAGTCCCTCCACCTTCTTATCAAGACGCCATACCTTCTCTTCCCTCTAACGCTCCTAATGAGTTATTGGCTGCAGTTCATAATCTTACGCAGACCACCGAGGCAATAATTGCCTCGCTTAGAGAAGAAAGACAGACGGAAGAATGTCTGAATGAAGAACACCTCGCAATTCCTGTCCCTGCTCTGTCAACCCCAGTGGAAGAACCCATTGTTGAGACCATCAAACATCCCCCTCACCTTTACTCCACATTTTCCACTACCAGAGAAGAAATAGTGGCAAACCCAAACAACCAACACCTCTTGCACTACGAAATCCAAGACTTAGCCAATGTGCTCGCTGCGCTTCACATTCACCCACCACTAGTCATTCCCGATTCCCTCTCTTCTCATTCCTTTACTGACAGAATCATACCTATGCAAGCATTGGGACAGACCCAGCCTGCTACTCCTGCTGAGCTAATCGCAGAAGCAGAACAAGGTGCTGGCAACCACCTTATGCAAAGGACTAGTGCGTTGATCTGCACCAAACCAGTTCGGTGCATGGACGACCAATACTCTCTCATGAGTCATATACCCTGAAATACCACTATGAAACCCTTTTTCCTTTTATCTGAAGTTGGACTAAGGCTAAGGGAATATTTGTTGCTTTTCTTTT
>MU172318.1:293579-320440 GCA_016695485.1 Suillus hirtellus | reverse complement strand
CTTTCATTTATAGGTCAGCTAGTAGTCTCCAAGTCTTCGACTATTGAGACTGAGTACTTACTTTCATTTATAGAATTAATTCTGTCATTCTTTCGTCTGTCGCATCCTCGAACAAAAGGTTATGAGCCCTGGTGCTTAGAATCAATCCAGTACCACAAAGGAACATCAACTGAAACAAGAATTAAATGTCGAACACACCCTCAGTGTCTGCAGCCCATTCAGGTGCAGCTGCTTCATCCTTGAACATCCCTTCCATATCATCCAGTTCTACATCTACAAGCAGAACTGCACAAGCCTCAAATCATCTATATGATATTCCATCCCTCGAAAATGACAGTTCAAATTTCCAACTATGGAAGTACTGTGTCGAGTTAATCCTTGACCTTCGAGGACTATGGGGAATTGTTGAAGGAAGTGAAAAGATGCCAGATAGCACAACGCACCCTGTTCAACACCAGGAATGGTTAGCAAAGAACAAGGAAGCACGAGCTCAGATAGCTCTCATGCTGAAAGATGATCCCTTGAATGGGATACTCTATGTGCCAATAGCTAAAGATGCCTGGAAAAAGCTCTGTGAGCGATATGAGGGTAGAGGAAAGCAAACAATTGCTCAACTCATTGGCGAATTGTTTTGAAGTACCTTGATGGGCGAATCTCCTATGGAAACGCAGCTAAACACCATGTGACAGAAGGCATTCATACTGTCCTCGCTTGGTCAGCCGCTCGATGATTCACTGGTTGCAGTTGCGATGGTGATATCCTTACCTTCATCCTATGCCACCCTTCGAATGATCCTAATGTCCAGTAGTGACAAACTCACCACTGAAACCGTTATAGCCCAAGTGCTGGTAGAGGAAAGGCAACAACAGGCTAGCAATAGCCAATCTGCGCTCGTTGTGAAGGGACCTGCACAAAAGAATAAGCCCAAGCGCAAGGATAAGGACAAGAAGAAGTCAAAGGAAAAGTGCACATACTGCCACATTCCTGGACATGAGGAGAAGGACTGTCGAAAGAAGAAAGCTGCTGAAGACACTGCAAAGAGTGGGAAGCAGGTGGACAAAGACAAAGGAAAAACGGACCTATCTGCGAAGGTCGCACACATCTTGTCGGACCATGACACACTGCTCCAATTATTCATGGCACATGGGCACTCTACATCCGCATCCAAAGATAATTGGATAGTGGACTCTGGCGCATCTGCAAACATGATGTGTCAGCGGGAAATTTTCATCAAATATTGCACACTGAACCCACCTGAACAAGTAATCATTGGAGATGGATACTCGATAGATGCGATAGGTATTGGACGTGCTGAAATAAACATCTATATTGGTGAAAATGAGTACATCCACTCCATCCTGCAGGAAGTCTATCACATACCAGACCTGAATGCGAACCTTCTGTCAGTTCCCCGTCTCACAAAACAAGGTCTCGAAGTCACCTTTGATGGTTCCCAATGCAAGATCCTTGCAAAGGGAAAGACCGTCGCTCTTGCACATCAGCGAAACTCGCTATACGTCCTTCGAGTAAAGCCCTGCGAGAAAGCACATGCATACATTCTGCAAGGACCATCAGCTCCACTTGATCCAGATGTCCCCATAACAGCTCTCACCTCGCGCATGCTCCATTCAAGTGCAACTCTGGACACATGGCATCAATGACTTGGGCACGTAAATTTCGACTCCATATCTAAGTTAATTTCGAAAGATATGGTCAATGGGATCAACATAAAGGGTTCAAGTACTCACAATAAGGCAGTGTGTCAGCCTTGCCTTGAAGGCAAGCAACCCCACAACCCAATCCCAACAAAATCCAATGTTGAAAGCCCAGAAGTCCTGTATTGCACATACTCTGATGTATGCGGACCCATGGAAACAGTGTCACATGCTGGCTTCCGATACTTCATTACATTCATAGATGCCTATTCACACCATCTCATGGTTAAACTTGTGAAGACCAAGGATGAAACATTCGCACTCACCAAAGGATACTTTGAACGTGCAGAGACTGAGACTGGAGAACACCCCAACTATTTTCATAGTGATGGTGGGGGGGAATATGGATCAAAACAATTTGTATCCTATCTCAAGTCAAAAGGCATCCATCACAAGAAAACAAACACATACACACCACAAGAGAACGGTGTTGCAGAGCGGATGAATCGGACCTTAGTTGAAATGGCATGCAGCTTGCTACAAGACGCGGGACTGCCAAACACATATTGGGGAGATGTGATCCTATATTCGGTGCACATATTGAACTGGGTTCCAACTCGTGCGATAGACAGAGACATTACACCACATGAAGCATTCACTGGGAACAAACCATCAGTATCCCATCTCCAGGTATTTGGGTGCAAAGTCCATGTTCACATACCTGATGAAAAATGCCAGAAGCTCGGTGTGAAATTGCTCGAATGCGTCAACCTTGGGTATGCCAAACATCGAAAGGCCTATGTATGCCTGCATCGTCCAACCGGTCGCATCCTTGAGTCGTGAGATGTCGTCTTCGATGAAGGAGATCCGCAAGGGCCTAGTCATGTCAAGATAGACACATTTCTCCCAGAGAAACAGGTCACTGCTGCAAAGCACAACACAGACGACCTGCAAGGCCTGGAAGCTCCTCATAAGTCAACAATTATAGAAGAATTATTAGACGATGATGCACCGGAAGTGGGAAATCCAGCTACCGAATCTCCCCATGAGGATGATGATGTCAATGGACAGCCAGCTCCTCTAAGCATAGTCAAGTTCGAGCCTGAAGACCAGAACAAGGAAATGTCAGCACTGAACAACACGCGTGTGTTGGAGACACACCGTGTTCAACCACTAACCCCTTCAACCACTTGACAAATAGCACCTCCTGCTCCATATCCTCACCCAGCTCCTCCACCTGAAGTAAGACACAGCTTGCGAGCGCAACGCGCACCTATGCAAGATGATGATCCTTGCTACTTCATAAACGCCTATGAGAAGTCAACACTTCAAAGAGAGGAACTGGTTATACAAGACATACCTGAGGCAGTGGGTGCGATTGAGGCTGCGGAGACACATGGGGAGGCTTACAAGGCTACAGTAGCTTGTAATGGTGAGCCTGGGATGTTCCATGAAGCAATGAATTGTCCAGATGCAGATCTATGGTACATGGCAATGACCGAAGAATTGAAGATCTTCAAGAAGATTGGCCTATATGAGGAAGTTGAACACCCTCGTGACCGCAAGGTTGTGGACTCAAAATGGGTCTATAAAATTAAGCATGGCCCGCATGGCAAAATTGAACGCTATAAGGCCAGACTTGTTGCGAAAGGTTTCACGCAGGTCCAAGGGATCGACTACGCAGACACCTTTGCCCCCGTCACAAAGTTCTTGACAATTCGAGTTCTTCTTGCCCTTGCAGCCAAGTATGATCTAGATATACATCAGATGGACGTCAAGTCAGCTTTTCTAAACGGTGAATTGGATGAGGAAATTTACCTGCAGCTCCCTCCTGGCTTTCGTGACTCATTGAATCAAGTTTGGAAGCTCAAACGTGCTCTATACGGTCTTAAGCAGGCACACAAAGCATGGTACAAAAGACTACATACCGTCTTTGAGTCTCTCGGCTTCACACACAGCAATGCAGACCATTCTGTCTTCTACAAGGTCGAGAATGGCACAATCATTATAGTTGCCGTCTATGTTGACGACAAAATGATACTGTCAAAGGATAAGAAGATGATAGATGAGCTGAAGAAACGGTTAGCAGCAGAGTATGAGCTTACCAATTTGGGAGAAGCACGCTGGATTTTGGGAATGGAAATCATTCGCAACTGCGATAAACGCATGATCAAGCTGTCACAAAGCCACTACATCGAATCGATACTCAAGCGTTTCGATATGGGATCCAGTCGTCCTGTGAATATGCCAATGGACCCTAATATCAAGCTCATCAAAGTGAATGAAGCCGAAGTCGATGTGAAGACTTACCAAAGTGCCCTAGGTGCACTGATGTATGCGATGCTTGCGACGCATCCGGACATCGCATTCGCAGTAGGTGCTCTGAGCAAATTTGCAGCTACCCCCGGACAAGCACACTGGACCGCTCTAAAGCGTGTCTATCGGTATCTACGTGGGACTGTCAATAAATGTTTGACATATCAAGGGAAGTCAGAAATGGACTTACATGTGTTTGTCAACGCAGACTGGGCCTCAGATGTCAATGACTGGCATTCGATAACCGGATATATATTTTCAATATCTGGGGGAGCAGTTAGTTGGAGTTTGAAGAAGCAAAGTTCAGTTGCACTCTCCAGTACTGAAGCAGAATATATGGCCACCGCCGCTGCTATGAAGGAGGCCATTTGGTTGAGGACCCTACTCAGAGAACTAAACTCCTCAGAAACTCCCCCAATAACTCTCCAAATCGACAATCAATCTGCAATTCTGTTAGCTGAAAATGCCATGTTTCACGAACATACCAAACATATAGCGATCTGGTATCACTTTATCCAAGAAAGTTGGAGGAAGGAGAGATATGCATTGAGTATGTTCCCACGAATGAACAGATTGCCGACGTTTTGACGAAGGCACTTGTGCGGGAGAAGCATGGACGATTCATCGAAGGAATGGGAGTGTTGAACGGCAAGAGTTTGATTCGTTGAGTGGGCGTGTTGAAAGATTATAGATAAGTGATAACTTTGATTTGGACAACAACAAACAACACTCGCTTACATAATATGCTATGTGCTCATTAGAAGTTTTTATATTACTTAGCACCTCAGTCTTCGACTATTGAGACTGAGGTATGATATTATTTATTTAGACTCTTTACTACGATACTGACTACTACTCTAGTACTTACTTTCATTTATAGGTCAGCTAGTAGTCTCCAAGTCTTCGACTATTGAGACTGAGTACTTACTTTCATTTATAGAATTAATTCTGTCATTCTTTCGCCCGTCACATCCTCGAACAAAAAGGAGTCAGATGTGGATGAATGAAAGACAATCACCAGGCACAAACATGCTGGACGAAAAGTCGGTTGTTAATAATACTGCTAAAAAAGGTGTGTTATTAACAGGTGCATGGCCATGGGGTGGTGACATGGTGCTAATAAGTCTGTTGACCCCCATGGTCTTGGTGGGTCACATTCTAATCTTCTGCCGTTCCTCACAGATTATTGATCATTAACTTAGAAGTTTGCAATGCAACTCTTTCAGAGAAGCAAGCCATTGTCTGACATGGGATTTGAGTCTCTTGCAATGAAAATTTCAACTTGTTTTCCCTCTTTCTCACACCAGTTGAGCACTCAAAATGGCTGACACAAAAGCCTCAGATACTAATGTTCTCCTTGTTCCTACCTCCATGCAATCTATTATTCTTCCAGATCAAAACTTACTTGTCTTGTCATTCCTCCAATTTTCATTTCCATCAGCTTCAATTACCACCACTGTGAAAATACTGTAGTACTGACGGCCTGGACAGCTCCGAGTCATATCTCAATCATCTCCATGCAGGCAGCAAGTGCAAATGAATTGCAAGTTGCAGCTTGAGCCACTGGCTTCAGCTTTGTAGCCCAAGGGCAGTGACCTGGGCCTGGGCCTAGCTCAGCTTATTTAGACCTGGCTTGGGCTGAAACAGGTTGGATTGCTGCAAGTTTGACATTGCAGCTGATTTTGCCAAAACTTTGGCATGTCCTATGTAGTCATGGTGTATACTTTGCACTGTAAACAAAATTGATAATAAGATAAAATCAGACTTATCTTTGTTGTCATGGTGTATACTTTGCACTGTAAACAAAATTGGTAATAAGATAAAATCAGACTTATCTTTGTTGGTGAATCAAATTTTGACCAAAGTCGACATCGACAGTTGACAGTCAACAGTCAACAGTTGATTTATTTGTTGACTGTTAACTATCGACTGTTGATGTCGACTTTGGTCAAAATTTGATTCACCAACAAGGATAAGTCTGATTTTATCTTATCACCAATTTTGTTTACACTACACAGTATGTATTATCCTCACATTTTGTTAATTTTTCTTCTCCTGACTGATACTGTGTTTGTTATTATAAATAAGGGAAACAACAGTATGGACATAGGAAGAACATAGGGTGATATAAATTAATAGTTGTTTAGAATGTGATCAAAATTAAAGTACTATCTTGCTTGCATTTACAGACAAAAATATCTCAGCTTGCTTCCAATGACAAAAGAATAGACATAAAATAATTACAGTTTGAATTTATTCAAACTGTAAGTTTATAACTTATTGAAAATGTGGTCATCATGTGACCCCAGGGAAAAATCAGAACAAAAAGATATGACAGAGTAAATGTGATGTGTGGTGAAAATGTGTGTATATATTGAACAAAATTCATATGTGACAATATAGCTCAAGCTGATATAAACTAAGAAAAATGCACACAAAAATTAAATTATTGTTATCATTTTCTGTTAGAATTCAAGGTGATCCAAGTCTGTCTGAGATCACACTGGGTTCAATTTTTGATCCATGGGCAAATTGGTCCCTGCCCCCAGTGCTTCCATACCATCCCTCCAGTCTACCTTGACCGCGCTCAACACTGTCAGCCTCCAGTAAAATGGTGGAGCCAAATATAAGCATCACACCCCTGCAAGAGTTTAAAGGTCATGAAGGACCTGGACGCGTAGACAATGTCGCAGTTTTTCCTGACAACCGACGAATGATCACAGCCTTGCAGTACGACCCCAGGCTTCGTATATGGGACTTGGATAAAGGTGTTGTGTTGAAGGAGATGGAGCAATGGCATAATGCTTCGGTGTCAGCAATGGCAATATCACAAGATGGGCAATTGATAGCAAGCGGTGACCGGCAAGGATTGGTCACCATCTGGCACGGAGAGACAGGTGAACGACTTCCTAGAAACCTCGAAAAGTTGGTTGAGTACCACCTGGGCAACCACCGTGGTCAGATCTCATCGCTGGACTTTTCTCCTGATGGAAAAGTGCTGGTCACAGCTGGTTCAGATGACAACAAGTTGAAGCTGTGGTCCACTAAAATCTGGAGGAAGCTAAAAACAATCTACTTTGATCATGACATCGACCATGTTCAGTATTCACTGTCTGGAGAACTTCTTGCCATCGCAAGACACTCAGACTTCAAAATATATAATTTAAGCACAGGCTTAAGTGAATCCATCACAGAGTCACCCTGAATCAACTTAGATTCTGAAGAGGCTTACATAGACATAGACCACATAGCGTGGACGCCCGATGGCACGTGCCTTCTTGCCGCAGGTTGCATAGGTTATCCTAATGGTTCAGATTCAGATAGGGCCATACTAGAATGGGATACATTGACCTGGCAGCGGGTCGGTGATCTCTGGACGACAGACCACACTCACTATGTCACTGCTCTCGCCATTGATCTCAATAGCACACTTGTCGCTTCTGGCGCATCTGACAGCATCCATCTCTGGCGGCTGTCAGATCGACAACCCATTGCCATCTTCCAGCAATCATCGGCATCCCTCACTTTCTCCACGGATGGCAAATACATCTTCAGTGGAAGTTATTACACTGACAATAATTCGGTCACAAAGTGGGCAGTAGACCCCAATGCTTTGCAAGAGGAAGGTGCTTCTTACATAAATGAGGCCGTTTTGTTGTTATTCTTGATTTTTCTCTCTGTGTTTTCGTTTGGCTACTCTCCGGTTCATTTTCTGCCCATCCGTCATCTCATCTCGTGCAACGGCGCTTTGCCAAAGGACCCTCCAGACAATAAGGCGACAGATGATGTAAGTCAGCATTGAATTCCACCTTCTTCCACGTTAACACTCAATTTTATTCAAGTGTCAAGTCCCTGGTTACAAGGCACGTTTCTATATTTGACCCTGCCAATGCAATTCGACCATTCTTCATGCCCCAGATCCTTTCCATCAATATGACCACCCACAATTTATGCATCGCAGGGGATTTGTCTACTGCTGAACAACTGTTTACACAAGAGATCAATGCTAATGTCATCAACTACACCTCGTATCCCAACCATTCATTTGTTATGGCACAAAAACGCGACTGGGACCATGCACTCCTGGATGCAAACAAGGTGAGATGAACTGACATATCGTAGTCCCCTTATGAAAGGCTAACCTTCCTGCGTAACATAGTCTATTAGCATTCGACCCTCACAGACAGGGTACATCTCCAAGGGCATCGCCCTATACAGAAAAGGCCACATCCAGGACGCAAGAATAGCATTTGACCTTGCGTCCACATTCGCGAACGAAGATTCAAAGATCATGCTTCTCTTGATCCAGGCAACATTAGTTCTTCACTCATGCAATCCATATGTCAACTGGTTGTTTTCAGGCTATCGCTATTTTCTATCAGGATGAAACCGAGGAATCAGTCATATTTGCACAAGTGCTTGCTGCAGTGTGTCTGAATCATGATGCTCTCATGTGTAGCATCATGGAAGTGAGCTGATCAACCTCTTATTTGTGCGTTGATGCTGATCTGCTACACTTCGCACATCAGGCATATCTGTGTGTTCAACTTGGTATCAATGCCATGAATGAAGCCTGTCACAACCACGCTGCTGAGCACTTTACTGCTGCTGTCAAGTCCAGCGCTCTCTCATCTGCATCGACTATTCATCCAGTATGTGAGGACTTTGTGGTGGTATGTTGATATGATTCATCTGAACATGCTTGTCATGTCAAACTTTGTCCTTTGTGCAGCTCTTCGGATGGGACCTGAAGTCCTTGTGGGAAAATGCACACCAGAAATGATGCGTTGCGCTCCGTCAAGCAGGCAGGCTTGCCGAGGCCTTGAATTCATACCGAGACATGATGGATCAAATTGACAATGATAGGAAGGCCAACTGCCTTGACTGGTCCAACGGCAAGTCTGGAGTTCATTATGCCGTAAAAGCTGTAATTCTCAACCGCATTTCATTCAGCTTTCAAGGAAGGATGCAGTGCACTCTGCCTTGATAACAGACGTGCTGCCCTCACTGCAGAGGATTATGACAGTGCTATTAACCTATACTCGGCGGTGATCAACGTAAATTCTGCATCTGATGCCGTCTTCACAAATCGTAGTAGGGCAAAGTTAGGAAAAATGCTATGGACAGAAGCACTTCTCGATGCGGAGGAGGTGCGATGCTACCTGCTCAGGACGTTTCATAATCAAGTGCTGACTTTGGTATACAAAGGTCATCCGACTGAATCCTTCGTCTCATGTTGGATACCAATTGAAACTCGCAGCACTTCATGGCACAAAAAGCTATGATGGAGCTATCGCAGCTTTCTGAATGATGTTTGCTAAATTAGAAAGTGCTCAGGACGTGGAAATGCAAAGTAAGCCCTCAATGGCATAATTGTTCGGATACTCAACACCTCCCTCAGATCTTTGCAAGCAGTATGCAAGTCCCGCTGAATCAGAAGGTGTTATCCAAAGGACCGTTGACCAACTTGAACTTGAGAACGCCCCGCTTCGTCTACTCAACACTGCCACCGGGCTCATATGTGACCGTCAAGCACAGATAAGCACCTTCAAAACAAGCACAGAACACAATGAGCTTTGGCTATCATGTTCTATGAAGCATGCAGACCTCTGAATGGAACATATCACAGAAGTGGTGGCGACTTACTTCTGTTATGTCATGTTATCCCATAGATGGCAAGGGGAGGAGCCGCTGCTGCAGGACATCCAGGGCAAGATTGTCTACAAGCTGAATTCGCCTGGTGGCATAGTAAAGTTGCAGAACTTCTGCGAAATTGCTCGTGATTTGGGTTACCGCTGGGCATGGAGCGATACATGCTGTATTGACAAGAGCAGCAACGTCGAGTTGCAAACATCGCTGAACTCCATGTTCACCTGGTACCAACATTCAGCGCTTACGATTGTCTACCTTTGGGATGTTCTGCCTTCATCCAAGTCTGGCACTCTGGAGATCAGTGAGTGGAACAGGCGAGGATGGACCTTTCAAGAATTTCTTGCTTCCAGAGTCGTTATCTTTTATCAGAAGGACTGGACCCCATATCTCAATGATCGCTCTCCAAACCACAAAAAGTCGAGTGCAATAATGGAGGAGTTGGAGGTCGCAACTGGCATTGATCGACAGGCCCTCATCAACTTCTCCCCAGGGATGAGCGGCACACGAGAGAGACTTCAATTGGCATCAAATCTTGTGACAACGATTCAAGAAGACATCGCATACTCGTTGTTTGGCGTCTTCGACATCCATCTGCCTGTAGATTATGGCAAGAAGAAAGCAAATGCGCTGGGGCGTCTCCTGCAAGAGATTATTGCTCGGTCAGGCGATATTACTGCTCTCAATTGGATCAGGCAATCATCCGAGTTCAACAGCTGTCTTCCTGCCAACATCACTTCATATGCCGCCCCACCATGCGCCCTGCCATCTTTGTCTGAAGATGAGATCCAGACTGAGGTCTCTTCGCTGCGAAAAAATAGCGTGGCTGTGGATTCAGCCTCGAAACTCTATTCCCTTTTGAAGGGCATGAGCATTCCTTGCTTTGCAAGCCACAGACTGCATTTGCCTTGCATCTCATTCCCTGTCACAGAAATCAGACAGGGATGTGGTCTAGCCCAAGAGACACATTCCATATACAGAGTCAAAGCAAATGGGCTTCAAGACTTGCTGATCGCCACTGGCGAGACACTGGTTCAATTCTCGTGGGCAAGGCCCACTAGGCAAGCATTTTTTCTTGTCCGTCCATGGGATCGTCATCTCCTCGAGTGGCTTGATGATGCAGACGATGCAAGGAGTATAGGGGAATTGTCCAAGTCTGGGTCTCAGTCAGACGGCTCTGACGAGTTTCCCAATGGTCCGCCTGTAGAAGAGGAGCATTGCTCACGAGTGTTGCAAATGATGGTTCATCTTGGTCAGCCTTTCAGCACATTTTTACTAGCGCAGCAGCGTGTCAGAGAATACAAGAGAATCGCATCAGACTATAACATCATTGCACAAGTCAAAGAGACAACTTCCATTGACAACATGGACGTCAGTTCCATAGAAATACTATGATTGTATTCAATGAGCAGGTCTTTTCAAGAGGCACTCATCTGAGCCTAACTTATGGCGGTGAACACAAATCAAACATGATCACTAGTATTGGCATCAGTGAATCGATGAGTCCTCAATATTGTAGCCGTGGGAAGTATAGCACGATGTAATTCTGCTGCCGCCAAATATTAGCTTATATACTGTGAGCAATTTGAGTTGCACATATATACTCATGTATGCTTGTAAATCCAGCTTGACATGAATGATTTATAAGAATGCTGGGACATTCCGCCTTTGCAGCCAATGAGTAGTGGTAGTATACCTGAGCCAATTGTTTTGAGCTTCAACATCTTACCTGATCTTGTTTTTTAATTACAATGTTATTTAAGGCCTTTTGATGGAAAGAGCCTCGGGCATTTGTTGACAAATATAAAATACCATTAGTTTTAGTCACAAAGCTATGACATTTCTCCTTTTCAGATAATGAGGGGTGGTAGTAGACTTATCCCAATTATTTCGTGCATTGTCATTTGACCCTATTTATTTGTCCCATTACAATGCTATTCAGGCCCTTCTCGTGAGAAGATACCTTTAGCGGACAACTTTTGAAACTGGCTGTACCACTCCCAGCGGCCTCCACTTTCAATAAGACTACATTCAGTATTTTCAAAACAATGCTTTACATATTTCTGATTGCTGCTTATTGCAAATGTGAAAGTACAGCGGCGCTCTACAAGGCATCAGTGGGAACAATTGTGCTACAGTGCTGGAAATATCCTAAGTCCAACATTTGTATATGTTTGTTCATGTGACAGTGCGCTCACAAAAGTTCAACTTGAACTTTTCTTCCCGCTCTCACTTGCTCTCACTCATCGCTACTCTCACTTGCTACTTTGGCCAATGATGATGGTGTGATGACGATGACATCAACACGACGACAATGATATGACGACAACAATGATGACGACACAACGATGACAACAATGGTGACAACACAATGACAACAATGGCGACGATATGACGACAACTATGATGATGCGATGCGACGACAATGACATGATGCGACAACAATGCGATGCGACAACAACAACGATGCAATGTGACAACAACGAGACGATGGCGACAATGACGAGACGACAATGATGCGATGACGAGACGACAACGATGCGATGACGAGACGACAACGATGCAATGACGAGACGACAATGATGCAATGACGACAATGATGCGACAACAATGCAATGACACAATGCGATGCGACAATGGCGATGAGACCACGATGACGATGACACAACAACAACAGCAACACAATGACAACAACAACGACAATACGATGACAACACAACGACATCTCTCACTCGCTCTCATCTATAATAGATATATAGATGCTCGCTGTTTATGTTAGATTAAAATTTTAATGGGATTTGCTTGATATCATTTAATTGAATTGGAAAAGCTGCCTGAAAATAATGTGCTAGTATTGTCATGAATTGAGAGCTTGTTTACAAAAATTTGAAAGGGATTAAAGTAATTGGACAGATTGCCAAATCATCAAATTCTTGCAGATTCGTGCAAGTTGGATCACATTTCATCCAATTTGAGAAGGAGGTTTTTTCTGAGTAGCTTTGACATCAGAAGCAGAAATAAGAAAATGAAAAACACTTCTTTCCTCTACAAGGTCAAACATGATAATGTAATGGCCGATGGCAGAATTATGCTGATGTGTGCGATTGTGTACTATATATTGTGATACATGGCTTTCTACTTTCTTCACCGGTTCACTGATGCCGGGTACGAGGTGTAATACTAATTTGACTGGATAGGTATATACTTGCAAGACCGAAAGGGAGAGACTTGAGTAGTTGCTCGATACGAGAAACACCGATATTCGTGCGGCCATCCAGGATGGATGGTATTCGAGTGCCGGGAAGTCACAACTGCACAATCTGGATTAGATAGTACATCATAGAAGGCTAGAGGCTGTGGAGACAAGAGTCAAACACATGTACACAGTGCAGAGGCGCCGGGAGGGTATGCTATCTACTAGGAAGGCGAGCATCACAATACAAGGCATTCCCACTACAACGGTTACGGAGGTGTGGGGGCGAAAAGTGACCTAATGTTTTGGGCGTCTATGGAAACACGAGGCAGGCAAATGCACTAGTGACACAGCATACAACACGCACTTCGGCAGCTTAGACAGAGACACCACAGTCCCTCCAGTCGACCTCGACCGCGTTCAACACCATCAGCCTCCAGCAAAATGTCGGAGCCAAATATAAGCACCACACCCCTGCGAGAATTCAAAGGCCATGAAGAACGCGTAAGGGCAGTCGCAGTTTTCCCCGACAACCGGCGAATGGTCACAGCTTCGTACGACCGCACGCTTCGCATATGGGACTTGAAGAAAGGTGTTATGTTGAAGAAGATAGAGTGGCATAGCGGTTGGGTGTCGGCCTTGGCAGTGTCACGAGATGGGCAATTGATAGCAAGCGGTGACCTGCACGGAGTGGTCACGGTCTGGCACGGAGAAACAGGTGAACGACTCACTGGAAACGTCGAAAACTACGTCAGGTACACCGACTACAATCGGATCTTATCGCTGGACTTTTCTCCTGATGGAAAAGTGCTGGCCACTGGTTCAACAGACAAAACATTGAAGCTGTGGTGCACCGAAACTTGGGAGCTGCTACTGGGAAGTTCAATCCACTTTAGTGATCACGTTGGCCATGTTCGGTATTCGCCATCTGGAGAACTACTTGCCATCGCAGCATCCAAGGTCGAAATTTATAATTCAAGCACGAGGGAACGCGTCGCAGAATTGGAGGTTTACGCAACATCCATCGTATGGACGCCCGATGGCACGCGCCTTCTTTCAGCACGCGTTAGTACCACCGTACTGGAGTGGGATACATTGACCTGGCAGCAGGTCGGTGATCCCTGGACGACAGGCCACACGAACTATATCAATGCCCTTGCTGTTGATCCTAATGGCACACTCGTTGCTTCCGGTGCATCTAATGACATCCGTCTCTGGCAGCTGTCAGATCGACAACCCGTTGCCATCTTCCAGCAATCATCGGCATCCCTCACTTTCTCCACGGACGGCAAATACATCCTCAGTGGAAGTTATTACACTGACAATAATTCGGTCACAAAGTGGGCAGTAGACCCCAATGCTCTGCAAGAGGAAGGTGCTTCCTACATAAATGAGGCCGTTTTGTTATTATTCTTGATTTTTCTCTCTGTATTTTCGTTTGGCTACTTTCCGGTTCATTTTCTGCGCGTTCGTCATCTCATCTCGCGCAAGGACACTTTACCAAAGGACCCTCTAGACAATAAAGTCACAAACAACGTGAGTTACCGTTGAATTCCTCCTTCGCCCTTTCCCACGTTAACATCCAATTTTATTCAAGTCTCAAGTCTCGGACTCCAAGGCATGTTTCGATGTCTCTGATTCCAAGGCACGTTTCCATCCTTGACTCTGCTAATGTAATTCAGACATTCTTCATGCCCCAGATTTTCCCTATCAATACGACTGCCTACAAGGCATGTATCGCGGGGGATCTGTCTACCGCTGAACAACTGTTTACACGAGAGATAAACACCGATGCCAATAGTTACGCCTCATATGCTAACCGCTCATTCGTTATGGCACGAAAATGCGACTGGGACCATGCGCTTCAAGATGCAATTGAGGTGAGAGACTAACATACCGTGGTCCTCTTACGAAAGGCCCACCTTCTTCCGTAACATAGTCCATCAGCATTCAGCCATCATTGACAGGCTATATCTCCAAGGGCATTGCACTATATGGAAGAGGCCACATCCAGAACGCGAGAATCGCATTTGACCTCGCGTCAACGTACGCGAACGAAGACTCAAAGATTATACTTCTCTTGGTCAAGGCAAATAAATTTTCTCTCACGTGATTCATATTTCAACTCGTTGTTTTCAGGCCATCGCTATTTTCAATGCGGACCATCACGAGGAATCAATCATATTTGTGCGAGAGCTTGCTGCAACGTGTCCGAATCACGACTCTCTTGCGTGTCGCGTCGTGGAGGTGAGTGTCAGCACCTTGATCAACCTCTTAATGCTACTCTCGCTGAACTTCGCACATCAGGCATATATGCGTGTCCAACTCGGTGTCAATGCCATGAATGACGCCCTTCCTAACTACGCTGCCGATCATTTCACTGCTGCTGTCCAATCCAGCGCTCTCTTATCTACATCGGCGATTTATCCTGCATGCGATGTCTTTGTGGTGGTATGTTGATACAATTCATCTGAACATGCTTGTCATGTTGAATACCATGCTTTTCGCAGCTCTTCGGATGGGACCTGAAGTCCCTGTGGAAAAATGCACACCAGAAACGATGCGTTGCGCTCCGTCAGGCAGGCAGGCTTGCCGAAGCCCTGAATTCATACCGAGACATGATGGATAAGATTGACAACAATACGAAGGCCGGCTGCCTTAGCTGGTCCAACGGCAAGTCTGAAGTTCATAACGTCATGCAAGCTACAATCCTCACTTGCATCTCACTCAGCTTTCAAGGAAGAATGCAGCGCGCTCTGCCTTGACAACGGACATGCTGCCCTCGCTGCAGGCAATTATGACAGTGCTATTAACCTATACTCAGCAGTGATCAGCGTTAATTCTCCATCCGATGTCGTTTTCGCAAATCGTAGTAAGGCAAAGTTAGGGAAAAGACTATGGACCGAAGCACTTCTCGATGCACAGAAGGTGCGATGACACCTATTCAGGACATTTCGTAATCAAATGCTGACTTTGGCACAAAGGTCATCCAATTGAACCCTTCGTCTCATGTTGGATACAAGTTGAAGCTCGCAGCGCTTCAAAGCGCACATCGCTATGATGAAGCTATCGCAGCCTTCCGAATGATGTTCGCCAAATTAGAAAGTGCTCACGACGTGGAAATGCAAAGTAAGCCCTCGATGGGTACAATTGTTGGGATGCTCAACCCCTCCATCAGATCTTCGCAAGCAGTATGCTAGTCCGTCTGAAGCAGAAGGGGTTATCCGAAGGGCCATTGACCAACAACTCGATACTGCCCCGCTTCGTCTACTCAACACTGCCACCGGGCTGTTATGTGATCGTGAAGCACAGATCAGCACCTTCAAAACGAGCGCAGAACACAATAAGCTTTGGCTGTCATGGTCTATGAAACGCAGAGGCCTTCGAATGGAACACATCACCGAAGCAGTGGCGACTTACTTCCGTTGTGTCATGTTATCCCATAGATGGGAAGGGAAAGAGCCGCTGCTGCAGGACATCCAGGGCAAGATTGTATACAAGCTGAATTCGCCTGGTGGCATCATCAAGTTGCAGAACTTCTGCGAAATTGCTCGTGATTTGGGTTACCGCTGGGCATGGAGCGATACATGCTGTATTGACAAGAGCAGCAACGTCGAGTTGCAACCATCGCTGAACTCTATGTTCGTCTGGTATCAGCATTCAGCGCTTACGATTGTCTACCTTTGGGATGTTCTGCCTTCATCCAAGTCTGGCGCTCTGGAGATCAGTGAGTGGAACAGGCGAGGATGGACCTTTCAAGAATTTCTTGCTTCCAGAGTCGTTATCTTTTATCAGAAGGACTGGACCCCATATCTCAATGATCGCTCTCCAAACCACAAAAAGTCGAGTGCAATAATGGAGGAGTTGGAGGTCGCAACTGGCGTTGATCGACAGGCCCTTGTCAACTTCTCCCCAGGGATGAACGGCGCACGAGAGAGACTTCGGTGGGCGTCAAATCGTGTTACAACGATTCAAGAAGACATTGCATACTCGTTGTTTGGCGTCTTCGATGTCCGTCTACCTCTTGATTATGGCGAGAAGAAGGCAAATGCGCTCGGGCGTCTCCTGCAGGAGATTATTGCTCGATCAGGCGACATCACTGCTCTCGATTGGGTCGGGCAAGCATCCGAGTTCAACAGCTGTCTTCCTGCTGACATTACTTCATACGCCTCCCTACCATACGCCCCACCATCTTTGTCTGAAGATGAGATCCAGACTGAGGTCTCTTCGCTGCGAAAAAATAGCGTGGCTGTGGATTCGGCCTCGAAACTCTATGCCCTGTTGAAGGGCATGAGCGTTCCTCGCTTCGCGAGCCGCAGACTGCATTTGCCTTGCATCTCATTCCCTGTCACGGAAATCAGACGTGGTCCAGCCCAAGAGACGCACCCCCCTTATAGAGTCAAAGCAGATGGGCTTCAAAACCTGCTGATCACCACGAGCGAGACATTAATTCAATTTTCCCGAGCACGGCCCACTCGACAAACATTCCTCATTGTCCGTCCATGGGATCGTCGTCTCCTCGAGCAACTTGACTTTGCAGAGGATGAAGGCAGCGTAGAGGATTTGTCCGAGCCCGGGTCTCAGTCAGACGACTCTGATGAGTTGCCCGGCGGTCCGCCTGTAGAAGAGGAGTATCGCTCACGAGCGTTACGAATGATGGTTCACCTTGGTCAGCCATTCGGCGCATTTTTGCTGGCGCAGCAGCGTGACGGAGAGTACAAGAGGATCGCGTCGGACCATAACATCATCGCACAAGTCAAAGACACAGCTTCCGTTGGCGACATGGATATCAGTACCATAGAAATACTATAACTGTGTTTAAGGACCAGTCAGACCTCCGAGAAGCACTCATCCTAACTCTGGTGGTGAAAACGCGTCGATCCTATTACAGCGTTGCATGCACAATAACCGACCAAATCAAAAGCACCCTGAGGGAATTGGGTAACTCAAACTTTGGCTGAAGAAACGCGAGATGATAGGGGAAATGATGCAAAGAACGCGCGAAGATCTATGCAAGCAGCACGGTCCGGCTTACAAGACCCCAGATCAACGTTATTGATGGAAACCCTCGTATACCCCAACTTGAAATGTACGCGTATCGGCGTGTATATATCTTCTAGGATTGACCTTGGATGTCAGCTGATATGAATCCTCTAGATTCCTCGCTATATAGAGTTGTTAGCATGATATATCTTAACCAATACATATCATACGACGGCCACCTCAACTGCCCACCTAACCAGGGGGAAGTAAACTAGCATCTACAACACCAATCTCATCCGCTGCATCATCAGAATCATTCGAGGAATGCGTGATGGGTGTCCGCGGCATTGCCATAAGACCTACAGACAGTTAACTTAACTCGCACAAACACGAAGACAAGACCCACCAGTCCGAGCCGATTCCAAAATTCCAAATGGTTTGAGCAAACTCAAAAACGCGATGACGCGGTTCGTTTTTGCAGTGAGCTCAACGATGACGCTGTTCTCGCTCACGTCGACGATCTTTGCTCCGAATTGGTTGGACAAGACGGAGATGGATTGGAGGTGCTGGTGTTTAAGGCGCAGAGCCTCAGAGGCCGTCAATGGGGGCGGATGATGTGGCTCTGAGTGAGAGTTAGGGTGGGCACCACGCTCGAAATTGTGAGCGAGCGTGGTTTCTTTTTCAAGTTTGGTCTCCTGATGAGGTGGGTGGGGACCCCGCCTCGGTTCATGAGAGGGTCCACCCATGAGTTGATCCTCCAAGTACTCGGGACCAAGGATGGACACTTTTACGAGGAGCAATTCACGCGTGATAACACGGGTATCTGTATAGTCGAGAACAGCCCATACAGGCACCTACTCCGCAATGAAAAAGGTGAACAGTGTTGGACAAGACAACTTACGAGGTCCTCCAGCTGTCTCCTTGCCTGCTCCACGACTCCATCCTGTCCGCTAAGAACGATGGACATCCGACTCAAGTCCCGGATTTCAGTGCGGCACACCACCAGAGAGTCGATGTTAAACCCGCGTCCAGCTAGGATACCAGATACGCGGGATAACACACCAGGTTCATTTTGTACCAGGCAATTAAAGATATGTCTAAGTCGGACTCCGTCAGCAAAGTTGCAAAAACTTGGTTTGCGAATAAAATACACTTTTTAAAGGGCTGCAGACTGGGAGGAGGGGTGTTATAGAGGATGTTCGTCACAGCTTCTTCTGCGCTTTGAGATCTTGGAAGGTCGGTAGGAGGAAGAGGTGGTGGACGTGTCCGTTGTGCTTTTTTGTAGTCCAGCGCAGAGGTCGAGTCATCGATGGATCGTGGTGGTTTTGGTGCATCTTCAGGAGCGCGAAGGCGCGTCAAAGTCGAAAAGAGCCGCGAATTCGCTACACGAGACGCGCAGCGCGACCGAAGTGCAAACATTGCTTCTTGGTAGCCAGAAGGATTTGAGCTTGCTGGCAAATTGGAACTGACTCATAAAATATCAATTTGCTTAGTAATGCTTATGCTAGAACTGGCCTCAGGGGGTAAGTTGAACGGGCAACTTTGCAACATGATTTGTCAATATGAAAGATTTCTACCATACAAGGCGCCCCGAGGGGATAGAATATAAAGGTTAACGTTCAAATATGCAAGAAACTGCGTGGTATAAAATTGAGAAGCTGTAATTAGTATGCAAGAGAATCTTAGTTTAAATGAGGCGCTACATAAAGTTGGCTGATCAATAACCTGAGGAAAATGGAAGTGCCGTCATGGTTTTTCATGACAGATTTTCTCGTGCTTCAATTTGCCGTCTTTTCGTGTAAGACTTTTGCCGCAGTACGAGCATTGGAAACGTGTCTTGACGTGAAGCGTGATGATGTGACGAGGAATGCTCGCTGCTTGCATGCTACACTTGCATCCAGGCCACAGACAACTGATGACTTCAAAACGCTTCGCATGCAGCGCGTGGATGCTGCGCAAGTGCGCTGTGATGCGGGCTTCGTTGCACGGGATCGGTGCATTGCAATACGTTCCATCACTTGATGGCAACGGACAGTAAAATACTTCCACGTCTGACGCCCTGTGTTCATGATGTAGCTCTCGATCGTCAACAGAGGGAGACACGTGTGATTCTGAAGGTACTGAAGGAAATGGGGGGCCCAGGGCGAACGGCGTGTGCGGTGGATGAGCGTCAACTGGCGTTGTCGTCCACTCGCTTTGAGTAGATTCATCCATGTAGTTGTCGGATGTGGGACATTCACGGCCTGCGGGTGGAGAATAGCTGTACTGCCAATGATTGGGTGCTGACGGCGAGTTGCGTGAAAAGTTTTCTGAAGGATGGTAAAACAAGGTTTCCCAAGCCCTGGTGTCGATCAGGGGCGGCCCAGCGAAATACTCCTGCGAACCTGCATGACCGTACGCCATGTTCCTGAAACACACATGAGCGTCAAGGTTATCGACTCGCGAGCAACACATACATTGACGGAGAATAATCAAACCCTCGAGGTAGAGTTTGTGATTCACTAATGCTGGACCGTCCATCGTAAACGCTGAACACAGCATGAGGACTAGTACTCGTTGGTAGAAATGATAGCCTGCTCACCTAACGTCAACATGTGCGTCCTGCCCCCAGAAGTATGACGATGAAGACCGCGGTAATTGAGGCAATGTATCCATATCCGAGACAAAGGCGGTGAAGGCTTCTTGAATATGGCGGTTTTTGGAAGCTGGTCATGTCTTTATACAACTGAAGACTACCAATCGGCGACCTCCTGTTGATGCAACCGAATTAGTTAGAGCGGCAGCTAGTCTAAAACTTTCTGCGAAACGTACATATTCCAACACACAAAAGTGGGTGCCGTACAGCGCTAGGGGGGCCAATGAGATTGGGTGCCAATTGGCCAGGTGGTGATGGAACGAGTCGCGGGTATTACAAGATGTAGTACATGTGTGTACGCGCAAGTATTCACGCGGCAGAGTATGTCATAGATGATCTTCGTCGGGCTACATATGTATAACACGGTAGCGAGGAATGAGAGAAGTTCGTAACTGGGAGGAAAGGGTTCAAAGAGACGCATCCTTGCTGCGCATATGTGGGAATGTATTTCGGCAACCCCGAGTGGAGGCTTCTTGGCCTTGAAGTTCTTCGGTCTGATATTAAGGGAGCATGATGGACTAGGATAAAAGCGTCAGTTAGCTTTGAGTTATTCTTGGGGACACGGCATTTAAGTTTGCTACCGCCGGCTCCAATGCTTCGTCTAGTGGGTTCGAGACGCTCGTCAACATTCAACCGTGACATCCAACAACGTAAATACGCCGTCATCGTGTCAGGACGCACTGACATGCTGTGGGTGACCAAGTTCGTTTTCATATCCAAGACCCGAGCGTAGGAAGATGTAGACAATTAGATGCACCGAGAAACCGAGGAGTGTACGGCTGTTACGATAACTTTGACAATAGTGGCGGCGCCCTTCCCATACAAATTGATGGTTAGCATTGCGCAATTGCGTGAGCAGCCGGGTTGAAAGATTAACATTCCCTGGCTCCAAACCAGGACCTGATCGAAGCCTAGTAATCAGTAACCCCAAGTCATGCTGTAGCACTGTTTGCCATTCAATTGCGATCCCTGTAATCTTATCGTCACCCGTTGGCACGTTGCGGCAGTGGCCGGGAAATGAAATGCCTGTGTGCACATAAGTATGTGGACGGCAACCTCGTACTCGGAGTGTATGCTCTTACCAAAGTCACCTTGGTGGAAACTTGGGCAGTTCTTGCCGCATGTAGGACAATATTTGATACAAAGACTCGGAGATCAAATGCGTCCGACTCTGAGTGAGTCCGAGTTGAGGGTCTTGGGCTTGAGCTTAGGCTTGGATCGCTCATTAGCACGCTGCGACAGGGTAACCGCCGGCAGTAAGGGTCACGATCTGAAGGCCAAGATTCTTGAAAAAGCTGCATTCCCCTGGCATGTGCTTTTCAGGAATAGTGCAGTAAACGTGTCGTTTGGATTACAGCCGAGCCTTAGTGACCGATACAGAGCGTCGTGTACTACTAAGTCAGGAAAAAAGACCCGTCACCCCATCGGCATGGTAAGGGCAATAGAATGAGTGACAAGCTTTATAAGCTTAAAAGCCAAACACAAAATGCGTCGCAAAATCGAGATAGTTTGACCTGTTGACTCGGAATCCAGCAAGAAGGTTCGGACCGCCGGGAGGATTGCAGTCGTTGAACACAACATATATCGAAATGGCTCGGAGACGATGAACGTCAATATTTCGAGTGCGGAACCGAGACCTTTGAACACGTGAGCTATGATAAGATGATATACAGGTAATACTACATGTTATTAGTTTACATGTAAGATCGATCACGATCAGTAGTAGCCCTGCATCTGAGTTGGTCTTGTAGTACAAGGGGTAATACTAATAGAAGTCAAAATTGAGCGCAAGCAATGTACAGCTCCTACGGTATCATATATATGTTACTTTGTATGAAGAACTGAAAAAAAATTACCATCCGTCGGATTCCGTCCTCGCTTCAGGCTGACACCATGACCATGACCCATGTCCTTGTCATCAATGTTCCATGACGGAATTTCTGATGCTTGACGTGACCAGAAGACCTCGAAAATTCTCATCGTCGCTCTTCAGTCAATATGCAACGTGCCCTCATGGAGAGGAACATCGACGCATCGTGTCCGGACTCCGCTTTGCATTTAATGTAGAATATTCTAGTAGGCCCGCCTATGGCAATTAATCTGGACTAGCCAGTTCATTCCAGTATCTTCTAGGTGTTCTCATTAATATATTGCCAGGAATTCAAGCTCAGTACATATATAACAGAGGAACATCGTGTCTACAGAATATTCGACGGAAACAAATTTGGACCGCTTGGAGTATCTTCCTAGTGGAAGTCCAATCTCAGGACATAAATCACGTCGTGAAAAATTAAATCCGAACATGCACTCCGACGCGGCAATCGATCTGGACTGCCTCGAGATACACATGAACACTTGGCACGGACTCGGAATGATTATTGAATGTCCTGATTAGAATTTGAAGACACCCTGAAGAAATAACACCTTATAGGAATTTTCGTTCTTCCGGAAGGTGCGGCAGCTCGAGGGGGCACGATGGTCAGACTCACCTCAACCAGGTTTGGTAAACACGGCAGCAAATACTTTCCGACTCGGTAGCGGCCCTTCGAACAACATTTTTTTTTTTCACTCGGGCGTACTCTGTAGAAACCTGACTGTGACCAGGAGTTTCACTGTGACTAGAGGTTAATTCAGCAACGTCAAGTATTGGCTCTGCGTTATGTGCGACGGCTGCCACAAGTAAAGGAACAGCATGCAAAATTTATTAGTGGGGATTATCAGACGTCTATGAATAATACACATAAGATCAGTTAAAATGACCGTGCCGATCCTGAACGACCCACCACCACCATCTATCCAGCAACAGCCCTGACCTTCTCTTTGACCTCCTCCGTCCGCCCACTACCCCTCCCTTTCGCCCTCCCAAACACCACCACCTTCCCCGCCTCACCCGCACGACCAGCACGACCAGCACGATGCAAAAAATCAATCATATTCCTCGGCTCGTCAACAATGAAGACATGCTTGATCATCGGCGAGAAATCCAGCCCACGTGAAAGAAGCGAAGTCGTAACAAGCACATGAGGCGTTTGAGCCGGATCACACATACCCGGACCCGTCAGGACAGGCCCACCGGTCTTCAAGAACCCGTCGAGATGGTGATTCGACCCCCGTTTGCGCGTTTCTGCACCACCGGTGAGCGCGACGCATTTGATCCCGCGGCCGTCGAGGAATGCAGCCAATTGCTCGACTCTGCTGCGTTTGTTGCAGAAGACGAGGAGCTTGGAGAGTTTGACGGGGCCGGAACCGGTTGCAGTCTTGGAGTGCACAAGGGCGTCTTCAGCCCATACGCGACGGATGCGGCGCTCGATATCTGCATTTTTGTTCCCGCCCGTCCATGAGGTGTGCTCTGTGCGAAGGGTCGGAGGGAGGTGATGCAGCCGTGGGGATGCAAGGCGGGTGAGGGATGGATGATAGTTTGAGAGATAGGTAGCAAGGGATGTGGGAATTGTTGCACTGGTGAGAAGGAAGTTGAACGGGTAGGAGATTGTTGTAGTTGCTTCTGAATCCGGAGTCGAGGATAGAGCCGAGGAAGGGATTACTGGGACAGGTGAACCACGGGCTGCAGCAATATCACCAAGAAGCATGCGAGTAGATTCTTGAAAGTCCGGATCTGTACAATGTCAGTAAATGTATGTATGCCTTGAGTGAAACACGCACCGAAGAGGACATCTGCCTCGTCTACAACTACCCATTGCACGTTCTCCAAGCCCATCTCGGGTTCATCAACCCAAAACTCTCTCGAGGCCTCTTTGCTGCTCTCATCCGTATCCTTTACATCTTCGGATTTTGTCTTCCCTATCCTCATCGCCCGCTCCCTTGCCCGCTCCTCCCAGTTCCAGCCTCTCCCACGCTCCATCTCAAGAAGCTTCATCGGCGTACCCACCAGAAGGTCTACCGGTCTTGACCCACGGGAGGATTTTGAAATCAAAAACGCACCATCACTCACAGTACCAGCTTCCTCGAATTTTTCTTTCATTTTCGAGGCGGTTCCACTAAACTTGGCTGTGCTAGTTGTATTTGCCTTGCTAGCGCACATGACACGCAATTTGATGACGTGGGACAAGTTTTTTGCGAAGCTGGCAAGTTGGCGAGTGAGTTCGTGGGTAGGCGCAAGCACGAGTGCACGAGGATTCAAAGGCTTGGGAGTTGAATGCGGGGAAACGGCGTCAGACTGTTCGTGTTCCGTGCGTTTGAGATCCTGTAGCATTGGAAGAAGGTAAGCTATGGACTTTCCTGATCCCGTCTCGCTAGCAAGCAGGAACTCCTTGTACCTCTCGCCCTCCACGCGATCCCTGAATAGATTCTTCATCGACAATGCTTGAATTGCGGTTGGCTTTGCATCGTTTCCTAGTGTCTCTTGTAAGCTTTGCAGCAACCCGGGCATCAAGGGCGGAGAAGAAAATTGAGTGGGAAGGTCCTTGCTGGAGGAGGTAGCCGGTACCGACAGATCGAACTCCTCTTCTAAGGGATTGACTTGAGCAACGGAGGGTTGACGTGCTGCAACCTTGCGCCTGTCTACACGTTCAGAATGGGCTTTGATAGCCCAATTCTTGACCTCAGTCTGAGCATCCGCATCATCGTTTGGTGCCGGGCGCTTCGGGATGGATCTTAATTCCGTCGTCCTCCGCCTAAGCGGGCTCGCTCGTTGTTGCGGCGCGAGGCCTTCATGCGGGAGAGCATCGCGCTTGAATTCCGGACGTGACGGCGCTACCTCGAGCTTGCCGAGCCTTTTGGCCTTTCCGGCTGGCTGCAGCGATTTCGCAAGACGGGTGCGTGCAGAGGCTAGGAAAAAGTTGGTGAACGTGTTATGCAGGAGAATTGGAGTTAGATGTATCGACACTTACCTGGCTTGCCATTCGGTTTTTTGGACTTCGTGCGGAATTGAGACGACACGATGGACGTGTGGAACTGTGAGGAGGTTGAGCTTCCAGGACCGCGAAGCTGGCGCAGAGCCAACAACGACGCCATATAGAAAAAATGACAACTCGATTCGGTTGTAACTTGTAATAAGCATCGAATTAGGAACGATAAATGTGGCCTGTGACCAACATGTGACCTGGTGATTCGTTACAGTAGTCTCCAGCAACCTTACATCTCTAGCATTTCCTCAATGTACTCTGCTCCTCCGTTACCCTTCCTCGAGCGTGATTAGGTGACGGGTGTCTACTCCATCGTATGAATTCGTGCATTGCACTGTGAGTCTAGTATTATATTCACAAAACATGAGTTTTCACCAGTGGATCAGTCAGTTTCTGCAGCTTCTGCTATCCCTTTGGCATTTGAGCAACAACATGCATTGCTACTAGCACTGTTTCCGGTCTAGCTCATGCCATTTCTTGCCTGTCAAGCATTAATGTCACAATTTGATGCTCAGCATCGACATCATCAGTTGCACACGCCTCAAGGACACCCATCCACACAATACAAAACCAGCCTTTGATCAAAGAACTCACTGCACAGTGTGCTAAGGCACTCGAAGAGAACTGAAAAGATGCTCTGAGTGGGCCTGAGTGTTATGAGCATGAACCAGTCATGTTCAATGTGGGTGAGTGCATGACTGATCTTGTTCGCTTCTGGAAGGTGAGCTTGACTTTTCCTTCATGCACATAAGGAAGATGCTCAAGTTAATTTCAGCGCATGGAAAAAGTCTATCCACTACTTTTCTGCATTGCTATGGATGTCCTGCCAGCTCAGGCATCCTCTGTGCCATGTGAACATCTATTTTCATCAAGTAAAGAAACATGCATGCCCTGTTGAAGCAGAATTCCACCACAAGTAATGAGAACACTCCAGATTCCTAAGTTTTCTTACAGACAGGAGAGATGGTCTACAATCATGCATCATTTTGGACCCTTGCATCACTTGGATTTCCAGAGGCTCACTGGAAAAGCCTGGAATTATCATGAAGGAATTATCCTTCTCCTCAGCCCCAGATGATCATGTATTATGCTTTGATTTCCTTTACTACATAAGCGTGCATCATACATGGGAATGGAAATTAGACTACTGTAGAGTTACGCACCTAAGTTTGACCTGATATGGGTGTGACCGAATGAACATTAGGTTCGAAAGTTCGAAGGGGTGTGTGACGTGTGACATGTTGCACATAGGTTCGTTGTGTGAGACGACTGACTGGGCTGGGAGTCTCATTAGGCAGAAGTATTTCTTTCTTTGTACAAGCGCAGAGATGCCCGTGCTCAACCTGGAGACTCCGTCGCTAGTGCTCACCCCTTGGAGCTTCGTTTGCAAGTTCAATTCCGTTCGGCAACATCACACCTTCTTCCTATGTTGCTGCAGAGTCCTGCCAATGCAGATCCGATGTTTGGTGAGCCATAACCCAGTTTACAATGAGGATGCCATCTGAAACATTTCCCTCCTCCCCCAAGTTCACTTTCTGCACTATGCATAACTTAGATGTTGCCCCAGC
>MU172318.1:214652-293199 GCA_016695485.1 Suillus hirtellus | reverse complement strand
CAAATACTCAATATAAGGACTTTTGGCAGCACTAGGACTTTTTTCGTGTTTTTACTGCATGTTTTCGTGTTTTTACCGCATGTCACAACTTAAGTTCAATGACCTCAATATGCATGTGACTGTCACACGAAATAGGTTCGGTTCGCTTGCCCTGTGATGGTATGATGAACTTAAGTGCGTAGCTGTACAGTATCCTCCTGCATGGAAATTTGTAGGCCAACACATGCAATGGACCACAAGCATGTAAAAGATTGCTGATCCGCATGCCCAACATGTGTAAGGTCATCAATGTGTGATGACAACACTGATGGATGGTCAGACAGTAGTAAAGTGGATGAACATATGGGATTGAGAGGGGGTATCATATAATGATTTAGTCAGTACAATGTAGTCAGCTATATATAGGGAAACAGCATCCCGAGCGGTGTCCAATCAGATAGAGATACACAGAACATCTGAGTCATGACGTCATTGTCTGACATCATAGGTAGATGAGTTGCGTCACAGGTAAGCATCATGCTTACACCCTTTTCTTCCATCATTGAGGCCTTTCCTTCTCCCAAGTGTCAAGAGCTTCGCAGTCTTCTAGGTCTCACCACAGCAACCATTCATTGTCTTCCTTGCCAAATCCGACCCATCTGACAAGATACTTCTTTCCTCTTCTGACCTTCTTCTCATCCAAGATCTTTTCAATGAAATTTTCAAGTTGCCCATCTGCGGTAACAACTGGTCCTGGTTTTGGGTGTTCACGCAAGGGGAAAAGAGCAGGGTCGTTGGGTTGAAAGGTGTGAAGTTGACTGACATGGAACATTGGGAAGATGTGTGGTGAGTTCGGAAGGTCTAGCATGTAAGTAGAGCTCTCAGGGTGCGCCTTGACGATGGTGTAAGGACTGTCATATCTTGGCATGAACTTGGCTACACGATTGTCACCCTTTTGAATGTATTTGCAGTGGCGATGTTTTGTCGCTAGCATAACACAGTCCCCTTGTTGTAGCACCAGATGTGGTGCCTGTCTCTTGTTTACCGAGTGTGCCTGAGCTGCCTTGCTTGTGAGCAAGCTATCTTGGGCCTCCATGAGGTCCATGTCAGCCCATGTTGTCAATATAATATATCATTTTACTTTGATTAGAACAAATGCGTGATATATCCCTGCCTTTGAACCAACACACAGGCCAATGATATATCATTCAACACAGATGATATATGACTGTATGCCAGCAATTTTGAAACCCAGCTTTTGTCATTCCAGGCACCTGGTCACCTCCTCGTGTCAGGCCTTCTCACACTATTCCCACACTCTGCATTTTTCGCATTTTTAGCCACCTTACCCCACAACACCCAAAACATGACCTGATATGGTACACCCCACAATTTCAATTATTCCCACCCTCCCCCTACATCATTGCAGCTTCACCACCACACCACAATAGATCCCCATGTATATATAAGTAGTAGTTTAGTATATATATGTATTATATAATATAATAGACTGCTTTTTTTGTGTATTTGTGTGACTGCTCCTCCTCCAGGGGGAATTCAACATAGGGTAGGGTACAAAATACTTTCGCATTTTCGCCCCTTTGGTGGGGAGGTGTTCTTTAATATTCAGAATATGTTTATGAGCATATATGAGTAGATTCCCATCTGTATTTGACCCCCTGAAGTGTCCTACATCAATAAATATAGCACATATGCAAGAAAACACAGAATATGCTCCCATTTAATTATTTCTAGGTGAACAGACTTGGAAAAATGATCGCCAGCATCTATTGAATAATAGGAACAATGTATCAGGAGCACAGGACAATAGGACAATACCCTGTTGCATGGTGTGGCCCCCCCTCTCCTGGTGGTGTACCCCCTGTGAAAATTTTTCCTGTAGGACCAGACCTCAATTGAGGTAGGGGATCTATTCATATGTATGTTTGGAGTATATTTATTATATAGCTGGCCCAGGACACACATAGGATCTTGCTACAGAAACAAAAACATAGAAAATCATATTTTTGACATTTTTGATGTGTTTCAGTATCTTGCTCTTGCATATATAATCCAGCCTGCTCATATGTCATTATAATAGCATATATAATTGCTTTTTGTGACAAGGATCAGCCCTACATAGGGCGCAAATTTGAGATCTGGTGTACAAATGGTATTGCTACTGATAAGGAGGCCATATTGTCAAAACATCGAAATTTGATAATCAGACACCTGGTGTAGATTTAAAATACATTCACCATCATATACCTAAATTTACAAAACAATACAACAAGAATTAAGTGCTGAGGAAGTGAAATAGATAAGAAATTGAGTGTGGGAAAGTTCAAAGACCCAAAACATCGAAAATGGTCAGTTGGGCAGTGGTAGGACTTTAATAGGCCCCTGGAAGCTCCAGCTAATGTACCCCCACAAAATAGCATTTTTGAGGGCCAAATATCACAAAATCTCTGCCTGGAAATAGCATTTTTGAGGCACCAAGGACGAAAGGCCTATCCAGCTATTGCATTTTTCACGCCCTTCAGGGCAGGTTTATAGGACACTTGTCCAGTGGTGAACCCTATTCCGACCTGTCCTGACTCAGATACACACCCACCCAAACACCTAGCTTCTTGTCATCATGCTTCCCAAAGACCTTAAGCATCAGATTTGGAAGATATGATGTACTGAAATTACACATGCCGACATTCAGGCTCTTCTTCCTTCTGAAAGCCAGAGAAAGATCACTGGTACAAGTATCAACGCATATGGCGCCTGCATGCAAGACATGCATGAAGACAGAGATTTCTGTATATTTAATTCATGGATCACGCCAATCACATCTGGCTCTTGACCATCCATCAAATGTGTTATTCTGAAATTGCCACCTACCATTAAGATTCCAGTGAGGAGGGCATGAGAGACCGAGAAATAGTGGTTGATTTATTCTAGTAAAGTTATTACATTTGATATTGAGTATGTGCCTCTATGGTTGCTGCTGTTGTCACCAGTGAGCAGCATGTCACCATCTGTCACACATTAGTGGGAGGTCACACCTTGTCACACCACATGATTTTTTGACCTCTGCCCGGAATAGCATTTTTGAGGCCAAAAGTTTCGCATTTTGAGGTTGATTTTAGCTGGTTGGGCGGGTGGACCTTGGCAGAAGCTTCTGGGGGCCTACTTTAATGCTGGGTCAACTCAGATATACACCATGTCCCTTCCACCACCTTCCAACCTCAGGGCAGTATGTAGTATAGGTTTCTTTAGTAGTCTACCATGTATTCTACATATTTTAAATGAAATATTTGACCTGTACCATATATATATGTGACTTTGTGTAAAAATATGTCAATTGTCACTTTTTACACATATGTCATTTTACTTGTCATTCAGTCAGTTCTTCATGGATCATTCTAAAACTTCATATTCATCATTAGAGACATATGGGAGCTATTCCAGGTCTCATATCACTTATCACAGGCTTGATTACTATGTAGGCATCTTATCAGTAGCAATACCATTTGTACACCAGATCTCAAATTTGCGC
This sequence comes from Suillus hirtellus, assembly GCA_016695485.1. Taxonomy (NCBI): domain Eukaryota; kingdom Fungi; phylum Basidiomycota; class Agaricomycetes; order Boletales; family Suillaceae; genus Suillus; species Suillus hirtellus. Next base: position 289,673 of record MU172318.1, on the reverse strand, counting down.
CCTATGTAGGGCTGATCCTTGTCACAAAAAGCAATTATATATGCTATTATAATGACATATGAGCAGGCTGGATTATATATGCAAGAGCAAGATACTGAAACACATCAAAAATGTCAAAAATATGATTTTCTATGTTTTTGTTTCTGTAGCAAGATCCTATGTGTGTCCTGGGCCAGCTATATAATAAATATACTCCAAACATACATATGAATAGATCCCCTACCTCAATTGAGGTCTGGTCCTACAGGAAAAATTTTCACAGGGGGTACACCACCAGGAGAGGGGGGGCCACACCATGCAACAGGGTATTGTCCTATTGTCCTGTGCTCCTGATACATTGTTCCTATTATTCAATAGATGCTGGCGATCATTTTTCCAAGTCTGTTCACCTAGAAATAATTAAATGGGAGCATATTCTGTGTTTTCTTGCATATGTGCTATATTTATTGATGTAGGACACTTCAGGGGGTCAAATACAGATGGGAATCTACTCATATATGCTCATAAACATATTCTGAATATTAAAGAACACCTCCCCACCAAAGGGGCGAAAATGCGAAAGTATTTTGTACCCTACCCTATGTTGAATTCCCCCTGGAGGAGGAGCAGTCACACAAATACACAAAAAAAGCAGTCTATTATATTATATAATACATATATATACTAAACTACTACTTATATATACATGGGGATCTATTGTGGTGTGGTGGTGAAGCTGCAATGATGTAGGGGGAGGGTGGGAATAATTGAAATTGTGGGGTGTACCATATCAGGTCATGTTTTGGGTGTTGTGGGGTAAGGTGGCTAAAAATGCGAAAAATGCAGAGTGTGGGAATAGTGTGAGAAGGCCTGACACGAGGAGGTGACCAGGTGCCTGGAATGACAAAAGCTGGGTTTCAAAATTGCCAAAATTGTGGCAGTGCATATTAGGTACATGATGATATATCAGCACAGTTGTGGTGGCCCATGGTAAGCCAACAGCCCTGATATAACACTGGTTTATTCTCATGAAAGTAAATGATATATCATATTTCCAGGATGTAGTGTCCATGTTGAGCTTTGAAAGTAGTGAGCGTGCGCGCTTTTCATCAGAGTCTTGAGGTATTAATGTGTTAGGTACAAGGAGAGGCAGTATCCTTGGCAATTGTCCCAGGTGCAATTGAAATGGTGCAAAGCCTGTGCTAGCGTTAATTGTGCTCATGATGTGAAAATGTACCCTCAGTAGTGCCTGCACCCAGTTCTTTTGGTTCCTGTTCACATAGTACTGCAGGCACTGCGTCACTGTTTTGTTTGATCATTCACTTGATCCATCGGTCTCTGGATGGTATGCAGATGTCATTTTAACCTTAACACCTGTTAGCTTATGCAACGCACACCAGAACTTGGACATGAAAAGCTTATCATGATCCGATATTATTTCTTTAGGAAGACCGTTTTCACAGAACCAGTTGTCAAAGAACAACATTGTGAAGTTCTCAGCTGAGATATTATCTCTGCACAGGACCAGGCGGATGTAAGAATTCAACCTATTGGTCATTGTGACTAGCATATTGTAGTTCTTGTCTTCAGGTAATGGTCCAATGAAGTCGATTGCAACTGAATCACTGCATGCATCAGGCACTGGCAGTGGATGCAATGGCCCTGCAATTCCCATGGTTTTTGATTTATTACACATACAATCTGTGCAAGAAGGAATGTAAGCATCAATCAAGTCTCACCTCATATTTGGCCAATAATATGAGTTCCACAGAAGGCCATAAGTCTTGTCTGCTCTGAAATGTCCAGATGCATCATGCGCAGTATGGAACAGTTGTTCCCGGATGTTGTTGACTCGCGGAATGACCAATCTTCCAGCGATGTAGAAGAATCCATGTTCATCATGCGTCAGTCCTGGCAAGGATTCCAAGAGTCTGGGTAACTTCCTGCACCAGTCATCACACTCATAGCCTGCCAATATTTGAGTCCAAAGCTCCTCATCACCCTGAATGGTCAGTATTGCAGCACATAAGTCTGGAGTGCATACATCTGAGCATCTGGGAAGTGCATCAGCTGCGCAGTTATCACTACCTTTGATATAATTAATGGTGGTGTCATATTGCAACATATACTCTGCCCAACATGCCTGATGTCTTGATAGATTGCGTTGTCATTCAAAATTCTGCAATGTACAGTGGTCAGTATAGATGTTGATATGCATACCCAGTAAGTCCAATCGCCACTTTTTCAGTGCACGAATGATAGTGAGCAACTCCTTCTTGTGTACCAGGTAGTTACATTGTGCTGCATTGAGCTGCATTGAATTGAATGCTACAGGTCATGCAACCTCCCTAGAGGCTCCCCATGAAAGTACGGCTCCAGTCGCAAAGTCCGATGCGTCGCACATGAGAAACAACTTGTTTTCTCCAGGATTGCCATGGTCTATTGTTGTTAAGCAGTGTGGACTGATGACCAATTCTTTGATCACGTCAAATGATTCTTGATGAGCTTTAGTCCAGTCTGGGAAGCATTTGTTGGCCGCTTTTGTTGTAAGAGGTGTCAATGTGATGGTGTGTTTCACTACGTCTGGTGAATGGTCTGCAAGGTATCTGACAATGTCCAGAAAGGCCCTAACATCTGTCGCACAGCGTGGTGTAGGCCAGTCAAGGATCCATGCGATTTTGGATTTGTTGACTTCAATTCCATGACTTGAAATATGATGGCCCAAAAAGTCAATTTTGGCGTTGAACAACAAGGTCTTCTTTGGCAAGCAATACAAGTGTGCCTCACACAAGGCTGTCAGTACGAGATGAACATTCTGTTCATGCTCCTCAAGTGATTGCAACCATATGATTATGTCGTCCAGATATACGTGGCATATGCGACCAATTAAGTGTTGAAGAGCGGCTGTCATTCTTCTTTGGTGTACTGCCAGTGCATTTCATACACCCATTGGCATAACCATCCACTCATACTTCCCCCATGGCATGTGCACAGCTAAATACTTCATATTGTTGGGATGTACCTGCGTTTGGAAGAATGCATTAGTCATATCTATTTTTCTGAAGAACTTACCTTTGGCGCAGTCCTTCAGAATCTCATTGATATGAGGTAGGGAATGGTTGTCTGGCACCGTGTTCAGGTTGAGTAACCTAAAATCATTTACCCATCTTGGCAATACCATAGGATTGGCTTTTGGGATGATGAATGCTGGGGAGGAAAACTCACTCTCAGAGTGTCGCAAATGCCTGCTCTCTACATGAGAGTCAAGCAAGACCTTCCATGCAGTGCGGTATTTCTTTGGGCAATTGTATGATTATTTCTGAACAATTTGGTTAGCATCCTTTAACTGTACACAAAACAGAACATCTGAAGGTAGAGAGTCATTATGCGGAATATCCATAGGGAAACGGTCCTTGAATTCCTCTTTCATCATTTTGTCTTTCATGTCAAGTAAGGCTTGCAGTTTGAGGTTATTGATCTGAGATTGCACTGCGGTGACAACATCAATTCCCTGAACAGTCTCACACTCACTGTCCACAATCGTCTTTAGTTCTGGTAAGATGTCCTTTAGCTTGTTGATGATGCTCTTCTTAGTCCAGAATAGTTCCGGCCCCCAGACACCAATCTTTTTGATAGATGGTGCAGCTGCCTGTGGATTGAGGAGATCATTGTTATGAACTCAGATAGTTCTTCCATACAGTTCCAATAAAGGAAGATCAAATGTATGGCATCAAGAAGGAGCTTTGACAAGAGGTAGAACTCTGTCAAAGTGATCAAGTAATGGCTAGTCTTCTCACAAGAAGCTAGATCAGATAGGATCCCTTGGTCCTAAGAGTGTATCGAGGAGAACTGAGTAGATTCAAGTTAAGGAAAAAGTACAGAGGTAACTAGGGTTTAAATAGGTAGGAAATCATGCACAGACCAGTCTGAGAGGCATTGTAAAAGTACAGAAAAAGGAAGTCAGAGATAAGGAGATCCTCATGGTTGACATGAGGTAGTCTAGAAGCTAGATGGGGATCAGAAAGAAGAGAAGATAGTACATGCATAGTTCATGAGGTATTCTGTGAAGAGTCAAGAAGAGAGATGGGGATCAAGAAGAAGGCATGCATAGTCCTGCAAGGTGAATAGAAGAGAAAATGATGGGGTGACTGTAACAATCATATCCTACATCTTTCGCAACACAGGTCTGAAGTTCATGGTCTATTACAATCCGATTGTGCTGTAAAAAGGGCCCTCCAAGTAACAGAGGGGTACAAAGGTTCAGCGCCACAATTGCATGAATAGTTCTAGAGGTATAAGCATTATCAAGAGAGGAACAAGAAATTTTAACAAAGTGTGATAGAATGAAAGACTGCTTCTCCATTTTTGACAGCATGAGTGATATTGACAGTTGCTTCAGCAGCTTTCAAAGCCGTAAACCAAGCTTATGGCTGAGCACTTCGTCAATCAGAACTAAAGAAGATCTGTGGTCAATAAGGGCTGATACACAGACAGAAGAAGAAATGGCAGGCCCAGTCACAAGACAATCCCAACACAAGTGAGGAGTCTGTAAGGGAGCCACACACCCCTCGGAGTCGGTACCGTCACCAAGGACAGCCGAAGGCATTACAACAGCAATTGTGTGATCCTCATCAACATCTATAGCAGCGACCACTCCATTACCCTTCTTTGACTTCTTCATGGCAATGATAGCAGCCGTCAAGGTCTTGTATGAGTTGCCATTGGGGAATCCTTTCAAGCAGTTGTTTGACAAATGACCAGCAAAGGGCTCCCAGCACTTAAAACATCCATCGTTATCTCGCAGGAGTTGTCATTCGCTGTCAGTCAGGGTAGGTAGATGAGTGAAGCCTTTGGACGAAGCGGTTGTTGATGTGGAGGTTTGTCCAGCCTTTGCATTGTAACATGTGCCCGGAGTGAACCTCTTCTCACCTCCAGAGCATGCACATTCTGCCCATAAAGCAGCCTCCACAGCGTCTTTTTGTCTGACAAGGTACCATAAGCACCTTTCATCAAGTAACCACACCTTTTCGATCCACTTCCTTAGGTCAGTCTCCAAGATTTGTTCTGCTTGATAGTCTGCTGCAAGCTCAGTGTTCATGTGCGACTCTAAGTGGTACAAGATGTGAGGTGGTCACTCATAGCAAGGTGTTGCGGCTTTGAAATTTTGATGCCCACTCGTGAAATGGACATTGGCCTTGTGTCAAGGATAGCATCTTCTGTCAGACAGTGTCTGCCCAGCCTGAGGGGAGCCAGTAGCTGCATACTTCCACCATGTAGTCCTTGAACGTCAGCTTGTCCAAATGTACCTGGTTGTTGCTGTACCAATCTTGCATTATGGGGTCTTGCATCCCCCATGCAACTTTCTTTACCATCTCATCATCTTTCACCCCTTTGTGCAAAAAAAATTGCATGCACCCTAACTCCCAAGATCATAAAGCTTCCAGCATGAGCTCACCCACCATCAGGAAGGGCGGTTTGCTAGCTGAAGGCTGCTCTGTTGAAAGATTATAGATAAGTGATAACTTTGTTTTGGACAACAACAAACAACACTCGCTTACATAATATGCTATGTGCTCATTAGAAGTTTTATATTACTTAGCACCTCAGTCTTCGACTATTGAGACTGAGGTATGATATTATTTATTTAGACTCTTTACTACAATACTGACTACTACTCTAGTACTTACTTTCATTTATAGGTCAGCTAGTAGTCTCCGAATCTTCGACTATTGAGACTGAGTACTTACTTTTGTTTATAGAATTAATTCTGTCATTCTTTTGTCCGTCGCATCCTCGAACAAAAGGTTTTGAGCCCTGGTGCTTAGAATCAATCCAGTACCACAAAGGAACATCAACTGAAACAAGAATTAAATGTCGAACACACCCTCAGTGTCTGCAGCCCATTCAGGTGCAGCTGCTTCATCCTCGAACATCCCTTCCATATCATCCAGTTCTACATCTACAAGCAGAACTGCACAAGCCTCAAATCGTCTATATGATATTCCATCCCTCGAAAATGACGGTTCAAATTTCCAACTATGGAAGTACTGTGTTGAGTTAATCCTTGACCTTCGAGGACTATGGGGAATTGTTGAAGGAAGTGAAAAGATGCCAGATAGCACAATGCACCCTGTTCAACACCAGGAATGGTTAGCAAGGAACAAGGAAGCATGAGCTCAGATAGCTCTCATGCTGAAAGATGATCCCTTGAATGGGATACTCTATGTGCCAATAGCTAAAGATGCCTGGAAGAAGCTCTGTGAGCGATATGAGGGTAGAGGAAAGCAAACAATTGCTCAACTCATTGGCAAATTGTTTCGAAGTACCTTGATGGACGAATCTCCTATGGAAACGCAGCTAAACACCATGCAACAGAAGGCATTCATACTGTCCTCGCTTGGTCAGCTGCTCGATGATTCACTGGTTGCAGTTGCAATGGTGATATCCTTACCTTCATCCTATGCCACCCTTCGAATGATCCTAATGTCCAGTAGTGACAAACTCACCACCGAAACTGTTATAGCCCAAGTGCTGGTAGAGGAAAGGCAACGACAGGCTAGCAATAGCCAATCTGCACTTGTTGCGAAGGGACCTGCACAAAAGAATAAGCCTAAGCGCAAGGATAAGGACAAGAAGAAGTCAAAGGAAAAGTGCACATACTGCCACATTCCTGGACATGAGGAGAAGGACTGTCAAAAGAAGAAAGCTGCTGAAGACACTGCAAAGAGTGGGAAGCAGGTGGACAAAGACAAAGGAAAAACGGACCTATCTGTGAAGGTTGCACACATCTCGTTGGACCATGACACACCACTCCAATTATTCATGGCACATGGGCACTCTACATCTGCATCCAAAGATAATTGGATAGTGGACTCTGGCACATCTGCAAACATGACGTGTCAGTGGGAAATTTTCATCAAATATCACACACTGAACCCACCTGAACAAGTAATCATCAGAGATGGACGCTCGATAGATGCGATAGGTATTGGACATGCTGAAATAAACGTCTATATTGGTGAAAATGAGTACATCCACTCCATCCTGCAGGAAGTCTATCACATACCAGACCTGAATGCGAACCTTCTGTCAGTTCCCTGCCTCACGAAACAAGGTCTCAAAGTCACCTTTGATGGTTCCCAATGCAAGATCCTTGCAAAGGGAAGGACTGTTGCTCTTGCACATAAGCGAAATTCGCTATACGTCCTTCGAGTAAAGCCCTGCAAGAAAGCACATGCATACATTCTGCAAGGACCATCAGCTCCACTCAATCCAGATGTCCCCATAACAGCTCTCACCTCGTGCATGCTCCATTCGAGTGCAACTCTGGACACATGGCATCGATGACTTGGGCACATAAATTTTGACTCCATATCTAAGTTAATTTCGAAAGATATGGTCAATGGGATCAACATAAAGGATTCAAGTACTCACATTAAGGCAGTGTGTCAGCCTTGCCTTGAAGGCAAGCAACACCGCAACCCAATCCCAATGAAATCCAATGTCAAAAGCCCAGGAGTCCTGTATCGCACATACTCTGATGTATGCAGACCCATGGAAACAGTGTCACGCACCAGCTTCCAATACTTCATTACATTCATAGATGCCTATTCACACCATCTCATGGTTAAACTTGTGAAGACCAAGGATGAAACATTCACACTCACCAAAGGATACTTTGAACGTGCAGAGACCGAGACTAGAGAATGCCCCAACTATTTTCATAGTGATGGTGGGGAGGAATATGGATCAAAACAATTTGTATCCTATCTTGAGTCAAAAGGCATCCATCACAAGAAAACAAATGCATACACACCACAAGAGAATGGTGTCGCAGAGCAGATGAATCGGATCTTAGTTGAAATGGCATGCAGCTTGCTATGAGACGCTGGACTGCCAAACACATATTGGGGAGATGCGATCCTATATTCAGTGCACATATTGAACTGGGTTCCAACTTGTGCGATAGATGGAGACATTACACCACACGAAGTGTTCACTGGGAACAAACCATCAGTATCCCATCTCCAGGTATTTGGGTGCAAAGCCCATGTACACATACCTGATGAAAAACGCCAGAAGCTTGGTGTGAAATCACTTGAATGCATCAACCTTGGGTATGCCAAACATTGAAAGGCCTATGTATGCCTGCATCGTCCAACCGGTCGCATCCTTGAGTTGCGAGATGTTGTCTTCGATGAAGGAGATCCGCAAGGGCCTAGTCGTGTCAAGATAGACACATTTCTCCCAGAGAAACAGGTCACTGCTGCAAAGCACAACACAGACGACCTGCAAGGCCTGGAAGCTCCTCATAAGTCAACAATTATAGAAGAATTATCAGACGATGATGCACCGGAAGTGGGAAATCCAGCTACTGAATCTCCCCACGAGGATGATGATGTCAATGGACAGCCAGCTCCTCTAAGCATGGTCAAGTTCGAGCCTGAAGACCAGAAAAAGGAAATGTCAGCACCAAACAACATGCGTGCATTGGAGACACACTGTGTTCAACCACTAACCCCTTCAGCCACTCGACAAATAGCACCTCCTGCTCCATATCCTCACCCAGCCCCTCCACCTGAAGTAAGGCACAGCTTGTGAGCGCAACACGCACCTATGCAAGACGATGATCCTTGCTACTTCATAAACGCCTATGAGAAGTCAACACTTCAAAGAGAGGAACTGGTTATACAAGACATACCTGAGGCAGTGGGTGTGATTGAGGCAGTGGAGACACATGGGGAGGCTTACAAGGCTACAGTAGCTTGTAATGGTGAGCCTGGGACATTCCATGAAGCAATGAATCGTCCAGATGCAGATCTATGGTACATGGCGATGACCAAAGAATTGAAGATCTTCGAGAAGATTGGCCTATACGAGGAAGTTGAACGCCCTTGTGACCGCAAGGTTGTAGACTCGAAATGGGTCTATAAAATTAAGTGCAGCCCACATGGCAAAATTAAACGCTATAAGGCCAGACTCGTCGCAAAAGGTTTCACACAGGTCCAAGGGATCGACTACACAGACACCTTTGCCCCCATCACAAAGTTCTCGACAATTTGAGTCCTTCTTGCCCTTGCAGCCAAGTATGATCTAGATATACATCAGATGGACATCAAGTCAGCTTTTCTAAATGGTGAATTGGATGAGGAAATTTACCTGCAGCTCCCTCCTGGCTTTTGTGACTCGTCGAATCAAGTTTGGAAGCTCAAACGTGCTCTATACGGTCTTATGCAGGCACACAAAGCATGGTACAAAAGACTATGTACTGTCTTTGAGTCTCTCGGCTTCACACACAGCAATGCAGACCATTCTGTCTTCTACAAGGTCAAGAATGGCACAATCATTATAGTTGCCATCTATGTTGATGACAAAATGATACTGTCAAAGGATAAGAAGATGATAGATGAGCTGAAGAAACAGTTAGCAGCAGAGTACGAGCTTACCAATTTGGGAGAAGTGTGCTGGATTTTGGGAATGGAAATCATTCACGACCGCAATAAATGCACGATCAAGCTGTCACAAAGCCGCTACATCGAATTGATACTCGAGCGTTTCGATATGGGATCCAGTCGTCCTGTGAATACGCCAATGGACCCTAATACCAAGCTCATCAAAGTGAATGAAGCCGAAGTCAATGTGAAGACTTACCAAAGTGCCCTAGGTGCACTGATGTATGCGATGTTTGCGACGCATCCAGACATCGCATTTGCAGTAGGTGCTCTGAGCAGATTTGCAGCTACCCCCGGACAAGCGCACTGGACCTCTCTAAAGCGTGTCTATCAGTATCTATGCAGGACCGTCAATAAATGTTTGACATATCAAGGGAAGTCAGAAACGGACTTACATGCATTCATTGACGCGGACTGGGCCTCAGATGTCAATGACCAGCGTTCGATAACCAGATATATATTTTCAATATCTGGAGGAGCAGTTAGTTGGAGTTCGAAGAAGCAAAGTTCAGTTGCACTTTCCAGTACCGAAGCAGAATATATGGCCGCTGCCGCTGCTATGAAGGAGGCCGTTTGGTTGAGGACCCTACTCAGAGAACTGAACTCCTCAGAAACTCCCCCAATAACTCTCCAAATCGACAATCAATCTGCAATTCTGTTAGCCAAAAATGCCATGTTTCATGAATGTACCAAACATATAGCGATCTGGTATCACTTTATCCAAGAAAAGTTGGAGGAAGGAGAGATATGCATTGAGTATGTTCCCACGAACGAACAGATTGCCAATGTTTTGACGAAGGCACTTGCGCGCGAGAAGCATGGACGATTCATTGAAGGAATGGGAGTGTTGAATGGCGAGAGTTTGATTCATTGAGTGGGCGTGTTGAAAGATTATAGATAAGTGATAACTTTGTTTTGGACAACAACAAACAACACTCGCTTACATAATATGCTATGTGCTCATTAGAAGTTTTATATTACTTAGCACCTCAGTCTTCGACTATTGAGACTGAGGTATGATATTATTTATTTAGACTCTTTACTACAATACTGACTACTACTCTAGTACTTACTTTCATTTATAGGTCAGCTAGTAGTCTCCGAGTCTTCGACTATTGAGACTGAGTACTTACTTTCATTTATAGAATTAATTCTGTCATTCTTCCGTCCGTCACATCCTCAAACAAAATGCTTGACATGAGCCAGCTTCGAGTTTGCCAACATGACTGGAGTGTTGTAGATGGAGTCTGAAGAATCAGAATCAGAGCTTGTGGATGTGTGCATGTGTGTATGCGAATGTGAAGGTGAGTTATTAAGGGATGTTAAGGGGGATGGTGTGTTTAAGGGGGACGGCATGTTTACAGTAAGTGAGGTCTGGCCTGTGGAAGGCTGCACGGTTGTAGTGACCTGTTTGGCTTTGCTGCGTGTTGTTGCAGACAACAGAGCAGAGGCATGAGAACATTGGTAAGGTAGCTTGTATACTTTATAAACAGTGATGGGTTTGACTGTGATAGTCAGTTCCCAACAGTCAGCTCGGTGATTCTTGAGATGGCACAGCCAATTTACAGGAAAGGTAATAACGGTTTCAAAATTATGTTCACTGAACTTAAAAAAAAAGTGTAAGGTCATCAGTGTGTGATGACAACACTGATGGACAGTCAGACAGTAGTAAAGTGGATGAACATATGGGATTGAGAGGGGGTATCATACAATGATCTAGTCAGTACAATGTAGTCAGCTATATATAGAGAAACAGCATCCCGAGCGGTGTCCAATCAGATAGAGATACACAGAACATCTGAGTCACGACGTCATTGTCTGACATCATAGGTAGATGAGTTGCGTCACAGGTAAGCGTCATGCTTACACGTGCCATGAATGTACCAGTAACTGAACCAACACCTCCCGCGAGTCAAAGTTTCGGACAAAGCTGGTGACTTCAGCCAGCAATGCGAGGAGTTTCCTGTGGACCAGTGCTTCGCCCAGGGTGTCTGAGGTGCACGAAGAGCTTCGGACACGAAAAGGGATTGAGGCCACACATGTTATCATGACGAGTGACGAAAGGGAACCGGAATGGTGGTCAGAGGTTAGGGCGTTGGGGTAGAAGTGGGTAAATTAAGTAGCGGAGCGGACAGGAAATTTATGGAAAATAGTGAGCCAATTAGACGACATGTTTTCATTCTGACGCTAACGGAAGTTGTGGCTGCTACCAGGCATCCGGTGTTCATGGATGCTATCATTCAGTCGAATGGAGCTGGCTTCATTGGCACCCGTGGTTCCACGATGTCCACACTAGCTAGCCGCAGAGTGGAGTTGTGACATGACGGAGCGACTCGGCTCATTAGATGGGGGTGGCCGGGCGCGGACGACCAGTGATGCTGATCGGAATGCTAGCATCGAAGTCACTTTGTGTTTTACAAATCATTGGCGGCAATGTTCTTGTATTTTTTATTTATGGTACGAATAATGGTCGCTCTCGGGCTCGAATTCACAGGCGAAAGTAACAAAAGCTTAATCTTCTTGATGCATAGTACTGGAAAAGTTCCCTTCCTGACGGGGATCAACGTTTAACAATCAAGACGCACCATAGACATGCAGATTCTTTATACTAGTTTACAGCGAGCCGTAAGGCGAGCGGCCATGAGACGTAAGACTTGGGCTTGAAAGTTTGTTGGAGAGGGGTCATGCTCGCTTGATGTCTCGGTAGGGATTGAAACTGAAGACAAATATCGGACGCACGTAGCCAGTGCAGTCCGTTGTGACTGGTTGGGAGCATTCTTGCTGAAACGGTGATGGCGAACTGCCTCGTGTCTTGGGCGTCTATGGAAACGAGGAAGGTTAGCGTGGTGAAGCAACATAAAAACGCACAATACACGCACCTCTGTAAGTTAGAGAAAGACACCCACAATCCCTTGGCCGTGCTCAACACCATCAACCTCCAATAAAATGTCACAGCTTATTCCGAGCACCACACCCAGTCGAACTTTTGAAGATCATGAGGGGCACATAAACGCAGTCGCATTGTTCCCCGATAAACGACGAATGATTACGGGCTCGACTGACAAGACACTTCGTCTTTGGGACTTGGAGACATGTGTTGTGTTGAAGAAGATGGAAGGGCATGGCAGTGCAGTGTGGGCATTGACGATATCGCGAGATGGTAAAATAATAGCAAGCGGTGATGAAAATGGAGAGGTCATCGCCTGGCAAGGTGAAGCTGGCGAACCCATCACTCAACCCATCAAAGCCCACTCCAATGGAATCGATTCGTTGGATTTTTCTCCAGATGGAATGGTGCTGGCCAGTGGTTCATGGGACACCATGGTGAAGTTTTGGTGTGCCAAAACGTGGCAGATGCAAGGAGATCCAATCGAGTGTGGCAGTTATGTCAACTGTGTTCGATATTCGCCTTCTGGTGGACCTCTTGCCATCGCAACATACAACGGTATCCACATTTATAATCCAAGCACAAGGGAATGCGTCGCATCTTTGACAGGTCCCACATGGAGCACGTCACTCACGTGGACACCCGATAACACACGCCTTCTTTCAACAAACGACAAAGACATATGGGAGTGGGACACATCAACCTGGCAGCAGGTCGGTCCCGGTCATCCCTGGGAAGGCCACTCTGTTCAGATCAGAGCCATTGCCATTCATCCCACTGGCACCCTTGTCGCTTCTGTATCTTATGACGCGCATGTCCGTCTCTGGCGGCTCTCAGATCAACGAACTGTCGCCATCTTCCAGCAGTCATCCGTCGCGAGATGTGTCACGTTCTCTATGGACGGTAAGTACATCGTCAGCGGAGGTGAAGACAAAAAGATCGCAGAATGGGTAGTACCGAAGAACGTTCATTCAAAGGCGAGTTTTTCTGATTCCTATTACGCAATAATTCGAGCATCTTTCGTACAGATCCTTGACATCACAACAGCCCGGGATGCATGTCTCACCGGGGATTTGGCTATTGCTGAAGAGCTCCTCACTCATGAGATCCATACCAAAGCCAACGACTTTACTTCATATGCCAATCGTTCGTTCGTTCTGGCCCGGAAGCACGACTTGGACCGCGCCCTTGAGGATGCAATCAAGGTGAGATGGACCCGCCCATCATTGTCCTCTTACGAAAGGCTAACTTTCATCCGTGACATAGTCTATTAACATTCGGCCATCATTGATTGGCTTTATCTCAAAAGGCATCGCCCTCTGCGGAAAAGGCCAAGTCCGGGAAGCCAGGGTAGCATTCGACATCGCATCTATGTTCACCAACCAAGATTCAGCCACCAACCAATTTCTTCTCTTGATCAAGGTACATTTAATCCGTCCCCATGCTAGCTGCTTCATCCGGTATTCCAGGCCATCACATTCTTCAACGCAAATCAACACGAGGAAGCAATGCTGCTCATCAAAGACCTGGCTGCCGCTTGTCCGAATGTCGATCCTCTCGCGCGTCGTGTTGTGGAAGTGAGTATCATGAGACCACACTCGGTGATCAATCCTGATCTTTTCAACTTGCACAATAGACATATCTACATGTTCAGCTCGGGATCAAAGCCTTGGATGATGCGCGTCACGACGAAGCTACTGACCACTTCACTGCTGCTGTCAACTCCACAGCTTTCTCATCGAAATATATTCATTTGATATACGAGGACTTGGTCATGGTTCGTCAAGGTGATGCATACCCAGTACTTTTCATAACCTAGTCCTTTTTGCAGCTCTTCGGCTGGGATCTCGAGTCCTTGTTGCTGACGGCACACCAGAAACGGTGTCATACTTTCCTTTCGGCAAGTAAACTGGATGAAGCCCTCGAAGCACACAAATACATGATGGACGCCATCGACGACATCGCGAAGGCCAGCTGTCTCGATTGGTCCAATGGTAAGTCTTCCGTCATGTCACCCACTACTATCGCACTCACCCCCGTGTCACTCAGAGTTCAAGGAGAAATGCAGCACGCTCGCTGCGGACAACGACCGTATTCTTGGTGTATGTACCTCGTTCCTCACCTTTTTCACTGCTGACCATTATGCAGGCGGAGATCCCGGGACAAGAGCAAGATGGCTATGATGCAGAACCCAATTTCTTTCATGGAATGCATCAAGTGCGTGAAAGAGCGTATCTCTCTGTTCTCTCTCACATCGTTCATTACAGCATTCTCAGATTTCCAGGCCAAGACTTCAACAGCGCCCTGGGCGCCTCAAAAGGCTCAGACTCGCTATGACGAGGACGCCTCAGGGAGCTCCCGCTCCTGCACCACCCATCACCTCACCACCAGTGGTTGTCACTACCACCATCAAAACTCGCCTACGACACCTCTTCACCTGGTCACCCCATCATACAGCGCCGCCCGTTGTCGATGTTCCATTTGCGAAGGCCAAAGAGGTGGGTCAGGTCGATTCTTATCAGCGTATCTTGGTTGTCTGATGCGTATATCTATAGCGCAATGCTGCTGCGGGTGCTCCTGGCCAAGACCCGAACATCGTACCTGATGAATACCTCGATACTACCGAACCGGACCCTGATACGCAACAGCAACAGCAACATCAACCACACCAGCAAGCAGTAGCAGTACATACAGACCCTGGCGAACATGGAGGCGGGAAGTCCTGTGTCTGCTGCTAGCACGTTTTGATTTCCCTCGGACATTTGATTCTACTGTCACTTCTATTGTAACATGTACGTGTACAACTCTTATTTTATCGATAGGTGATGACTATCCTTTGGATTTTTTACAACGAGCAGATTCATACAATCAAACCTCATGTATCCGGATGAGTTCGTCCAGCAGCATAGCTCATTGAACTGGACTCTTTGTCTTATCCTGGACACAACCGTCAAAGTCTGGCGGACTGACAAAGAGCGCTTGGAACACGCGCAGATGGACGTGCCAGGAATTCATCGCTCCTAAAGTCGTTCTCTTCTATCAGAACGATTGGACTCTTTATCGTAATGATCATACTCAAAACCACAAGGATTCCGTCGAAAATATGCGGGAGATCAAAGAACGCAACGGGAATAGACCGACCAGCCGTTGCAGCCTTTCGTCCTAGTATGAAAAGCGCCCGAGAAAATTTCTATTGGGCGTCGACCCGCATCACCACACGCCAGGAAGACATCGCATACTCTTCATTTGGCATCTTTGGCGTCCGTCTGCCTGTAGATTATGGCGAGAAGCAGGATAAGGCTCTCGGGCGGCTCCTACAGGAGATTGTGGCTCGGTCGGGGGATATCACTGGCCTCGACTGGGTCGGAAGATCATCAGAGTTCAACAGCTGTTTACCAGCCTCCATCACTCCATACGAAGCTCCACCATGCGAGCTACCACCCCTACCCGAAGATGAAATTCAGTCATCGGTTTCTTCGCTACGAATAATGGGGGCTGCTGATTTCGCTTCAAACCTTTATACTCGGCTTCAGAACACGAGCGCCCCTCGCTTCGCAGCACAGAGACTGCATCTGCCTTGTTTCGCATTCAATGTCACGGAAGTCAGACGCCGGGTGGGCAATCCAACCCCGGAAATTCATTTCGCGTATGGAGTAAAGGCAGACGGACTTCACGACTTGCTTATCACCACCGGAGAGACCCTGGTTCAATTCTGGCCGGCAAGGCCCACTGAACAAAATTTTCTCCTCGCCCGTCCCTGGGATCGTTCTCTTCTGGAGCTACCTGACTTTGCAGAATTTCCAGAGCCGTCTGACTATGGAGATGATACGGAAAGCGAAGAGGATTATAAGATGCCGCCTTCTTCTCCGTCAGACGACTGGTCTGGTGGTTCTCCTGTAAAACAGGGGATGTCTGATCTAAAATCACGAGCATTGCGGTTGCTTGTTCGCCTTGGGCAGCCTTTCAGCGCATTTTTGCTAGCGCAACAGCGCAGTGGAGAATACAAGAGGATCGCGACGGATTATGGTATCATTGGACAAGTCCACGACGTGGTTTCTGTTACAGACTCGATGGACATCAGGACCATAGAGATATTGTAGTCGTATGTTTTTATTTCAAAGTTTTTGGACTACTTTAAGAGTGACACCATACAGCTACAGCATACATATCACACGCATGTTAGATGTGGTTTTCGCACATACTAGGTAGCAACCTGGATACAAATTATGCTCCAAGTCCCGTCGCTTCCTCATTTCTGGCAACCCTTCGTCCGTCCTCGTCATCTTGACCTAGCAGCTCGTCGAACTAATCAACTATGCGCCTCTCAGACATGCTTTTGAGAGGCTGAATTTAGAGGACGTATTGGTCGATGTTGCTGAATGCGGTAGTGGGTGCGGCAGCAGTGAGTCCTAGTAATATACCGTGCATATTGTACGAGACAAAGTCATTCAGACTGTATAGATTCTAGACCACTCACTTTACAATGACCCGTCATTCTTGACAGGCACCTGTTAAGTAACACATACACATTTCTCCTTTGTCTGATCGCTGAGCCCACTCGTCGAACTCGGGAGGAGCATCTACGACAGTCGCATTTGCATTCTTGACGAATGCCTCGCTGATGATGTTCATAGCGAATCCTTGGTCGTTCTTCAAGTTGGTAGCCGTGTCTTTCAGGCAGCCCGCAGCGATGTTGTGGATTGTGAAGGATAGGACAGGCAGGTAGTAAGGTTGATGCCATCTGGCGGTGAAGACCAAGTGCCAGGCAAGACTGCAGAAGTGCATGAATTGCTGAGAACAATGCACACTATGGACAGTGCTGCAGGTATGCTTGGTAAGGAGGATGCGTTGGTATGCGATAGTGCACAGCTACCCACACATCGTTGGCTACCATGTTCTTGTATTTTATATTTATGATGCGCATAATAGTCGCTCTTGGGCTCGAATTCACCGCAGGCGAAAGCAACAAAAGCTTGATATTGGTGCATAGTACTGGGAATGTTCCCTTCCTGACGGGGGTCAACAATCAAGACGCACCATAGACATGCACATACCTTATACTGGCCTACAGCGAGCCATAAGGTAAGCGGTCATGAGACATAAGACTTGAGCTTGAAAGTTTGTTGGAGGGGTGTGATACTCGCTTGATGTCTCGGTAGGGCTTCAAACCGCGAAAACAAATGTCAGATGCATGTAGCCAGTGCAGTCGGTTATGACCGGTTGGGAGCATTCTTGCCGGAACGGTGATGGTGAACTGCCTCGTGTCTTGGGCGTCTATGGAGACAAAGAAGGTTAGCGCGTGATGAAGTAACATAACAATACACGCACTTCTGCAGCTTAAAGAATGACACCCACAATCCCTCGGTCATGCTCAACACCATCAACCTGCAGTAAAATGTCACAACTCATTCCAAGCACCACACCCCTCCGAGTATTAGATTATGAGAATGCTGTAAATGCAGTCGTAGTGTTCCCCAATAAACAACGAATGATTACGGGTTCGGACGAGATACTTCGTCTTTGGGTCTTGGAGATAGTTGTTGTGGTGAAGAAGATGGAAGGGTATAGCAGCCGGGTGCAGGCGTTGGCGGTGTCACGAAATGATCAAATAATAGCAAGCGGTGATGATGATGGAGAATTCATCGCCTGGCACGGTGAAACTGGCGAATCCATCACCCAACCCATCAAAACTCACTCCTCTCAGATCAGCTTGGTGGATCTTTCTCCGGATGGTTCGGTGCTGGCCACTGGTGCATATGACGGCACAGTGGGATTTTGGTGTACCAAGACGTGGCAGATGCAGGGAGATCCAATCGAGTCTGGTTATGTCTTGTGCGTTCGATATTTGCCTTCTGGTGAACTTCTTGCCATCGCAACAAGACACAATTAGTTGCTGCGGAAAGCTCACGGACATTTCATTTCAAATAGCTCGATACCAGTGAGGCGGGCCATCCTTCCCCATCGCCTCCTAACCGTTTTCTAACAGTAATGGGATCGTCACAGGCGAGGTCAATGCACCAGAAATATTTGTCCTTGAGGTTTTTGTTCGACGAACTCTGGAGTAGGAGAGCACGCCCGCCGCTGCCATTACATTCCTCGAAACAGTGCTAAGGATATCATGCCAGTCATTTGATTGCAATCAGTTAGCTATGCGCTCTCAGTTCATAGTCTTTTGAAACATGGTCACGGTGGTTCTCACCATTATAAACAGTTTGACCGTACAACGAGGGCGTGCACCCATACTGCAGGCAAGTACGATAGCCATCGGAATGTCGTACAGATAAGTTTCATCACCGTCTGCCAGCCAAATCAAACCAATAAACAACATGGATTACTATCGCGATGGTGAATATCAGATCAAGACCCACGGAACATCTTCGACGAGTAGACGCAGGCTATGTATTCAGACATTAGGAACACGTCACGAAAGAAAAATTCACTCACCTGTTGAGAATGACGTGCAACAAAGAGGGACAGTCATTCTGGGTGAGAGCTCTTCTGCATTGTTGCTGAGCCCAGTGTAGCGCACAACCGTAGGCGAGGGGTAGAAAGTAGAAAGACGACGAAAGGCACCAAGAAGGTGTGAGGTGCTGCTAGTAAGGATAGCGATCATCAGTACAAGTAATTGATCGTATCTTTGGACCTTGGAGAGTACGGGTATCAAGAGTAAAGATGCACCATAGACACGATCTGTAGTCTCTTTAGTAAGGTAATGAATCGTGAGACCTTGGACTTGAACTTATTGTTTGTACCGTGAAAGATCGATTGAAAATTATGAAACTCACTTGATGTTTCGGTATGGACCGAGGATTGGGTCCATGAATTCTGTGATCGATGGCAGAACATTCTGAATGTTGCAGTGACATGTCAAATAGATGAGTGAGAAGAAAAGCGCTGCTAGCAAGGCTGACACCTGTTATGTTTTGAATGAAACGCGTCTCAAAAGACCGAAACTGCTCCATTTTGAGCGGATTTGGAGAGAAAAATTGATTGTGAAGAGATGATATTGCAGTGAGCTACGTGCCCTCGAACAAGTTATGTGAAGTGTTGGAGAAACTGCTCGACATGAAAAACAATGATATATTCATGCGGCAATTTATGTAGGATAGGCCACATTTGAGGGCCGGGAACGCTATCGCCATTGGATGAGAGCGCATATCTTCTGGAAGCTGTGGCAACATGCATGTGCACAGTGCTGTCGAGGAAGGCGGTTGAGAGTGCTAGGGATCATTCTTGCTGGAACAGTGATGGCGAATTGCTTTGCACAATGCCCTGGGCGTCTGTGGAAACGAGAAAGGTTGGCGCGTTGGACTAAACAAAAACACACAATAAACGAACTTCTACAACTCAGAGAAAGACGCCCACAATCCCTCGACCGTACTCAATACCATCAACCCCTAGTAAAATGTCGCGGTTCATTCCAAGCACTACACCCCTTCGGACTTTTGAAGATCACGAGGAGAGCATAAGGGCAGTTGCAGTGTTCCCTGATAAACAACGAATGATTACAAGCTCGAACGATAAGACACTTTGTCTTTGGGACTTGAGAACAGGTGTTGTTTTGAAGAAGATGGAAGGGCATAGCAAAGAGGTGCGGACATTGGCGATATCACGAGATGGTAGAATGATAGCAAGCGGTGATAACAATGGAGAGGCCATCGCCTGGCATGGAGAAACCGGCAAATCCATCACCCACTGGCAACCCATCGAAGCCCACGCCAATATGATCTATTCTTTGGATTTTTCTCCAGATGGAATGGTGCTAGCCACTGCCACAGGTAATCTGATGGCATGGGATGACACCACGGTGAAGTTTTGGTGTACCAAAACGTGGCAGATGCAAGGAGAACCAATCGAGTGTGGTGGTGGAGTCTGCTGCGTTCGATATTCGCCTTCTGGTGAACTTCTTGCCATCGCAACAGACGAGAATATCCAAATTTATAATTCAGGCACCAGAGAAGAAGTCATAGATTTGATAGATCACACTAGCAGATCATGGGACATGCTACTTGCATGGACGCCCGATGGCACACGCCTTCTTTCAACAGCCGATGATGGTGATGAAGACGAAGACGAAGACGCAGATAAAGAAAGAAATTCTACCATCATAGAATGGGATTCATCAACTTGGCAGGAGGTCGGCCATCCCTGGATTGCCCACACTAACAGTATTATCAACGCCATTGCCATTCATCCCGGTGGCGACCTCGTCGTTTCTGCATCTACTGACAACTATATCCGTCTCTGGCAGCTCTCACATCAACGAACCATCGCCATCTTCCAGCATTCATCCCAGCCGACATGTGTCACGTTCTCTGTGGACGGTAAGCACATCCTCAGTGGAGATAATGACAATAAGATCTTAGAGTGGGCAATACCAAAGGACGCTCATTCAAAGGCGAGTTTCCATTTCTCACTCTCACAACGCAATTCGAGCATCCTTCGTGCAGATCCTCGATATTACAACAGCCCGCGACGCATGTGTAACCGGAGACCTGTCTACCGCTGAAGAGCTACTCACACAAGACATCGACACCGATGCCAATGACTTTATCTTATATGCTCATCGCGCATTCGTTATGGCCCGGAAACACGCTTGGGATCATGCCTTTGAGGACGCAATCAAGGTGAGACGGACTGACCCATCATGGCCCTGTTACAAAAGACTTACTTTCATTTGTGACATAGTCTATCGACATCCGGCCCTCGTTGACAGGTTATACCTCCAAAGGCATCGCCCTCTGTGGAAAAGGCCACATCCTGGAAGCAAGGATAGCATTCGATGGCGCATCCATGTTCACGAACCAAGATTCAGCCACCAACCAATTTCTTATCTTGACCAAGGCAAGTCAAATTCATCTCGCATGCTCTCTGCTTCATTCTGTATTTCAGGCCATCGCGCTCTTCAATGCAGATCAACATAAAGAAGCAATGCTGCTTATCAAAGAGCTGGCTACCGCTTGTCCCAATGTCGATCCTCTCGCGCGTCATGTTGTGGAGGTGAATATTACGCAGCTATGCTTGGTCATCAATACTGATCTCTGCCGCTCGCACATTAGACATATCTACGTGTTCAGCTCGGAATCAAAGCCTTGAATGGTGCGCGTCACGACGAGGCCGCTGATCACTTAACTGCCACTATCAAGTCGGGCGCTTTCTCATCGAAAAAAAATCATCGTCATCAAACATATGAGGACTTGATCGTGGTGCGTCAATATGATACATACATAATACTTCTCGTAACCTAGTGCTTTGTCCAGCTCTTTGGCTGGGACCTCGAGTCATTGTTGCTCACTGCACACCAGAAACGGTGCCAGGCTTTCCTTTTGGGAGGTAAACCCGATGAAGCTCTTGAAGCACACAAATGCATGATGGAGGCCATTGATGAATCTGCGAAGACCAGCTGCCTCGATTGGTCCAATGGCAAGTTTTTAGTGATGTCACCCGAGGCTATCATACTTACCCGCATTTCACTCAGACTTCAAAGAGCAATGTAATGCACTCGCAGCGCACGATGACCGTATTCTTGGCGTATGTACCTCCTTCCTTGCCTCCGAGTCTTTGCTACTGACTGTCATGCAGATGGAGATCCCAGGGCAAGATCAGGATGGCTACGATGCAGAACCTAATTTCTTTCACGGAATGCATCAAGTGCGTGCCGGAGTAGATTCTTCTTTTCTCTCTCACATCGTTCATTATAGTCTTCCCAAATTTCCCAGCCACGACCTCAACAGCGCGCTGGGCGCCTCAAAAGATTCAGGCTTGCTATGACGAGTAGGCCTCAATCAGATCCTACACCTGCACCTGCACCACCCACGACCTCACCACCAGTCGCTGTCACCACCACCTTCAAAACCCGCCTACGACACTCGTTCACACGGCATGCATTGCCGCCTATTGTCGATGTTCCATTCGCGAAGGCCAAAGAGGTGCGTCGGGTCGATTTTTATCGCTATATCTTAGGTGTCTGATGCATAGACCTACAGCGTAATATTGCTGCGGGTGCTCCTGGCAAGGACCCAGACATCGTACCTGACGAATATCTCGACGCCGTTGAACCAGACCCTGATATGCAACAGCAACAGCAACAGCAACCACTCCAGCAAGCAGTAGCAGTACATACGGACCCTGGCGAACATGGAGGCAAGAAGTCTTGTATCTGCTGCTAGCGCGTCTTGTCGACGTCTTTTAGATATCTTGGTTCTACTATCACCTATGTTGTAAACGTACATGGACGGCACTTATTTTATTGATAGGTAGCGGCGATCCTTTAGGTTGTTTCGCCTTATCATCTATGGTTGATTGTCATCATCAAACTGGTGTCCTCCATGTGTACAACTTGGTTTGCACATAGCAAATGAACCACGATACCTTTGGACGTCACCCAAGGACGATGCTCTGAAACTTCGCAGAATTCATGAAGTTGCCTGGATTGTCCTGCACGGACAAAGAATTGGAGAACCACCTCCACGACGAGGCCATTCAAGGGACACTTCCGAAGACTTACACCTCCTATAGTACTCACTGCCAGCTGACGCGAGACAACACATATTGATGCATAAGATTGAGGGCGACAGCTCTGCTGAGGTCATTAATGTCACTGCAATGATGGAAGTGGGCGCTCAGTTATACAGCGCGACATATCTTCATATAGAATGATGGCCTTGTCAACTTCACGTGCTTCGGTCTAGCGATGGCAGCGGGTTTAGATTGAAAGGGAAAACTAATATTTGCAAGCGGCCACCCTCACGACCAAGTCCTATGTCTAAGAAGGCAGAGCTCAAGTACACTTCGTCGAAATTGGATGCCGTCATCAGATGCATCCGTTGGAAGTTTGTCGTATTCGCTGATCACGTTATCAGCGTTGTTCAAACCGATATTAAAAAAGTATTTGCCTTCCGAACGGAGGGGAAGTAGCATAAAGTTCTGAGATGCTGACAGCGGCGCACTCCTTTGTGCGGCTTGGAGCGATTAAACGATAGAGAATTCGTGATCGAGGTGGCCCTGCGGATGCAATGCAAGTGGTGTCGTGGAATTAACAGATTGCAGTCATGTCTTGAAGATCCTTGTGGGTGTAACCTTTCAGGCGGACGCATGCGAGGGTATTGAGTGCAGCTGAACCGGCTGTAAATGTCCCACAGCATCATTCAAATGAGAGGCACTCACTAACTATGTATTCGGCAAAGCGCACCTGGCCCGAATCTGTGCACCGACTGACGTCGTGGTCGATGACTGACCACAGCGAGGGTTCTGTCAGCATAAGCCGAAGCAGGGAGTAGCACCACTTAAAGCGTGCGCCCTCTTTATTTCGGTAAGCATGCACAACAGCAGCCTTTAGTGCAAGGTAAGGTTGGACACCAGGAACGCGAGGGAAGGATAGATTCATGCCTAGTAGTAGATATACATTAAGGAGACATGATGATTCAGGCTTACCGACAATTTCTCCATTGCCTAACATTCGACGGAGCTGAAACGGTACACCATAACCTGAGTGATACATTGAGCAATCTATAAAGCATGAATATGATGCCAATTCTGGAACAACTCATCGTGAACTCCCCTGACGGCTTTTCTGCAGTCCTGAATCCTGATCATACTGAGTCGTGCTATCAGAGTTCAAGTGAACGTTCAAACGTTTAAGGTTTCGGGCTAATAGTTGTCCTCCACCTCCCTGGCAATTGAAAGGGACCTCATTCACAGCCCTCATAGCGGCAAGCACATCAAAACTGTATCATAGAACCACACGTCGAGTCTCAAAACCGTCCATTTCCGCTGTTCTTAAATGAATTTGTCAAGACAATGATGAGACGATCATAGCAGTAGAACCTCCAACGGTCGATGATAGGGAGCTGATACAGAATCTGCGGCATCCTGGCTCTTCCTTAGCCCAATATGTAAATATGCGGGCAACGAAAGTAATCATATATCATTATATGTTGCGATTCGATGACTTCGATGGTATGTGGCGATATACGTGACAATGCGATGAGACTTGCGTATTTTTCTCTAAGAAAACTGAACATTAGTTGCTTCTAGTGGCAAAGCAGAAAACTCACTGACATTTCATTTCAAATAGCCCGATACCAGTGAGTCGGGCCATCCTTCCCCATCGCCTCCTTCAAAGCCTTATAGTTTGCCTCTGGCGGCGTGCGGGTTGACATCCGTTCTCCAACAGTAATAGGATCGTCACAGGCGAGGGCAATGCACCAGAAATGTTTGCCCTTGGGTGTTTTTATTGCACGAAGTCTGGCGTAGGAGAGAACGCCCGCAGCTGCCATAACATTCAAGGGAACAGTGGTACGGATATTACGCGAGTCTTCTGGTGTCTGAGCGGGTGGATAGCCCAGATCAAGGGCTTTTTGGTGCAACCAGCCCTCAGTTATCAGATATCCGAAGTATTTTACCATGACTGTAATTGAAGAAGCGTTAGAATATAGAATAGTTCTGATGCAAGTACGCGCTCCAGTGACCTTGAGTCTATGATGATGTTTGTTTTCGACCCGACGGTGTGGCAGCCGTTTTATATTAAGTATCATGTGACAAGGCACGTGCCTCCACATGGGAGACTGTGGCCCAGTCACTAAATTGACTGGATTGAACTGATGCATAATCACCGTGCAGCGTACAATATTGTGTCCCTCTTTTATCCATCTAGTTCAAAGTTGAAAGGACTAATCTTTTGTTTCCTCAGTTTTTTTGTTTCCGAAGAACGATTAACATTAATGACCACTGGAGCATTGTGATCGCCAGGGTGAGCGAGCAGTTCAAGTTGGAGTCCGAGAATGATGCATTGATGCCCAGTGAACGTGAATGATGAGTAAGGTATGGTGGTGATGGGAGCAGTCGCGGTGGGCAATATCATTTGCTGGTGTGCATTGAGACTGAGGCAATAAGAGTAAATTAGTAAGACAAGCCCTTGTTGTTGTCTGGACTTACTACATAATGAGAAGAGTGCTTGGGTAGGAAGCGTCGTGTTCTGATTGTGGGTGAGAAGGTCTTAAATTAGCGCGAGTGAGACATCATACACAGCGATGATGACTCAGATGCGACCTGCTAGTTATTTAGCGCATCCTTGGTCAAAACTTAGATCCTAGAACTGAGTTGGCGAGAGTCCCCTACATAGTTGCCGGACAGAAAATCGAATCGAATGCAAACAAGAGTCACGGGTCGATGTAGAGGGTGGGCAGCTTCCCGGGGCCGTAACTGCAAATGTATCCCAGTCCTCTTCCTCTCATCCAGTCGTCATCCTCATTGATCAACAGATCATCGGACATTATTCAAGGAGGACGGGCTCAATGATTGTTGCACTAGGATAATCTGGTATGTCTGCGTCCAAAATGCTCCTTGATAAACAGTGGCCTCTCATATTGGCAACTTGGATGCAGCGCAAAGCTTGTTCGCAAGTACTGCGAGTCACAAGCTACATACCGCCAGCTTTATCAAGAACGCACCCCTGTGCATCCAACTGAGGTAAAGGGAGCAGAACTGCGTTGCTGGGTTGTCATATACCCGTCAACGAATCGTCGTGTCGAGGATCGAGTATAGTCGTTGCATGACGGAGCGACTCGGCTCATTAGATGGGGGTGGCCGGGCCCGGGCGACCACTGATGCTGATCGGAATGCTAGAATCGAGACTACCGTATTTGCGGCCCACATACATTGGCTACAATTTTCTATTTATGTTGCGCATAATGGTCGCTCTCGGGCACGAATTCACAGGCAGGAGCAACAAAAGCTTGATCTTCTTGGTGCACAGTGCCGGAAACGCTCTCTTCCTGACGGGGATCAACGTTCAACAATCAAGACGTACCATGTACACCCAGATACTTTATACTAGTCTACAGCGAGCCGTAAGGTAAGCGGTCATGAGACGTAAGACTTGAGCTTGAAAGTTTGTTGCAGAGGTGTGATACTCGCTTGATGTCACGGTAGTGCTTGAAACTGTGAAGACAACTGTCGGACGTATGTAACCAGTGCAGTCGGTTATAACTGGTTGGGAGCGTTCTTGCTGCAACGGTGACGGCGAACTGGCTCATATCTTGGGCGTCTATGGAAACAAGGTTAGCGCGGTGAAGTAAGCACAATACATGCACCTCGAGAAAGGCACCCACAATCCCTCGGCCGTGCTCAACACCATCAACCTCCAGTAAAATGTCACAGCTCATTCCAAGCACCACACTCATTCGAACTTTTGAAGATCATGAGCGTGCCGTAAATGCAGTCGCGGTGTTCCCCGACAAACGACGAATGATTACGTGCCCGGACGACAAGACACTTCGACTTTGGGACTTGGAGACAGGCGTTGTGTTGTAGAAGCTCGAAGGACACGGCAGTGCGGTGTGGGCATTGGCGGTGTCACGAAATGGTAAAACAATAGCAAGCGGTGATTATGGTGGAGAAATCATCGCCTGGCACGGTGAAACTGGCGAATCCACCACCCAACCCATCAAATCCCACTTCCAGATGATCAGCTCGGTGGATTTTTCTCCGGAAGGAATGGTGCTGGCCACTGGTTCATATACAGAACGCCCTTACGAGTGCGTCCATTCTGCCCTTCGTTTCTCAGCCATGCCTGCTAAGCAAGATTGAGTGCAAAGCTTAGTCAGACAACACAGAAAATATGGGCTCAGGTATTTTGCCATCACTGCCGCATCACACCAAAATATACATTCAATGCTCATTTCCGACAACTACTGTAATCATACACAAGATAATTGACCTAGCAGTATTACTCGTCGAACTCATCGACTATGCGCCTCTCGGACATGCCTTTGAGAGAATGAATTTAGAGATCTGTCTGCGATGGACGTGGGCCTTGCTTGCAATATCGCTCACCACCTCTACGGCCTCATCAACCACACTGCCCTCGCGCACAACCCGTACGATGCCTCAGCGTTCTGCCTCATCTGCACCGATTATACGTTCGGTTAGGACGAGTTCCAAAAGGAAAAAGCCGTCTCTCAGGACGACATGCGCAGCGGTCTTTAAGTTGTTCGGCTTTGGAAATCTCCTGCTTAAGCCCTCAAACTATAGACTGGACATACAGTGTACTCCTGCGCAATTTACTATCTTCAACTAACTAGGGAGATTTGATATACCTCGCTCTCATAACAGAACGTATACCCATAATCCCAAAGTTCCTCTACTCATATCGACCCAAGCGCACCTCCATTTATTTTCGGGGAAGTGTTTGATGTCCCTCGACTCAGTCAAGCCATAGAGATCCACTTGCTTCAATGGCACAAAGTAAAGGATCCAGAAAGTCAGGTTGTCGATGCTCTTAGTTGTTGGACTGTCTGGGAAACCGTTCAACAGCACATTGAGATTCCTGAACCACGACGAAGTCCTCCTTGGACATGCTCAAGCTTGGTGAGACGACTTCGAACATCCCTCCTCGGTGATTGAATCCATGGCTATCACAGATGTCTCGTGGACGCGACCCCCAGCTTGGGTCGAGCTGGTATCTCCTAGCATGCACCACAATCATGCATCCTTTTGGTCTCTCGCATCACTCGGGTTTCCAGAGGCTCGCTCGAGAAGCCGGGAATTATCATCGACGAATCATTCTTCTCCTCAGCATCAGGTTTCCCTTCCGGACGACCACGTATTATGCTTTGATTTCCTTTACTACATGAGCGCGCATCATACGGGGGAATGGGAATCGGACTATTCTCCTGCAAGGAGATTTGTAGGCTAACACATGCGATGGACAGCAAGCATGGAAAGATTGCCGATGCATATGCCCGACGCGCCATGAATGTACCAGCATTTGAACAAACACCTCTCGTGGGTGAAATTTTTTGGCATAGGTTGCTCTACAGATCTCATTTTTGATAGTATATTGCCCCATTGTCTGTTATTGCACGTGGGGTGTCTGAGGTACAAGAGCTTCGGACACGAAACGGAATTGAGTCCACGCATGTTATCATGACGAGCGAGGAAAGGGACCCGGAATGGTGGATGTGGGTAGATTATACAGCAGAACAGACAGGAAATCTATGGAAAATGGTGAGCTGATTAGATGTCATGTTTTCATTCCAACTTAAGTTGTGGCTGTTACCAGGCATCCGGTGTTCTTTGATGCTATCATTCAGTCGAACGGAGCTGGCTTTGTTGGCACTCGCAGTTCTACGATGTCCACATCAGCTAGTCGCAGAGTACAGTCATGGGATGACGGAACGACTCAGCTCATTGGACAGGAATGGCC
Organism: Suillus hirtellus; assembly: GCA_016695485.1. Taxonomy (NCBI): domain Eukaryota; kingdom Fungi; phylum Basidiomycota; class Agaricomycetes; order Boletales; family Suillaceae; genus Suillus; species Suillus hirtellus. The sequence goes on along the minus strand of MU172318.1, from coordinate 261,148 downwards.
GGGCGCGGATGCTGATCGGATTGCTAGAATCGAGACTACTTTGGGCCTCACATCATTGACTATCATTTTCTATTTATAATGCCCATGATGGTCGCTCTCGGGCACGAATTCACAGGCGAAAGCAACAAAAACTTAATCTTCTTGGTGCACAGTACTGGAAATGTTCTCTTCCTGACGGGGATCAACGTTCAACAATCAAGACGCACCATAGACATGCAGATACTTTGTACTAGTCTACAGTGAGCCGTAAGGTGAGCGGCCATGAGACGTACATAAGACTTGAGCCTGAAAGTTTGTTGGAGGGGTGTGATACTCGCTTGATATCTCGGTAGGGCTTGACAAATATTGGACGCATGTAGCCAGTGCAGTCGGTTATTACTGGTTGGGAGCATTCTTGCTGAAACGGTGATGGCGAACTGCCTGGTGTCTTGGGCGTCTATGGAGACGAAGAAGGTTAGCGCGTGGTGAAGTAACATAAAAACGCATAATACACGCACCTTGGAGAAAGACGCCCACAATCCCTCGGCCGTGTTCGACACCATCAAGGTCCAGTAAAATGTCACAGATCATTCCAAGCACCACACCCATTCGAACTTTTGAAGATCATGAGGGGCACATAATCGCAGATGTAGTGTTCCCTGATAAACGACGAATGATTACGGGTTCATACGATAAGACACTTCGTCTTTGGGACTTGGAGACAGGTGTTGTGTTGAAGAAGATGGAAGGGTATAGAGGTTGGGTGCTGGCATTGGCGGTGTCCCGAGATGGTCAAATAATAGCAAGTGGTGATACAACGGGAGAGGTCTTCGCCTGGCACGGTGAAACTGGCGAATCCATCGTACAATCCATCAAAGCCCACTCCTATCAGATCACCTCGGTGGATTTTTCCCCGGATGGTATGGTGCTGACCACTGGTTCAAGTGACCACACGGTGAAGTTTTCGTGTACCAAAACTTGGCAGATGCAAGGAGAACCAATCGAGTGTGGCAGTTTTGTCAACTGCATTTGATATTCACCTTCTGGTGAACTTCTTGCCATCGCAACAAATCAAGATATCCAAATTTATAATCCAGGCACAAAGGAACGTGTCGCATATTTGACAACTACTACATCATGGAACATGTCACTCGCGTGGACGCCCGATGGCACACGCCTTCTCTCAGGAGGCTATAAAACTAAGGACAACATATTGGAGTGGGACACATCAACCTGGCAGCAGGTCGGTCATCCCTGGGAAGGCCACACTGATTATATCAACGCCATTGCTATTCATCCCACTGGCACCCTCGTCGCTTCTGCATCTCGTGACAGGTATATCCGTCTCTGGCGACTCTTAGATCAACGAACCATTGCCATCTTCCAGCATTCATCCATCTTGAGATGTGTCACGTTCTCTGTGGACGGCAAGTACATCCTCAGCGGAGGTGAAGACAATAAGATCTCAGAATGGGCAGTAGAGCATTCAAAGGCGAGTTTCCATTTCTGACTCCCATTACGCAATTAGAGCATCCTTCGTGCAGATCCTTGATATCACAACAGCCTGCGATGCATGTCTGACTGGGGACTTGTCTATCGCTGAAGATCTCCTCACCCAAGAGATTCACACCAAAGCCGACGACTTTACTTCATATGCCAATCGTTCCGTTGTTATGGCCCGGCAGCACAACTTGGACCACGCCCTTGAGGATGCAATCAAGGTGAGATGAAGCCATCCATCATTGTCTTCCTGCGAAAGGCTAACTTTCATCCGTGACATAGTCAGTCAACATTAGGCCATCGTTGATGGGCTTTATCTCAAAAGGCATCGCCCTCTGCGGAAAAGGTCACATCCGAGAAGCAAGGGTAGCATTCGACGTTGCATCGATGTTCACGAATCAAGATTCAGAAACCAACCAATTTCTTCTCTTGATCAAGGTACATTTAATTCGTCTCTCATGCTCTCTGCATCATCTAGTATTCCAGGCCATCGCACTCTTCAACGCAGATCAACACGAGGAAGCAATGCTGCTGATCGAAGACCTAGCTGCCGCTTGTCCGAATGTCGATCCTCTCCCGCGTCGTGTCGTGGAAGTAAGTTTCATGTGGCCACACTCGGTCATCCCCCCTGACCTTTGCAACTCGCACAATAGACATATCTACGTGTTCAACTCGGGATCAAAGCTTTCGATGGCGCGCATCACGACGAAGCCGCTGATCACTTCACTGCCGCTGTTAACTCAGACGCTTTCTCATTGAAATACATTCATCTTGTATACCCGGACTTGACCGTGGTGCGTCGACATAATGCAAACATAATACTTTTGATAACCTAGTACTTTGTGCAGCTCTTCGGCTGGGATCTCGAGTCCTTGTTACTAACTACACACCAGAAACGGTGCCAGGCTTTCCTTTCGGCTGGTAAACTCGACGAAGCCCTTGAAGCACATAAATACATGATGGACGCCATCGACGACATTGCGAAGGCCAGCTGTCTCGATTGGTCCAACCGTAAGTCTCCCGTCATGTCACTCATGACTATCATGCTCACCCGCCTGTCACTCAGAGTTCAAGGAGAAATGCAGCACACTCGCTGCGGACATCGACCGTATCCTTGGCGTATGTACCTTTTTCCTCAGCTCTTTCGCTACTGATCGTTATGCAGGCGGAGATCCCGGGACAAGAACAAGATGGCTATGATGCAGAACCAAATTTCTTCCAAGGGATGCATCAAGTGTGTGCAAGAGCGCATCTTTCTGTTCTGTCGCTCATAATTCATCACAGCATTCTCAGATTTCCAGGCCAAGACTTCAACAGCGCTCTGGGCGCCTCAAAAGACTCAAGCTCGCTCTGATGAGGAGGCTTCAGGAAGCTCCTGCTCCTGTACCACCCACCACCTCACCACCAGTCGCCGTCACTACCACCATCAAAACTCACCTACGACACCTATTCACCCGGTCACCCCATCATGCAACGACGCCCGTTGTCGATGTTCCATTCGCGAAGGCTAAGGAGGTGGGTCAGGTCGATTCTTATCAGCGTATCTTGGTTGTCTGATGCGTATATCTACAGCGTAATGCTGCTGCGGGTGCTCCTGGCAAGGACCCAGACATCGTACCTGATGAATATCTCGACGCCGTTGAACCAGACCCTGATACGCAACAGCAACAGCAACCACACCAGCAAGCAGTAGCAGTACATATAGACCCTGGCGAACATGGAGGCGGGAAGTCCTGTGTCTGCTGTTAGCACGTTTCGATGTCCCTTGGACATTTTGGTTCTACTATCACTTGCATTGTGACATGTACGTGGACAGCTCTCATTTTATCGATAGGTAATGAATATCCTTCAGAATTTTTACAACGAGCATATTCATACAATCAAACCTCCTGTAGCTAGATGAATATATATGTTTAGAAGGCATATAAAAACAAAATCTAAGTTGGCGGAACCTATATTGTGATGCACAGCACTCGCAACTGATAAAATGAAGGTGAACTGCGTTCGCATACTTGACTGTGGAAAAGCAATGACTCATTGCACAAGTTCTAGTAGGCCACATCGTCGTGAAAGCATTGTCGATATCTCTCTCTGGACAGAAGACTTGTTTCACTAATACCCCAACCGCTCTGCACTTCGCTCCTCGGACTTTACTCTCAGCTTCTATTTGAGACTTTGACTCTTGCAAGAATCTGAATACGCCGGGCCGTCAGCGTAGGCCTCTCTAATGGATCAACTATGCATGCGTTGTTTGTTAGCGTGTCGTTAGTAGATTAAGGTGCTGGATCCCGAGGGGGTTCGTGTTCTGCAGGTGCTAGCATGCAATCACATACTCAGGGCTGAAGAAGATACTCGCGTTCGAAGGACCAGCGTTTCTTTGTTTCCTCATCATCGTCTCCCAATCAATCATCTGCACGGCCCTCGGGCCTGGACTGAATAGTTGCGGGCGCTTTGAGGGTGAGCATATTACTAGCACATTGAATGAGAACAACTCACGTCGAACGCTAGTTTGAGGTGATGGCTGACAGTTTTATCATTTCCGAAGAATGATTAACATTAATGATGACTGGGGCATTGCGATCGCCATGGTGAGCGGGCAGGTGGAGTCCGAGAATGCCCAGTGAACGTGAATGATGAGTAAGGTATAGTGGTGAGCAGTCGCGGTGGATAATATCGTTTGCTGGCGTGCGTCGAGACTGAGGAAATGAAAGTAAATCAAGACAAGCCCTTGAGTTGTTGTCTGGACTTAATGAGAAGAGTGCTTGGGTGGGAGGCGTCGCGTTCTGATTGTGGGTGAGAAGGTCTTCAATTAGCGCGAGTGAGATATATACAACGATGATGATGGCCTGCTAGCTATTTAGCACATCCTTGGTCAAAGCTTAGATCTTAGACTCATCGTTTGCTCCCCTGACGGCCTTGCTGTCGTGCTATCGGACTTCAAGTGAACGTTCAAGGTTTCGGGCTAATAGTTGTCCTCCACCTCCCTGACAATTGAAAGGAACCTCATTCACAGCCCTCATAACGGCAAGCACATCGAAACTGTATCATAGAACCACACGTCGAGTCCCAAAACCGTCCATTTCCGCTGTTCTTAAATGAATTTGTCAAGACAATGATGAGACGATCATAGCAGTAGAACCTCCCAACGGTCGATGATAGGGAGCTGATACAGAATCTGCGGCATCCTGGCTCTTCCTTAGACCAATATGTAAACATGCGGGCAACGGAAGTAATCATATATCATTACATCTTGTGATTCGATGACTTCGATGGTATGTGGCGATATACGTGACAATGCGACAAGACTTGTGTAGTTTTCTCTAAGAAAAATGAACATTAGTTGCTTAATCGTGGTGATGCGGAAAGTTCACTGACATTTCATTTCATCTAGCTCGATACCAGTGAGCCGGGCCATCCTTCCCCATCGCCTCCTTCAAAGCCTTATAATTTGCCTCTGGCGGCGCGTGGGTTGACATCCGTTCTCCAACAGTAATAGGATCGTCACAGGCGAGGGCAATGCACCAGAAATGTTTGCCCTTGGGAGTTTTTATTCGACGGACTCTGGCGTAGGAGAGAACACCCGCCGCTGCCATGACATTCAAGGGAACCATGCAAAGGAGATTATGCGAGTCTTCTGGTGTCTGAGCAGGCGGATAGCCCAGATCAAGGGCTTTTTGGTGCAACCAGCCCTCAGTTATCAGATATCCGAAGTATTTTACCATGACTGTGATTGAAGAAGCGTTAGAATACAGAATACAGACAGTTCTGATGCAAGTACACGCTCTGACCTTGGGTCTATGATGATGTTTGTTTTCGACCCAACGGTGTGGCAGCCCTTTTATATTAAGTGTCATGTGACAAGGCACGTGCCTCCATATGGGAGACTGTGGCCCAGTCATTGCAAATTGACTGGATTGAACTGATGCATAATCACCGTGCAGCGTATTGTGTTCCTCTTTTATCCATCTAGTTCAACGTTGAAAGGACTAATCTTTCTGTTTCCTCTCGTGGGATTACTTGCCACGTCATGATTTGTCCGAACCGCGAGAATGATGAGAAACTTGAGCAAGGTCAAAATTTATTGTTCACTGTAAATACTGCACAATGAAGTAAAATTTTCCGCAAGACATTGGAGTCCATACGACGTATATTAATTCATATTGGTCGCTGTCATTCGCCGCATCTCATACCACCACCCATTCACAATGGCCCCTGATCAATCATTGCCGTGCAAAACTCGCTTGGAGACGTCCTATGCATTCTCTCGCACATTCAATTCCCGCAATATGGAGTTTTATTGGTACCCACTGTGGTGCCAGACACTCTTCAATCTTGTGGCAGATGAGCCAAATTTGATCATAGCGCCTCAATTTCCAGTTTGGATCGTAGAGCACAACGACCGACTCGAAGGTGCAGATGATGGTGACGATCCTGCAGAGGTAGAGGAGATAAAACAGACGCTCGAGGGAGATCAGGCTGTTGCATGCGGTATACAAGTCCCAGGTGATGACATCAAAGAAGATGTCGGAGACCATGAGCCTGACTCGGAGGTCGGGGACATTTCTTTTGCACCAACCGTCCCGGAAAAGGATGCTAGGAGCGTTCTGGTGGATTTTGCGGTTGTTAGTCTGACAGCAGTGCCTCGGTCAGAGGAAAGGCTTCGTTATGGAGGGTGGCGGATAACGGCAGCAAACACTTGCCTTCTCGTGGAAGTGAAAAGATTTGCGAGCAGGAGTCTGAAAAAGAACGAGCTGGATGCGGAGATTAAGGGGTATATTCAGGAGGCTAGGTCCGATTTGATGGTACAAGCAGGATATATTTTTCTCCAAGATAAAACCAAAGATTCTGTCATGGCCATCGCCGCAGCAGGTAAGTAATCCACACCATATATCTGAATTACATACCTTGACCTTGCATCATCATCATATTGTAGGTCCTTATTGGAGCGGTGCCACAATTCATCGCGATAACGTCGAAGCCATTATGGATTCTCTGTCAAGCGATGATCCGAGCTATCGACCTCCTGGCGAACAACTCTCTGATAAGCCGCCGAAGTGGAACAAGATTCTTCGCCTTGATGGCACATCATCCACAGCAGCTTCGGAAGCCCGCTTACGTACCATTTGCAAGAAGATGAGGGAAATGAGAGATCAAAAAACGAACGCCAATTAACGTGATGTTTACTGTGCAGTGGGGAGCGTTGTTGTGAACTTGGGCTTTGAACTATCATTTTTTGACTAAAACTTCTCCGTTGTGATTCGCGAAGATGATACTCATTTATTCCAAACGACAGTAATACGGACCAACTAGTGGAGGAAAAGCGAGCTCAGTAAGTCGTTGTGACAGTGGATGGACGTGCCTCTCCGTTTCCCAGATCATTTCGAAATGTGAACCGCGTAGTGAATATTTCGGATGCAGCACAATTATCATGTCAAAGATCTCGGTTCGCATCAAGGGTATCGTTCGATCGAAGGTCCGCCTGAGTAGTTAGGTCAAAGCGTCCATCTATGAAGAGGCTGTATGCTCGAGCAGAAAGGCAAACAGGCATGTTAGCTATGCAGTCCATAGTCTTTCAAAACGTGATCATGGTGTTTCTCACCATCACAACCAGCTTGACCGTACAATGAAAAGCGTGCGCCCATACTGACCGGCAAGTACGATAGCCATTGGAATGTCGTACAGGTAAGTTTCATGACTGTCCGCCAGTTACCTCCACGACCCCCTAATCGATTGTCTGCCTGGAACATGCATCCTGTTGAGAAGATGAGCCACCCCTCAAGTCTGATAGATTGGACTTCTCAACTGTTCTGCGTGATTGGCGCGATGAAGGATGTGCTGAGTTGTAGGATTAGACGGGAGGTAGGGATATGGAGACTGCGAATAAAGTTTAGGCAAGACAGAAAGGAGAAACAGGAGGGTATGCAGGTCCTTGTTCCACTCAAAAGCGCTGAGAGCAAACAGTGAGACTCGCTTGAGCAGCAGCAAGATCCACCCATGATAAGGCAATGACATGATCGTTTGTTGCAACCTCCCTAGGAACATTTTCGACGAGTAGGACGCAGGCTATGTATTCAGTCGTTACGAACTACTGACGAAAGTGCCAAGAGGAGTGAGTCTCTTCAAAGCCTTTCCCCTTGCACTTCCTAATCGACACTTGCAGACCATGATCCTATTCCAGTAATGTTCTACCGTGGAGATTTCAGATATTACTTGAATGCGATATCATGTACAGTGGAATAATACTTATCTGTGTTCTACTGTGACCAGCATCCCGTCTGAGATCATGTCCGACCGAACGACATCCCGAGAAGCTGACTGATGCCACAGCCCGACTCCACGGTAACATCTGTGACTTTTCACACTGAAGACAGAACTAGATATATCCCCTCGAGCTCGCCCACATCGGTATCTGACTTTCTGACATCTAAGGAACGAACGACCGCCATGAGATGAATATTGGAAGTGAAAGGAAAGATAAAGTGTCATTGTCGAAGATGTTTATGGGGAAGACGGGCGCATCGAGGCCCCATCCTTCGATATCCAACGAAGAGGGGCTATTCTTGACGAAGTCAAACCTGTTTTGCAATAAAAGGATATATTAACATGAGCAAATTGGGTTAGAATCCCACTCGTTCACTCATTACGATTGATTGTTCCTTGGATAGCGTTTTTGATAGCGCAGCAGCATTTGAATAGAATGGATGGCTTCTGCTCACATAATGGACGTTGGGGTATTGGAGATATCGCAGTCGGCTGAGTCCGCCGTTGCAAAATTAGACGACCACTGCCTGGTCGCGCAGGTTGATTTGAATCGTGCCACATTCGTCATAGTGCTAACACCGTTAGACACAAACCGCTGGGATGGATGCGGACATCGTTATCTGGCTGAAGGCCGATCAATCACCAATCAGAATACCATTGCCTAACCTCGTTTGTAATAGTCTAGTGATGTAAACTTAGGCTCTGATGTCGAAAATCAAACCTGGATGATAGAGTCAACACAGGAAAACACAGGGATGTTGACGACCGGGGTTCCCTCATACAGAACACCCTTACGAGTGCGTCCACTCTGCCCTTCGTTTCTCAGCAAAAGCAGCCATGCCTAGCAAGATTGAGAGGAATCAGTGCAAAGTTTAGTCAAACAACACAGAAAATATGCCCACCCTCCTTCTGATCCTTAGTTGAAAACAAAGCATGGAATAACCGCTTCTCAAATCTCAGTCCCTCAGCGAGGCTCATTTCAAACGCTGCGTTCACGGCCTCCTTTCCCGCATTCACTGCGATGCGTCCCTTGCTTGCAATATCGCTCGCTACCTTTACGGCCTCATCAACGACACTGCCCTCGCGTACAACCCGTACGATACCCCAGCGTTCTGCCTCGTCTGCACCAATCATACGTCCGGTGAGGACAAGTTCCATGGCACGCGATTTGCCGATGAGATGGGCGAGACGTTGGGTCCCGCCGCCGCCAGGGATGACCCCGAGATTGACTTCTGGTTGTCCAAGTTGTGCTGAAGGCGCTGCCAGAAGAATATCAGCCTGCAATGCAAGCTCCAAGCCACCTCCGAGCTAAAGGCAAGAATTCGAATGAAAACATAATGATTGACAAATGAGTCCAAGAACATACGGCGTAACCGCTGACGGCTGCAATAACCGGCTTTTTAAGCTTAGTGATAACTTCCCAATCAGCGAGGAAGTTGGCGGTGTACGCTTCGGCGACTTCGGGAAAGTTTGTCAGACAGGGTTCAATAACTAAGGTCCTAGAGATATTCACAGGACTTGTCCTTCATTTCCTTGATGTCCGCACCAGCTGTGCACAAACAAGTCTAATCGAGTTCATGATCCGATTGACTGAGAAACACACCCGCAAACGCGCGTTCTGACCCAGTGAGAATTATAGCACCCACACTAGCATCCTCATCAGCCTCCTTCATAGCATCAGATATATCTTGAAAGTGCGCCGCATTGAGTGCATTGAGTGCCTTGGGTCTGTTCAGAGTGATGAGCGCCACGCCTGGGCTGGGCCGTGAGACAAGGACATTTGCGTATTCGCGCTGTACACGCAAAGTGGTAGAGAAGAAACGAGCGTTGCGGCTTGCATGGCGGAATGTTGAGCAGGAGAGTGCGACGAACGACATCGTGGACCGGAGACAACTGTGGGGAAGCTCCGAGCTCCGAATATGGCGTCAGACGGGCCGGAAAGTGGCCGAGTTCCGCCGCACGCTTTCAGGTTCAAGTATACAGAGGATCTGGGATGCTACAGGTAACAGCTGTAAGTAATCGAGGTCGTTTCTCCTCTTGAGTGGTCCACCAAAGAGTAGCCATCGATGCCGTCTTCGCGCTCTTGCATGATCATGATGATCACAGGTGACAGTTTTTTGCTGAATCAGTGCTGAAGCGCTGATATGTCGTTCCTGGTTACTGTGGAAATTTTAGACTTGCCAATGATGACAATCTGGGTTATCACCGAACGAGCACCTCGTTTGTCATGGAGTACGATAAGCAATCGGAGGTCCTTAGCTCGTGAGTAGCTCCCTCGTCAGCCGTTGCAAACTGAATATTTCCCAATGCAGCCTTCTCCAAAAGCAGAGCGAAATTCTCGAAGTCCTTAAGCGCGCAGAACTAGAAAAAGCGGACAAGGACGTCCGATCACAGTTCTGGGAAACATATGAGGTGGTAGCAGGGGAGGTCGACAGCGAGTTCCTGGAGCGGTACAATGGTGATATCGATATCATCCCTACTTTCGTGCGTTTCCTTTCTCAGAACAGTTTGCGAACCATCCAATGCAATTTCGCAGGCGGGTCTCTTCTCAGCTGTCACCACCTCCTTCATAATTGCGTCGCAACCTAATCCAGGAGACACCACCAACGCACTGCTGATCCAACTCATATTACTTGTGGCAAATGGTACTTCGGCACCCCAAAGCATTACGCTTCCGCAACCAGCAGGGTACTCGTCTAGTAATGTTTGGGCTCAAAGCCTGGCCTATGCCAGTCTTTTACTTAGCCTCTTTGCTGCCTTTGGTGCCATCCTGGGCAAACAGTGGTTAGGCTATTACAAGTCCAACAGATACGGTCATGGTTCCATGGAGGAACGTGGAAGGAGACGGCAACAGAAGATGGAAGCACTAAGGACGTGGTACTTTGATGCCGTGGTTCAGTCATTCCCGGCGTTGTTGCAGGTTTCGTTGTTCCTTTTCGGCGCCTCCCTCAGCATCAACTTGTGGTCTCAGCAACAGACAATCGCATATGTCATCATCTGCATCACATTGTTTGGCGTTATGCTTTATGGATTCACCGTCTTCGCGTCCCTCATGTCCTCGGATTGTCCCTTCCAGACGCCTGTGTCTGTCGTCATCAGACTTACTTGTCAACTCATAGTAATTCGCATGGTTCAGTTCCATGATCTATACCATTTGCGATATGTCCCGCGATGCATTGGATTAGGCGTGGCGCTCGGAGAGTTGCTTCTCGCAGGATTTGCTAGTGCCAGAAGCATGCTGTCTGCTCTTCGAACGGTTACCAGTTCTTGTTTACGTTACATACGAGCTCTGCGATCCTCGCAGACCTGTGCTCCCGTGATCTGCGATCTCGAGTTTGGCAAACTTCCCTCTGAAGCAACGGAGCCGTACCTTCCCTCAATTTCTCTGTCGTACGAATTTCCAGCTGTCTCCGTCGCATCTTCGGATGCTCCCTCCGTAAAATGGTTGCTCGAAACGTCCACAGATCCCAACGTATTCATTGCAGCTTGCCAGCTGGTCCCCGAAGTTGAATGGCCATTCGATTTTGATGTTTCCGGTATAATTTCTCTCCTGCATCGCAGCCTTGGAAGCTGTTTCGACACTAAAGATCGGCTGTTAGCGCCAGCAAAAGAACGAGCTCTAGCTTGCGCAACAGCTCTCGTCCATCTCAGTGGAAGGGAATACCTTCGACTGGACGGGGAGTATTATTCTGCTGCGCAGTGGCCTTCTCAGCCTAGATATCTTCATTTCTGGCACCTCCTCAGCCAAGAATCGCTGGATGCTGATTATGCATTGAAGATCAACCTTGGACAGAAGTGGATAGCTGATTACACATATCGATTCTTCCGGGATACGCCAACATTCTCTTCAGCGTCTGACGCTACCTTGTTGTGGCTCTCCCAAGTCCTTCCATATGTTTTCCTCCTTCATAAAGACATCGACGAGCTCGCGCAGATGGAGGATCTAGCATTGAGTATTATCTCGATGCTCCTCGAAGCCAACATACCGAATAAAGCCCCGTCAGCTCAGGTGCTCGCTAATTGTACACTTCTTGCTGGCATATTACTCGGGCTAAACGTCGACAAAATGGTACTTGTGAAGGTGGACAAAAGGTATGACAATTGTTTTATTTCCGTAAGGTCGCCTATCTGACAGTGACCGAAGTGCTGCTATCGATGTGCTTGTTACTAAACTTCTCGTTTGCTTACAAGGTTGCGTCGATGGAGCACATCCGCAACACTACGCTTCTAGAGCCAAGAAATGTCTCCCACATGCCCTTCGCATCATTGAGCTGACAGGGGCAGTTCCCCTTGACGGCTCATTTTTCCGAGCAGGCCTTGCTTGCTGCAAAGAAATCTTCCTCGGATGCTCCGCGATATCTGACAACGAAACTGAGGACACAGAAGATATGCAGAGACGCTTGTTCGAAGCAGGAGCTGCACTGCACACAGCTATCTGCATCCCTCAAGGCCCTCTCGGATACATCTACCAGCCAGACGACTCATTCCTGTATTGGTATGGGGACTTTACCTGGGCGCATGACACTCGTTCTTCCCATGAATTTGAGTGGCTCATTGATTATATTTGCGAACTGCGCGAGCTCGAGGGTTATGAAGTGGAGGACACTCTTGCGGATGCACTCCTGGCATCCAGTGCTATGAAGAGTCTCGGAAGTCGAACAAGAGAGGCAGCTTATCTGGAAGTTCTTTTGTGGTCTATGGGGCCGGAACAGCCTGCCCGGTTGCGTTATGCTGCCTTGCGTGCCACATACGAAGCGCGAAGAACACTACTGGCTGCCATAGAAGATACAAATGGCTATGCTAATTTACGGGAGAAACTACTTGCGCTTTCCCCCGCCATCCTCACCGCTATCTCCCCTAGCGTGGAAGGTAGTCATGGTGTCTTGTTCGATGAAGGACGTGATGGATGTTACTTGAACCTCCTCTTTACCCTTGTAAAGAATCCTGCGTGGTGCAGTCGCCTTTCCCTAGACGACCACATAAACAGGTGCATCAGTCTGATGGCGGAAGCCGCGGACAGCAACCCTCACGCATTCTACCTTGCCGGTATTTTCCTGCGGATCACGGCTGTCTCAAAGGTTTTGGAACTTCCACTCGATGATATGTTCTCAAGGGCGAAATTATCGCCACTCGTCCCTGGCGCATGGGATGCATTCCCTAGCGTGTATCTCTCATGCAACGATGATTGTGTGGAAATATTGCCAGACCTTACAGAGTTGACGCTTGAATACATTCCGCTGGACAGATTTGCACTTGAGACGCTTCATGAACGAATAGACTGGGTGCTAGATGTCCTGAGAAAGTACTCAGAGCCTGAGAGCGTTATTTCCGCGGTGGAAACATTATTAAAGGTGGTCAGAACCAGGTTAAACTCACCGCTTGTGAGTATATGATTCATGATGGACAGTTTGATTTACACGTACGTCTAATCTATGTATATATGTGTGTAACTGAACTACTTGCCATTGCAACATTTGCGATGCTCGTGTCCGGGCCGTCCAAGCTTGCCTTATGCGGCCCGCTAGAGATGTTTTTACTGGGTATGCTCCCAAGTGAGCTGGAAGTCCGAAGTCCAGGCTCTCAGTGATGAATCGTTCATGATCGCTCAACATGGGATTTGCGGATATGACATCGAACATCGATATCGAGATATCATGAATATGACCCCGATTCCGGAACTGCTGGGTTAATGCTCATGATGCCGGCTGCCTTTCCGAATGTTCTTCTGTCTGATCGACGTCGGTACCATCTCCAACTCAACAGAAGCATTACCACGATAATTGAATTCATGTGGCGACGCCGGACCGACACATTATTTGACGGCAAGCTGAGAAGAAAGTCTTCAAACGTGAATTTCCCAGCATCAGGGAAACGTACTTCATCACAGAGTACAGAATGCTACTGAGCGTTCTGTAGCATTCGGTAGCGCAATCCAACCCGCTGGTGCATGACGCCTTTCCTGCGGTCCTGATCACACCGAGGATCATGCTATCGAAGTTCAAGATTTGGGGTTAATAGTTGTCCTTGGCCTCCCTGACACTCGAAATGGACCTCCATTTTCATACATTCACAGCCCTTGTAGCGGCGAGCACATTAAAACTATATCATGGAACCACCCGTCGAGCCCGAAAAGTGTCCGTTTTTCCCTCCGCTGTTGAATGGATTTGTCAAGACAATAATACCAGGCGATTGTGCCGGCAGAATCACCAAATTGTCCATGATAGGTAGGAAGTCTCCTGAATCTACGACCTTGGCAGATCTTCGCTTTATTGAATAGGGTCGGAAATGCGTACGGAGAATAGTTCAGGCAACGGTGATTGAAAGAATGCATCCTTCATAATTGGTGCGGATTGTTCCATAGGTCAGTTGTGGTCTTTCCAAAGGCATCCAGAATACTGTGATCGCTTGTACTCTCAACCTTTATTGGCTTGGATGTTACCGAGGGGAACAGCATGTCATCCCATTCTTGGCGATATTCGTTTCAAAGCCAAGAACCTTGAGAAAGTCGTGTGCTGTGAGGGAATCCGCTAGCATTTCTTTGGCACCAACCTGAACCAGTCCAGTGAAGGTGCTGCGACGTGGACCATAAAGTTGTGTGATGGTGCTAGTTGGACTGGTAACTACATATTGGGCGCGTCGAGTCACGTGAATCATCATGATCAACCTGCTGCTGCTCTAACGAGTCACGACTAAGACTCCCTTGAAGCGCTTCTTGCAAATAGTTGCCATCTCGACAGAGTTTTGATGTCTGCATACGGTACTACACGCCATCACGGTCAACCGTCTGCGAATTCAACTCCAGCATCAACAACTCTTTTTCGCCGCCTGACATGGGAGGGTACTGTTCCCCTTGAAATTCGTGTAGACTCAAAAGAGTTGCCAGCGAATTCTGATCGCGGCCTGGAATGTTATTATATTCAAGCTCCTCGTGTCAGTTACTTGCCTCTTCTCATGCCTGAGATACGACGATTCTTGATGGATGTCGTATTCGATGAAGCAGCTGGAAAGATGCTTAAGGAGGAAGAATGGTGGTTCGAGAGCGAGGAAGGTACGCTGTTGAAGTGGTTAGTTTCAGACCCTTGTAGCGCGGTATACGATGTATCCTGAACATAATCTTCTGGTAGGCACTGGCCGATAGGGTTGATCTACGATAATCACATCATCTCTGCCTCCATTCGGCCTCCGTCTCAGACTTCCACATCTCATTACAATCTGCAAGTAACCCCCTTGAAGCTCATTCTCCACCTTGCATCACCTCCCACAGAGAAGCTTCTTCTCTCGCCTTCTGCCGAGTCGTGTAAACAAGCTTTTATGGGACAGCTCAAGGAGGCAGACTTCATACGATGGGGAAACACGAAGCGCATGACAGGTCTCCGGAAACAAGACCAGGATGGTATTTGGGAAGGCATCAAAGAACGTAAGCCACCCGTTTCATTATGTGTATACACAATTCAGGATGCTCGTCATTTCTAGATAACTTCGATGACTATTGGCGCGTAGCATCTAAAGTAGTGCCTACAACCGCACCTGCGCGGTCGAACTCTCCACCACCTTCCACAAATCCATCGATGCATGCAAGGCCACCATCTACAGACCCGCAGAGTGCACCGGACCGTGATAATGCTTATAACGTCCGCAGTGTCCCAGTTAGGTTGTATCTACCTGACGGGCCCGTGATGCAAGACGTTGTCCCTCCGACCCTTGAAGATGGTATGTTTCTCTCCAAAGGATTGCTAGTAAAGGACTGTTGGAACTGATCGAGTTACTAAATAGGCTCGCCGCATACCTTAGTCCATTATCTATCTACGCATCTTCCCCTCCTCTTTCCACCTGCGCCATATTCTGGCCCAGAACTGGCTTATGCTATGATGCATGGTGTGCTGGTACCTCCTGATGCGGAGATGGCATGGCTAGGGGCTTGTATGGCGGGTGCAGATGGATGGGTAAGTCTTTGTGTAGGAATCGTACGGTAGGCGATCGTAGTGCATTTTCTACTGACCTCCTGTTCTGGGCGATGGCATGTATGAGATACCCTTTCTCCACTGTAGTGTGAAGTCAGGCCACATCTTTCGAGAACTCTCTTGTTGGAGGAATTTCACACCAGTAAATTTAAATTTCACTCGTCGGTCAGTTCCCGGTCATTTTGTGTCCGTGATTCTGTTTCACTGGAATGTCACCTGAAAAACCATCCGCGGGCTGTATTGATACAACCTCCTCGGTCCTGATCAGTAACTCACAACAACAAGATCATGTGGAGAGTTGATCTCACCTATTTAAAACGCCTTAAAGTCCATGACACACGCTAAATGCTGACTACCACATACGGGCTGTAATAGCAACACTCTTACACTGTTTGCGACCATCATATCACAGCGGTGGCGCAAGGTTAAACTTTCAACCCTGTTAAAACATTATGCCTCAGCGCTCAGAATGACAGGGTCGGGAGCTTGCCGCGAAACTACACATACAATCAACCCCTGAAGGCCTGACGCATGTGCATGAAGTTTGCCGGTCGGCGGGGATGAACAAGCTTAAAATTATAAAAGACACACAGTCGCCGGCGTGACGGTGTTACGCGACCAGCCTCCCCGAGAAGCCCACCGTGCCTAGATCGGATTGGCCTTAGACCACCGACCCTTCTGCATTGAAACACGGGATCACTTGCAAGAGAACTGTATACGCAGCCTCCAGGGCACAGGCATGCATTCATTCCAGGATACTGCTACCTCGTAATAACTGAGCCCGTTCTGTTGTGCGGTGCAGGACTAAGATTTTAAATTTTACAACCTAATTCAACTGCGCACCGCCGGCATATGTATTATTATGTACCCGCGAAACATGCACTTGTCGTTTCGTCCCTCGAGCGCAGCCGCAGCTGCAGTGCGGAAGGACGGACACTCGTTCCAGATGCAGTCGTTCCAGCACTTCCATTCTCGTTATGCATTCGATAAAAGCCGTCGGAACATATACTGGACAGTTTGGAACATGCACACATTGGCGCTAACAGTCACCGAACCCCGGCCTCTGGAAGTAGCCGTGTGCTATGATTGATGAGGTAAGAGTAGGTAAGTAGTTTAATCGCCCTGCTTAGTCTTGTAGCCATCATCAGACCATTTGATAGAAAAAAGTCAGCTGTTCCTCGAATATAGCATGGTACCGACTTACAGGTCTGCAATTGGAAGAAAAAAAAATAGAACACTTCCCATTCCGAATAGCCCGTCCAGAAAGTCCTCGGAAGTCGAGGATTTCGTACTCAGTGCCAGTGCACAATGTTACCGAGTACGGGCCTTTAGCGCTCAGCGCTCAGCACCAGCGTTACAGCGCATCATATGACCGTTCTCTTGTCCTGTCTTAAATATTTTTCGTGATTAAGCTTCGCGATTAGGCTAAATAAATACAAAGTTAGCTCACAAACGTGGGATGGCATAGTTCAAACCCTGTTTCCGCATCGGCCCAACTCGGCCGCCGACCACTTTGTAAGTAAAACTTAAATGCGCGAACTACGGGACTGGGGAGTGTAGGAGCGTTTGATCGGCGGCGTATGATCAATCTATGAGGAGCAAACCAACTGCCGATCTTGAGCATGATGGTGATGTTGATGATCGACCTTCCCATGGTGATGTGCCGCAGCATGCACAGGTTAGCTGACAATGATGCAAACTCGTGGAGCTGATGTTCTTGCATGTCGTTTCAACTTTGGAAATTCTGTGTATACAGGGATGTGATTGTAATCAATATAACATGCAGTCTGGTGGTATTATTGATGTGAGTTGATATATGTCAGGTTAATAAATAAAGGCAGCACGAGATATATGGTCAACGAAGGAAGCCTGCCAGCGGTCTCCGAGTGGAATGAGGAACCAAAAGGTCTTCCCAAAGGCTTAACCAAGGCAAGAGGGGCATAAGAATTGGAGTTAAACGACAAAGCAAGATTTTGGTATGGCTGGTGCAGCGGGTGTAAAAATCGGTTAACCGTTAGAATTACCCCGACACTTGGCCATGATTAGGGTGGTTTGAATCACAACAAGCCTGAGAACTCACAAGCTGATGAAGCATACAACTGAGAGACACTTTGCCATGTCAAACGAAGACGATTTTGGTAACTGTCATAAGGGCTCATCTGCCTGGTGGATTCTTCAGACAGTCCTATAGCCATTGCGGTTCTCATGGCAAGCTGATCGTTTGTCAGAAACGGACTAGCCAAGCATTCCAATTTCACTCACATCACCGTATTGTCGGAATCCTAGGGGCCAAGCATTTAGCCGATGAACACGGGAAACATTCCCAGTACTTACCAAGAAGCCGGCCAGTTTTGTACTCTGTCCATGCCAGGGTAATGACAGCGTGAAGAACGTCAAGAGATGGTTGGTTAAGTGCCGCGGATAACATCTCCTACTCATTCTATTAGATCAGCAGGACCCACACACACGACCACGAACCTTGGCGTTCTCACAGAAAATATCTGCAACGTTCTGGGGACCACGCGCGACAACATCCGGTATGTCAGAGAACCTGTTTGATCTCGTTCATATACAAGTTGAGTGCATCGCAGAAGACAGACCTTGCGCCGAGTGCTGCGATACAGTTGGAGAGTAGAGGGGATAGAGTCTGGTGTCGGAATTTTTCATATAGGTCGTCATAAGTCATGAACGCGCATTGGCTGCCAAGTTGACTGATGAATATCTGGATGAAATGGGGCATCCAGCTGCGTTGCGGCATCTGAGGATTCACGGGGTCGAAGACCTGAGTTGGCCGGTAGCCGCTCGATGTGGCATGGGAACGACCCAATGCCTGACCTGGACCGGGTGTTCCATATCGACGAATGTGATCATCACCTCCAGTTGTATGTCTTCCATGGCCATGTCAATGAATGTTGATATCTGAGAGGTGTGGATGTATTACCTATGAGTTGTAGGAGGCCTTGAATGATCTGGATAAGTTTGATATCGTCCATGATCTGTGGATGATGTGCCTGGTGGCGAGTAGGACGGAGAGCGAGACATTGAGTTGGCATATCCCTGCGATGGTGTCGTGTGTGCGGTCGATGCCGGAATGGCGTGCTCATTTGCACCACTCGAATTGGAGCGCTCTGAAGACTCTGAAGCCGTGATTGTTGCTCTACTCGATAATCCATGGTATGTTGGCGAGGAACTGGGGCCCGCGATGGCTCGACTGCGCTCAGCAAAATATCGTTCGCGATCGCGAAACTTGCATGGAATTTTCGCCGCCTTGCAGGCCTCACATTGTGTCTCGGGGGATGACTGGAGACACTTGATTTTTTTGAGGCGGCTAGAAGAGGGACAAGGTGAAAGGTCAGCATGGATTACTTGATGGAGATTTGAATGGGCAGTACCAGTTATCACAAGAAGTCACAAGACGCGGGCGTTTCTTGTGACCTTGGGTCTCTTGAGGGGACTCGATAATGAATTGAAAACCATCCATGGTAAAGTGAATAATTCAAAAGCCAGAATAGCCCGGATTTATATATCACACAGCCTAAATACCTCGAGGCCGCTGTGAGATCTGTACACGAAGAAAGTGAGATCAAAAGTGAGATATCGCTGATTTCCCGTGCCCATAGATGATCCATAAGCGACAATGGATCGGGCCTCTTACCCAACAGAACGTCGCCATTAACCCAGCATTTCAACGATCTAGCAGATGCTATTAGTCAATCCGTGAATGGCCGTTTCTTCTGGTTTCATATCGTAATAGGATTGACAATCAGTACAAAGCACTTAATCATTGATGGCAAAAAAAAAACGTGCGGGAAATATGACTTACTAGTCGCATCACAAAAGCTCTAGACTGTTACACGTCATAAAGCAGGAGTCCGATTATCGCCTTCTAATTTGACCTACGGGAGTGCCCGGCTCCTTGATGGGCCTGCCAGTGCGTAGTGCGCAAGGCCGCTCATCGCCTCCTACAGGCACTTTGGAGGGACTTGGGTCTGATTTTCACACCGTATCCAGGTATTTTCCAGCGCAGCCACACGTCTTTCGTCCAAGGGTTTTTGCTGTGCTGACTAAATTGATCGCATCAGATAATATTCCGCAGTAACCGAACACGATTTGCTACAATTTGTCTCCCAATTCGTGTGGCCCAATCATCTAAACCAAAAAATCACATCACCACCAAGTCGCAAGACAGGCCGCGTGGGTCCCGGGCTCAACGGAACAGAAGTCAGCCAGAGCCAGGTGTCCTCGGATCAATAATTTCGAACCATAACTCAAACAGTTCACTATTGCACATCAACGTAAGCTAAGCTTAATACAAACTTGAGTTGTGCACGGCTCGGGACCAAATTAGAGAGGTAATGGTTCGTAATATTTAGTACCTATGGTTAGTGGGACTTCCAGTCTCCCGACCCGGGCAAGTCAATCAGGTGCAAATGGACCGGAGGATTTACTTTCAAAGAGCCGCTTCAGGTTGCAACTTCTTGTCAAAAAAAAAGGTCAAGGTTGGTAACTAGTCTGCATATAATGGCTATGTAATTGGAAGCGCATCCGGGGCCCTAAATCTCGTCTATACCTCTTTCAGCCTCCCAATTGAACTTAGAGAACTGGATGCTCCGAACTAGTTCGGCATCTTCTTCGCTTTCATGATGATCATCCGAATCGTCATGATCGGTGGAAAAAAGTAGGTGCTGATGCGCGTCGCTATCAACAGACCCCTGATGCTTTGTGGCGTTTCGATGAATACATAATTCTAGAAGGATTTTCCGTAACGATGCAACATACCGCGAAACGACCATCCTCTCGACGCCCGAGATTAGCAGGACTGAGCTCAAAGTTGACCCCGTGCACAGAATCTGACGAGTTGTCCACATCTTCGTCGTTAATTGCTACCATGTTCCCCTGCGCGTCCACTGATAGTCTACCATCAATGGAATTGCGGTACTTGTGAAACGTAAAAAGGGCAATCCCTACAGATGCCGTTAGAAGTGCTGCATTCATATAGCTTCGAAACGGACCGCAAACTGTGATACCTACGCCGGTTATATTGAGTGGCGTAAGCGTGTCTCCGAAAAACCAAGCCGAAATTGTAATAGTCGACACTTCTTTGGCTATCCCTGCTATTGACATTGGCAGGACTCCGGCCCGTTGAATTATGCTTTTATGACCTAATTAGATGGCATCGTGGAGTTGAGCGTATGGTCATAAACGTACTAGTATTCACTCATGACCATACAAAAAGCCAAAATACCGGGCGCGACCAAGAACAGGCCCGAACGAAGGGTGGAAGCCATGTCCTGGAAGAATGGCGAAGCGTATATGGTAAACCACCCCTCCCAGATGGCGCTAAGAAGAGCTGTCGTGGCGCCTATTGTAGGAGCCAACCAGAATATGGTAGCTGCAGGATTATCTAGACCCATATTCTTGTTCTTCAAGAGCAATTGCGTAAGGCTCCAACGGAGACCTCCACACGCACTGGCGGTCATCACAAGTAAAAACCCGGGAAGAACGAAGGCCGTTTCAGAAGCGACCATAAGAATCACTCCACCAAAAATGAGAAGGATGACAGCGACAAGTCGCAGAGAGAACACTTCCAGACGGAAGAAAAATGCAAAGGACAACACAAAGATTAGAGAAGATGACTTGCACATTGCTGTAGACAACCAGATGTATGAGTAATTACATATGAAGAATTCAAACGTAGACCAGCTAGCGTCTGGCAAAGTTCAGAACTGGCAACTCACTATAAAATGATAGGGTAATAGTCTTGAGTGATAGGTTCGACAGACCAATATCGAGACCGGTAGCAATGGCAGTAGGAACTGCTTTCTTGCTTCAAAGAGGCTACAATCAGAACCGGTGTCCAGTGAGGACAAGGACTGCCCGACGAGTACTAGCTATTGCGAGAAAGTACGTACCCATAATCTTTTGCCGAAGGGCTTCTCTCTGGCCGGAAATGATGCGAGAAACAGACCCGAAGCGCAGCAGCCAAGATAAACTGGATAATCATGTGCAAGGTAGTCACGAAGAGCGGGTACGGAAATCCAAAAAGGTCTGGCGAAAACATCCACTTGTTGTACAAAGACAGTAGGGTTGCAAATATATACCTATGTGGTCAACATATGAACCCGTTTCAGGAGTCTTACAGTAACATCCACGTACCATGAAGCTATGAAGCATGTATTGATGATGGCAGTTCTCCACCATATTCGCTGTTTCTCTGCAAGCGATGCAATATGAAAGGAGGATTCGCCGCGGTCACTCTCCCTGAAGCTTGATTCCACCGGTATGTACGAGTGACGACCTTCAGAGTCATTTTCAGTGTGGTGATCCATGTACAGTAAGATTCCAAGCAACGGTGGCACTGCGCGTGAAGTGTTTAACACGCGTGGGAACTTTCAATTTAAAGACAACCCGAAGGATTTATGTAAGAACTAAATCATATGTCACAACATAGAGCAGTAACTCCTTGTGTCAAACGGCCAGTCTGTATGTTTAGCAACGCTTCATTTTATGGTTACTTTCATTAACCAAAGCGCCATATGCTTCCGCCAAGACATCCGGTAAATCATATCACCCAAAAGGAGCATTCTGCTGCGACTGCACACCAGTTTCTTGAGGGTCGGTGGAGGCAACATCAGTACTAATACCTGGGTAATCTCGCCTGACACGACAGATCATTATCAAAAAAAGTATCCCTAATAAACTCCTGTGTCTCATACCATGTTCGCCAGTGGTCATACTGCTTCTGGTTGAGATATTCGCGCCATTCATCTTTCTTCATCTCTGACCTAAATTGAGCGTGTTGGAGCAAATCAAGGTGGTGCAGTGCGTGTGGGTAGCTGAACAAAAACATCGGTTACAGTATAGTGAATGCTCGCAAACTATGGACGAACTGTATAAACCGGGCATAATCCTTCTCTTTCCAGTACGTGAGATACTCCAGATAGTTAATGAATGCAGGTTGATCAAGAATATTCTGCTGTGCGAGAGAATGGAGGTAGTATGGGTTTGCCAGCGACTGCACAAATTCCAGTTCAAGCTCGAATTTGTCGCGATTAGCAGCTCGTGGATCTTCTGTCGTGGCCTGAGGCGATTGAGCAGGGTCAGAAGCCTCCATCATGTGCAATGGCAGAGGAAGCTTGTTATGAACGGAAGGCATCGCCAAACAAGGGTCACGTGGCAAGCCGAACCTAGACGCGCGGTATAATTTGTTGCTTTTGCTTTTGCACGTCGTGAATAATGTCAGACGAGGACTCTGGTGGCTGGCAACTTACAGAATCTGACCCTGGGGTGTTCACGTATGTTGAAATGATGATAACTGATCTACCTGACTCACGCAACCGGTCACAGAGAGCTACTCAAAAGCCTCGGAGTGCCCCACATCGTCGATGACCTTTACTCACTTGAACCAGAATCATTGGAGGCGCTACAGCCTGTGCATGCCCTAATCTTCTTGTTTAAGTGGTTCCCTGAATCACCTGACGACGAGCCTGGTGTTGGTGCTGGTCACTATGATTCAGATTTCCCCGGATTCTTCGCCCATCAAACTGTGAACAACGCTTGCGCTACACTTGCTGTTGTCAACGCCCTGGGAAACATTCCATCTCTTCATGCAGGACCGCAATTTATGGACCTCTTGAACTTTACCGCAGGCATGGACCCACAGACATGTGGGATGGCTATCACAAGCGCGGATTGGCTTCGAGAAGCTCATAACGCGCTTTCTCCACCTAGTTCCATCTCGTTAGATGGTCTAGACCTTCCGAAGAAGAGCGAAGAAGCCTATCACTTCGTTGTTTACCTTCCAGTGCTGGGGAGTCTGTATGAACTTGATGGACTGAAACCTTACCCGGTGCGACATGGAGAATATGACGGATCCGGAGAAGGATGGGTTAAAAAAGCAAGGTACTTGAAGACACGCCGTCGTCATATTCTGTCATTGAATCCCCGCTTTCTAGGGAAGTTATAGAGAACCGGATACATACTTACCCGACTGGAGCAGTGAGCAAAATATGTAATTTATGTTTTATGTCTCAACTTATATTTCGTAGCTTGAATTCAGCTTACTCGCTCTTCGGGATGACCCAATACCTGGAATGAGAAGACGTTTAGACGCTCTACAAGGTTCAGCAGAGGACGCTGAAATGAGCGATCTTATGAACAAAATTTCCAATGAAAACTCCAAGCGCGAACGCTGGGCAGTGAGTACCGAATGTTTTGTCATCGATGCTCACACTTTTGATTCTGTTTTCAAAGTTTGAGAACAGCTCGCGTCGCCACAACCACATCGGTCTTGTGCATGCTTTATTGTTGGCTCTAGCGAAGGCTGGAAAGCTTGACTCGGCAAAAGCAGATGCGCAGAGAGTGATGCAAGAGCGCTTAGAGAGACAAAGAGCGATGGAGTCCTAGAGCGGGGCAGACTAATGTGCGGTCACAGTACTCAGTAAGGTTAAGGTTTTCGAAGTTTCGGCCTTATTGCCCAGCTGACCTTGCCCGCAGTGCATTGAGCACGTACTTTAATCTCAGTCTCGTCATCGCTTCCCGAGTTTGACTAGCGAATGACAATAGAGGTCTCTTGGCGCCCAACGTGAATATACTTCTTTGATTTCATCGTGAACTGTACACTACATAGTTTGTTCCTGACGTTTCTCTCGCTTGCCTTTATTTTTACGTCTCAGCGGTCTTTTCAAATTGGGACTGACAAGCTGTGACAAATAATGAAGCAGCTTGAGGAAGCTGCGGATACTTGGCACGATGGACACGTTCACCGAGTCCACCTTGTACTATGACACTTATGATCGAGTCTAGAATTCAACTGGTGTCAGGTAATAATTTGTGTTTTTAATACCTGACTACGGCTAAACTAGCGAGAATCACTCGTACGGCACGACCATAGGCCATACAATGCCACTCCTGGGATTTGGCGTGTATCAAAATTTCACTACCCGAGCGTCAGTTCTTGAGGCATTGCGAGCGGGCTTCAGGTGATATAATTTAAGACCATCGATGATGCTTCCCCCATTGTAATGAACCATCTCAGACACGTGGATTCAGCCCAGGCTTATCGCAATGAAGCGGCTGTTGGGGAAGCTGTCAGAGATAGCGGCATTGACCGAGGAGAACTTTTCATCAGTGCGTGTCACTGAAGATGGTTCAGGAAATGAGCTTCCATCTCTTACCGAACATTAGCGACCAAATGTATCAGCAAAAACCATGGGTATGATAGCACGCTGAAGGGTGTCGATGAATCTCTCGCTAAGTTTGGCTTTGGTGAGTCATTATTGAACGAATTCTTCGTAAATATTCTTACGTCTTTTTAAATTAGAGTACATCGACTTATTCCTCATTCACGATCCGTATTCTGGCACTGAGCGCCGTCTAGCCACATACAGGGCTTTGCAAGATGCCCGTGATGCGGGAAAAATACGATCTATTGGCGTTTCAAATTAGTGCGTTTTCTGCCTTGCTTCCTAGTCAAGAAGAGTTATAGTCGTAATACACCTCGCAGTGGGATCAAGCATTTAGAAGAAATTACAAATGCGAAATATGATATGCCTGCGGTGAATCAAATTGAGGCATGCAACTGATTTTGATGAACAGTAATACCATTCCACTCATTGCATGCTGGCAGCTTCACCCATTTTGCCAGCAACGGCCCATAGTGGACTATTGCCGTGAACACTCGATCGTGGTCCAAGCCTACTGTCCGATTATGCGAGGGAAAATGGATCATCCGATCATCCAAACAATAGCGCAGAATGTTAGTCCTGCTTCTGAGGCGCTATACCAGATATGACTAAAAGGCCTTCTTAGCATGGTCGCGACGCAGCCCAAGTGCTCCTTCGGTGGTCGCTTCAAAAAGGGTTTGGCGCCGTCTTTTCATTTTTGAAGTTGAATTCACATCAGTTTAGGTTCGTTCCGCTGCCCAAATCAGCAACACCAGAACGCATCAGATCGAACGCTCAATTGTATGATTTTGAACTGGAACCCGAAGAGATGGAGCAACTTGACGGACTTGACCGTGGAAAAGAGGGGTCCATCAGTTGGAACCCTGTTGATGCTCCGTAATTATTAAATTATATTTCCAAGCGCGAGCTTTGCTGTTGATTCAAACTGAAAGAGGCTTATCGATCAAATCTAGTTTTTCATCGTCTCTTTCATGCACCCACGACAACGTTGCATGATTCATGGTTGTCTCCGTCGCTCAGAAAGGATTATTATTATGAACGCCTCGTTCCTCGTGATGCCACCTTTTGCGTCTTTTATGAGGCGATAACTTGATATACAAGACCAAGCGGGCGAGATGAAATTCATTCAACTACGTGTATCCACACCAACGCCACCCACGAGTGATCATGCGTCTACACTACCTGTGACTTATTGCGGACAAAGTTAGGCATTGTTGCATGAAAATTAAAGTATGTACCCGAAATTCGAGCGCTTAATTTCGATCGTGGAAAGATGACTTGATGCTCCTCGACCAGCATGCATTGCATCTGTATGACTGCCAATCAGGGAAGTCATGATGTCTATAACACGACTTAGATTTAATATCAGTTCAATCAAACGTACTTGGTTGCCTGGGAGGATTTAAGTGTCATGATGTGTTGGTTGGAGCAAGCGAATGTAATGATACGTGGGCTAGCGTAAGCGCTACACAGCCTGCCACTCCCGGGCCTCATGCACATGCAGTGTCATGCACCACGATGGCCGAAATTTTCTAGCACACTGGAAGCATGTGGAGTACATGTCAAACCGCAGCCGGTTCCGCTATCATTGAGTCATGCATCATTTGATAATTTGATCAATGGACTACTCAGCTAATAGCAAGGGACCTCGCCAACGGCCAGCTCTGATCAATTCATATCCACTATCTACAGACTTCAAGCTCAAGTCTAACGTAGGTTCACAAACCATGATGAAAAGAGCAAACAGACCCAACACAGACCGCCTTTTTCCGGGACTAGCGGACCTCTAATGTATGGTTTGATTGTGACTCTTTTTGCTTTCGTTCTTATCTGTTCCACCATCCGCAGTAAAATCTATTTGGTTTTCTTCCTTCTTCGCCGAAACTCTCAGGTCGCTGGTGTCACTGGTACGACCAAAAAAACAACGAATGTAATTATTTAAAACCCGCATTTCTTACGTAATACGGCTACGTCATCCCACCTGGCGGCTCTCTGCCGTTTTACTACTCTGACTGGGAATATCAGATTGAATGTAGGAGACTTTGGCTTTGTACTTGAAAACTATTGATCCTCGGCTACCAAAATTGCAAGTAACCCAAGGCACAATTATCAACGTACGGGCAATCGACTGAAAGCTTTCGAGTTTGCGCCAGTGCTGATTGGATTGTACCTCATTGTTTCATCAGCTAGGGAGCCCGACTAGATGATGCAATCGTCATTTAGAGAGAGTGCACAGTCCGGGCCAAGACCGAGCACCGCGATTCTTTGAATGGACTTTGTACTTACACATTTGGTATGTCTATGATTGCGAATCCAGTATCTCATTGATCCTTTCAAGATCTTGTACAATTTCAGGCCGCCCCACAAGGAATCCGTCGGGATCTTTACTTAGCCGGCTATACATCAAAGAGTCGGAACATGGGTCAGACCTCGGCCTTCTGACATCACCGTCCTTGGATTGAGACCCAGAACATAAGCTGGCTCTCCACTCGACTGACTGACTATAAATACGGACAGTGGTTAGCCCCAAGTCCGCAGTCTGGTTCTTCTCACCGGAAAGCCCATTCACCACTTTATGGAAACAGAGCGATCTTCACCTTACACCTCGCGCTAGATGCAGAACAATTCAGAACAACGATCACTCTCCGTAGGTTCGTCTAGATCCTTCAATGGTGCTAGCAACGATGTAGTTCCGTTCAATACATCCGCAATTGTTGTTACATCCGATGCAGAGAATGTTCCTGTCACACCTGAATGGTGGATGAGTAAGTATTTACCTGTAAGTTTACTTTCCTTGGATCTTATCTTCGAGACGCTTACCAGTGACGTACATCTCACTTGTAGAGTTATTCGGCTACGCGAATGTTCAAGTTCCATAACCCGAATTCGTATAACTGGGCAAATAATCTGCTTGCTGGTCTAGCGATTCTTTTTTATGTCAGTAGTTGCATGTCCTTCGCCTATCAAAAGCTGATCGATCGATTAGGGTTATGACCAAGGGTACACCTCCTTGCATTTCCTCTTCCGAGTGAACGTTTACACACCGACGCGCAGGGTCATGTCTCAAGTGAATCTTAATGAGGATTACCTGAAATTGATGGGCATCTACCCCACTACGGGAAACTCACGTAACCTAGCGGCGCTTGGGGGAATTGTTTCTGTAAGTTGCAAGCTTCTTGACAGTAACATTTACTGCATGTCTATCAGGTTTATTACGGCGGTTCCCTCATCGGAGCGCTGCTTGGCGGTTCTATCGCCGACAGGTCGGGACGTATAACTGCCATAATATTGGGTGTCATTGTCTCGATCATCGGAGCAACATTTCAAGCCTCCGCGATGAACATCACTTGGATGTGTTGTGCACGAGTCGTGACTGGTATCGGCGTGGGAGCCATCGACGCAGGTGGATAACCATATGTTCTTATCTTGATTCTCTGTACTTATTTTTATCGAAGTCATTCCTGTCTGGAGCAGCGAAGTTTCTTCACATACAGCACGAGGCAGCTTTCTTGCCATCGAGTTCTTCCTGAACATCGGTGGATTGTCATTGGCATATTGGATAGAGATGTCAGCCCGTTTCAAGCATCCTGTTATAAACCAATTGTCTGACGTATCTGTAGATTTGCGAGCATGAGCAACAATCAGGTAATGGCATGGCGCACACCCCTGGCACTGCAAGTCGTGTTTCTGCTCACGATTCTCGGTTCGTCCCGATCCTTTACTCAACCTCGCTTATGTTAACCCATCATAGTACTTGTACCTTTCTTTCCGGAGTCCCCTCGATGGCTGGCAAAAGTCGGCCGTGTCTCCGAAGCACGCAATGTGTTGCATGCCACCCACAAGGATAGAGTTGAGGCTGAGCTCGCTGCCATTGTGCAGAACGTGATACATGATCACCAGCACGCAGAAAACAATACTTATATTCGCATGCTATTTCCGAGGACAAAGAGCCAGCGCGAACTACGACGGAGAGTTGTTCTTAGTGTATGGCTCCAGATTATGCAAGAGCTCGTCGGCATTGGAGTCATCACTGTCTACGGCAAAGCACTTTTTTCTACCGGCTCTCGCTACTTCTCTGACCTTATATGCAGCCATTGATCTTATTCAGGGCGCTGGCTTCAGCCAAGACGAGGCGAAACTCTTTGCCGGATTCAATAACCTGTCCTACATGTTCAGCGTGCTCTTTGCCGTGTTCACTCTGGATAGGTTTGGCCGACGGGGCACAATGGTATGGGGGGCCGCTGGCATGGCGTTGCTCTTACTCATTGGTGGCATCCTGGACAAATGTGATATACTACGTTTACTCTGTTTGATCGTCGCTCATATCACTCGATAGACGCGCAATCAGGGGGCTCCAATCAACGGGCATATGGCGCGGGAGTCGTAGCGATGACAGTAAGCAACCGATTCTGGTATCGTGAAGTCTTTTTTTGTAAATGATGTGCCTCCCAGTTCCTGTATACCGGCACGTTTGGTGCCACCTGGCTAGTAACTCCGTGGCTTTATCCAACCGAGCTCTTTCGTGAGTGTGATCAATTCCTTTGCTCAATTCTTCTCTCTGAGACAATGCAGCTACATATGTTCGGGCCAAAGGAGGTGCATGGTCTGTTGTTGGATGGTCCATAGGAAATGGCGTCGTGACTATGATTACCGTACGCCGTTGAAGGATCGAACATTTGCAAACGAATTAATGGTCCTTTCCCTAGCCTTTCTTGTTTCAGGCGATCGAATATGGTGTGCTCCTGCTTCTCTTTGGCCTCAATATATTCGTAATTCCCTTCATCATTTTCATGTGTACGGCTTACGTCTTACTGTTTTCAATGTGTGATCCTATTGACGCGGCGGTTCTTTTTGTAGATCCAGAAACTTCAGGTCGTCCTCTTGAGCAAATGGATGACTTCTTCAGCAATGCGACATCTTGGAACGTTTTTACTGCATCCCAACAAATACGAGAGCAAGGTTTCACAGGCCATCAATGGACACGCAAATACAATGGCGGTATTGGACAGTCAGGGATATCGATGACTCGGGTCAGTGGAGACGTAGATGGTGAAAGGCATGGATGGGCGAACAAGCTGAGACGCCGTGCTTCCGATGCAGGACTCATGTAACATAACCTTTGTATGATTTTTGTACGCTAACACTTGTATAATTTGAATGCTACAACATTGGAATTGTTGTCGTTAGTGTAGCTTGAGGTTACGTTGGTCTCGTTGAGAGACTCAATGAAAAAATCTCAGATAAACATACGAACAGCAAATTTTTTTTTTATACAACGTAAATGAACACAGGTCTACTGTAAGCTAGCGATATTATCTTGGAGTTCCGTCAGACAGACGCTCAACTCGCTGGGTGTGGCTTCATCAGGCTGCAAGCAGCTCGACAATGCACAAACCCAAACGTCCTCGAAATCCCCGCAAGCGGAGACCATGTTCTCTGTCGAACGAGTGAGCGCTAGTGTCATCCAGCGGAATTGAAGGATGTGGCATGTGTAAACATGCGAGACTCGAGTTAGTTTCTATAAAATAGATCCTAGCTGAGTATGTTCTAAGGAAACATAGAAGTTTGAGGACTGGTTTATATAGTCTCTTGTTGATGGTCTGTGCGTGGGATATAGGTATCAATACCCAAATGCTTGTTTTGGAAGGCAATAGGTACTAAATTTACATAAACATCAAAGATTCAGTCAAGCTCTTACAGGCTACAGCTTCATCATGTCCACCGACGTCTTGTCACATTTTGGGGTTCTTGACGAACTCATACAAGTTATCTACCAGGGTTTCGATCGATTTGTCCTACTATCGCAAGTAACCGAATCTGCATGGTCGATTTACTTAGGCCTCAAGGGACCAGAAGGCAGGTGGTGGCGAGGCTCATGGTCTACCAAAGATATCCTCAACATCACCAACGTTCGTGCCGAGGCCTTTCGACCACCCTTACCCTGATCGTGCATCATTCTAGGGCGTGCAACCAAGCCCTCAGGTGCTTGAGAACTTTGCTGAAAAGCTTCGGACGACATTTGTAAACGGTGATCTCGCCATTGGAGACTGGACTGAGAAGGACTCGGACATCAACGTAAATACTACTCTTGATGTACGGATTGTACCCAGCCGACAACACAGGACTTTATTAGCTCACTTTTGGGCCAACTGCCAAGCGTCCACTACACATGGCTCTGAAAGAATTGTCAGCAGCCGAAGCTGCATCTCAGGCAACCGCGTTGTTCATTGACGTAAGGCACATGAATCGTTGGCTTGCTCACCAACAATATTTGACTCGTATCAAGATCGCACTACAAGCCCAGTCCCGCAAATGCCAGCTGAACCCTCTTTTCGCGCCCCGTAACGTTGCCGCAGAGTCATCCCACGCTAATTCAGGTCCGCTGCATCCCTTGTCAACGTTGATGCGCATGTTGAGCTCATTGCCATAGCTTCAACGCTTCCGTCAAAACGCACACCCTTGGGCCTGAGTCAGGTCCCTGTCCCTGCTGTCAATCAGGCAGCTGAACGGAAAATTAAGGCTCTTGAAGCGGAACTTGCTCGTTCAAAAGAAAAGTCTCCGTCAGGTGATGCAATATCCAGTAAGCCCCTGTTGCGTGCCACGTACTCAGAGGCAGCTGATTCTACTGCGCCCCCAAAACCTTCAGCCAGCTCTCGACCTCCGAAGGGCGCATCTTTGGCCAACCCGAATAAGAAGGCAAGGAAATACCAAGCTCTTGAATTTGAGAGCGATGAAGACTAGTCAGCTGTGTATATCACATGAGCCGCAAAGCATCAAATAATATTTCATATTTCGCCAGCGCCTGGGCCTCGAGTAATTGGCCGGATCCTGCTAGTGCGGTGTCACTGACAACAGGAAACGAGTAAAATACCTATCCTATCCTGTTGCCAACATCCTTTAACTCGTACGATAAGTCATGTCCCGGCTCATAACGTTAACAGTGGTTCTTTCACGGATGACCTTATCCCGAGCGAGCTAGTTGCGGGTGCTTGTTAGCATGAAAGTTTACCCTAAAGAGCAACAATGGATTTACATACCATGTTCCGTGACGCTACCGAATAGGACTGGGGCAACTCCCGAAATAGACGATATCTAGAATAAGCGCTAAAAGCCTTCGTACACGTTTGCAAAAAAAACGGACCACGCTTATATATATATAAAACTGCACTCTGACAGCTAACGCAATACCCTTAACATCGACTCATCAACCATGTCCTTTCCATACAGTTCTGCTGCCCCACCTGCCGGGCAGGTCAGCAGCAGCGAAAATGCTCTTCCTGTTGAATACATGTTTACTCAAATCATGAGCGCAGTCCAGAAATCAGTAAGTTCCATTCGTCATGTAAGACATTCTAGAATACAGCAGCTCATGCATCTACACACAGCAAGCTGAGATATCTGATCTCCGGCAGGAATGTGCTGACCTACGGTTGGCAAATGCAAGCTTGGAACGTCAAATTCGGGAAGGGTTTCAGGTGAGCGGGATGACTTTGCACTTCAACAGATTCTAAATTCCAAGATTTTTTCGATTGCAGCAGCAAAATGGGAACGGAAACTACTACGCCAGCTCGCGCATAGGCTCTGGCTTTGTGACTCCAGTGCCAGGCAGCCCTCAGCTCCGGGCCAAATCCCCATTCCTATCTCCGCACAGTATCCCATCCCTTGTCACTACACCTACCAGCCACTTCCCGTCTCCATTGGGCGATAACGCGGTCACCCCTTTCCAACTCGGTGTCCGCGACATTCCCGGGTTCTACGTTGTAATTCCCGCAGGAGGTGCTGGTACGCGGTTATGGCCGCTATCTCGAGAAGAACACCCGAAATTCCTTCTCGACTTAACTCTTAAGGGACGTTCCTTAATTCAAGCCACCTGGGATCGTCTTCTCCCTCTTTCATCTCCCCTCCGCACCACTGTGGTTGCGGGTCCCGGCCATGTTAAGTCCATCCGCGAGCAACTGCCTGACCTTCTCGCACACAACTTGATTTGCGAGCCTGGTCCAAAGGATTCTATGGCAGCTATTGGACTTGCTGCAGCTGTTCTTGCAAAACGGGACTCCAATGCCGTCATCGGTTCTTTTGCTGCTGACCACATGATTTCAGGCGACGACGCCTTCCTTTCTGCTGTTGCGGAAGCTGTTGAGGTGGCGAAAAAAGATTATCTCGTTACCATTGGCATTGCGCCCTCTCATCCTTCTACCGGCTTTGGTTATATTCGACTTGGAAACAAACTAGGCATCAAGGAAGCTCCAAACGCCCGGCTTGTTTCCAGTTTCAAAGAGAAACCTGATGCGCGCACTGCTGCTGCATATATAGGTACCGGAAATTACCGATGGAATGCAGGGATGTTTGTCACAAAAGCGACTGTTCTCTTGGATCTTCTCAAGGAATACAAGCCGGAACTCCACGACGGGCTCCAAAAGATTGCGGCCGTATGGCATGACGAGGCGTTGCGTCAGACCGCTCTCAACGAAATCTGGCCCGAGCTCGAGAAGATCCCAATTGACAATGCAGTCGCTGAACCTGCTGCTGCTGAGGGTAAGGTTGCTGTAGTACCGGCGACGTTTGGTATGTTTCCACATTCCATTTTTATTGTAGATTAATATCGGACTTTAGGCTGGGATGACGTCGGAGACTTCTCTTCGCTCGCAGACCTACTGCCTGCTGAATCTAATCAACCTCGTGTCCTTGGGGACAGCTCTTTGGGTGATTATTTTTACCTTTTCTCACCAAGTCGCCGTGGTTGATTTCATCTCTCTTCGACAGTGCTGACGGAACAAGTTGCTGGGGGAATTGTAGTACCCGGCTCAGGACGTCTCATCACGTGCCTGGGCGTCGATGATCTGGTTATTGTTGACATGCCTGATACCCTTCTCGTCACCACACGTGCACGATCGCAAGAGGTGAAGCGCCTCGTGAAGAAGTGTCGTGATGCAGGTTGGAAACAACTCCTCTGATGAGTTGTATTTTTGGACTTTGGAGTCGGAAACAACAGACTATGTAGCACAATGGATGCTCGTGGAATTGGGATTTGATCTTGCACGCTTATAACTTTTTCTGAAACTGACTATGCTCATACCATACCTTTTCGAGGCTAGTTAATATCTTGTCTTTCTACGTATGTACATGTCCATGTGCTATTTGTCAATGGGTACTTATTCGTCTGCTGATTATAATGGACTTATATGATGTAACACGTCATGATGTTTCCGCCACGATTGTGGCTTTCTGGCACTTGCGATTACAACGTAACAGTAATTGATCTGCCTGGACTAGATGCTCCCTGATGCTCCCACGTCGCCATTACAACCCGTGAACAAGATCGTCGTCGTCGTTTGAGCATAAATGATTTAGCCAAATGAACTGCGCCTATCGACGCTGTAGTGCTCATCAGTGTTCTTCATCATTCCAGATCGGCTGTGTAACCACATGCCCTGCAGACTCTCATCCCCTTTGGCCAGAGGTTCTTTTTGATGACACTGGTATACCTCAGCCTGCCAACAATTTCACTTAACTTTCTGACCCTGTTCAGAGAGTGCCGGTAACAACTTCGCCTGTCAAGTCTCCGAACCAACCTGCTCCACATATCGGGGAACGTCGGGATGGCTGTCCTTGATAGAGAAAAGTCCAAGGAGTATAATGGGTGTTCGTCTTGGGCGATGGCAGGGGGAGTTTTTCCGGCAGGAAACATGCTCCAGGCCCCTTGGTATCAGAAAGCACGTGTAAAAGAGGGATGATGCTACCAGGATGAGGGTGGAACTGCAATCGACGAAAGCGGCGTTCTTTTCGAAGATGTGCGTCGACTAGGAGGTCGTGGATGCGTTCTGGCCAGAGGTCGATCTCAAATTGTTCTTCTGTGTGTTTTAATAGTCGTTGGGCTTCCGAATGGCTTCTAGACAGTACTTTTTGGGGTGTTCCCGTATCAAGTACCAGGAAGTCAAGGGGCACTGTACAATGATCGAGTGAATTGATGTTGCTCAGGTCGCACAAGGGTATCCACTGAGATCTGGTTCGTGATTCATAGAGGTAGTAAGAACAAAGAAGTTCGACACCTAAAATACATGCCTCATATACATACATAGCCTGCCTCGCGACCATCCACAGAAGAGCCTGATAACCAACCAAAACGAACGTGCGTGATCATCAAATACTTGGTCCAACTTTGAGACCATGAGCGAGACCGTGGGAACAATTGTTGCAATTGATCTGGTACGTTTACATAATAACCTGCTTAACGATTTTTAGCCAGGGTCATAGGATTGATAACTCCCTGCACTAGTCCTTGTATTCTGATCCTTTGATTGATATCGATATCTGCGAGATATTTGTTACACAGAGTAAACTTAGCTTCGGCAGATATTGCTTTCCGAGCCAAGAAGCTCAAGCTTCAAGAAGTGTTTGCTTAGTCATCCTAATTTCTGACTTGAATTTCGACGGAGGTTGTTTAGTGGATATTGCTCTAGAACTCAGTGGCCGAGACCGTTGAGCAGGTGACGTACGGATTCACGGTGAACACGCCGTTACTAAACGACCCTGCAACTTCTAATGTACGTGGCCTCTGGAGTTTGCCGCATCCCGAGTTCATGTGCCCGTTCAAGTAGGCTCAGCTCTTGCAGCTTGTTTGACAGTTGGCTTACCCCTAGGACCGGCGGGGTCAGCGCTATTTGTATGCCAATGCAGTAAGATATTGCAGTCGTGCATCACGAAATGCGACATGGTGCATGGGCTCCTGTTTGTGTATACCTGCTAGTACTTGCGACTGTAACCGTGACTCAACTTTCCCTCAAGTATAGGCTCACTTTTCGGATCACAGTATTGTCTACCATACCAGGCAGACCGAATACAAGTACTGATTTCTGTCCACTTGTGACGTTATGAAAGGAGCACAATAAGAAGGCATGAAGGACAGGCACGGGAATGCCAGCGGCAGCTACGAACTTCCGAGCATGCGACGCCACAGAATGAAGCTGGCTGTTTAGTAAGTCAAAGGCGAACATTTTGTACTGCCTTGTAGATCAGAAAGGTGCGTACATCGCAATACTTAGGGTCCCCAGCGGCAGGC
Source organism: Suillus hirtellus (assembly GCA_016695485.1). Lineage (NCBI taxonomy): Eukaryota > Fungi > Basidiomycota > Agaricomycetes > Boletales > Suillaceae > Suillus > Suillus hirtellus. Next base: position 225,203 of record MU172318.1, on the reverse strand, counting down.
ACTCCTGAGACATTGAAGGTACAGGACGGGCCAGTAACTCGAAACTGGCTGTTTCTCATTGTGTGGCAAACAAAAGCGAGGAGGCTATAATGTATTAGGTGACCAGCGGCAGGCACCAAGGCACGAAGATACGAGAAAGCTCAAAAAGATTCAGATTGAACTGCAAACCGTAGAAGGAGGTACAGTTAATGCGACCCCGAAACATATAAAAGACCTCCTTGCTGAACCTCTAACTGCAGAACCCAAGCTCTTCAATCTACATTCAATCTCAACGAGTACACTCTGTGTTTAACAATCTGAAACGATGTCACACCTCTTCGTCAGAAACTTGACCTTCCAGTCGTGAGTGTCTTTGTGCTGTTGCCCTGCATAACTTTGCAGCAGACTCACCGTCGTTTCCCAGCAACGACCTCGGCAAGGAGGCCACACTCATGCTCGCTTTCGATGCCGACATAGAAGGCCTCTACGAGGAATTCTTCCCGGTAGTTTGGAAGTAAGTACGCCTACTTTTGCCCCTGACGATTTTTAACCACGCAATTTTTTAGGGTCAGCAAATTTGGGGAGACGGGTGGGTGTTCCGGCTCTTTCGTTTCCGAGTTTCGAACTTACACTTTCCAGGTCCATACAGGACTCGCGCGACCTACACGAGCCAGTAAGAAAGATGATGCAGATAATGCTCGTATACAATGCTTATCCAACGTATAGGCTTGCTTTCTCCAAACCGCAGGTCGTGGACGGGAACATCATCGACGCTGAAACTGCCGTTAAGATTAATGTGAGGGACTCTCATCTGCTCTGCAATTTCCAGCACCGATGCAAGCCATGACACAGGTCAGCGAGAGAACAACCCTGACCGAGGCCAACGATGTCTATCATTTCTCTGTAAGTCTGATCTTCGTCAATCTCTATCTTTTCCACTGACGAATATCTCGCGTAGCCCCCTCAGCCGGGAGCCTCTGGTGTCCTGCAGGCCGTGAACGAGACTGGAGCCATTCAAGATATTGCAGTCGGTTTGTAATCATCCTCGTCTCTTTTTCTCTTATCTCAATGTATTTCCCGCCTGCAGGCTTCATGAGCCCAGGAGACTTGATGCCCCAGCCCGCACTGTACTTCAATGGTGTTGGGTATGTTCTATCTCTTCTCTTTCTTCAGAGCGCTCACAGTAAAAAACGCAGAGATGGCAGTCATGTCACTGCTCGGTTCACCCCGATCCTGCGCGCCTACATTACGTCGGACTATCAAGAGACTGCAATCATACGAGGTGCCATCGACACTCCTGTGGTCTGGTCGCAGGACCTCGCCGCGCTTGCCGAGAGCACGACTTGGATGCTCTCACGCGACCCGTCCAATGGACACTACACGATCGTCCAATCTTGATTAAGGAATGCGAAATTGGTGCGCCTAACTATTTGTTCTGTGAGGTCTGTATTTCTGTGTCTGTGCTGCTTTCATAGTATTTTGGTTTAAGCCAATGGCCCTACTGAGTTTCTTATCTTTTTATAACATTGTTTGTTTATCGTGTATTTCGCAAGAGTTGAGAGTTGTAGAGTTTCTTATGGGGCTTTATGTATGGGTTTGAAATCTCGTATTTTGTTCGACAAGATCTCCCGAGCTGTGTATGTTGGTAGTCATGATGCATGCAGCGTCGTGTGTGATTTTGAGATTGTAGTTGTTGAACAACAGGCGAAATTGTGACGCAAGGTCGTTTTCCGTCTGAGGTATTGTGCTGCCGAGGTGCGCAATGGCTAGTAGCAATAGACAGGGGTTATTACGCTGGGCTTGCCGACTCGGAGAGTACTGTACAGCTCAGACGTGACCCGGGCACTGGACATTACAAGATCGTGAAATGCAAAATTGGTGCGCTCAACTATGTATTCTGTGAGGTCTACTCTCTCTGGTTTCAACTTTTGTAGCATACTTTTCTTTTTATAACATCACCTTACTGAAATCAGACATCACATGACATATTGACTTTTCTGATGCCACCAATGGCACATACCCGTGATATCCGACATTTGAAATATTGTTGCGATACAACAATGTTAATCATACCATCTGTCAGACACAAATCATCTAGTAGTATACCTGTCAGACAGGCATCAGATACATTCAGATACATTCAAAGTATTATATAGAGTAATTCTAAACACATTACAAAAACTGGGTGAAACTCGAGTAAAGTACTTACTTGCAATAAGCTACATGCACTGGGACAACTTACATGAAGTGTTGGAGAAACTGCTTGACATGAGGAACAAGAAGTTGGACCATGCCTAACATCATCAACCTCTAGTAAAGTGTCGAAGCTCACTCCAATCATCACTTGGAGTGAATGGCAGAGTCTAGTGCAGCCATGGTCCAGTTCACCCTCGAACTGGACCTTTGAGCCCTCTCTTCGCCACTATATCCCAATACACCAGTGAAACTCAATAGTGCCAGTGCAAACTATGGTATTAGTATCCTTGCTGCTCAGGCACAAGTTGTACTTGCTCCTTCTGCATGTCAGAAGTCTCTGTTGCTGCTCTTGCACAGGTCTTAAGGTGAGGCAAACTGGTTGCCGGAGATCATCCTATGAAAGTATCAAATTAGTATCTGTACATCAGCTTATGCAGGAATCAGGCACTTGCTTCTGGAAAAATAGTTGAACACCATCTTATCACAGTACTGCAGGAGTAAGCTTTGGTGCACACACTTTGTGTACCTGAATTGGCCCTTTGACTCTGCATGGAAAGCTGCCACAAGTAATGTGTCAGATGCACTGGGAACAATGATGTCACAATTTGCTTGGATAAAGTTGAAAGATTATGTGTACTCCCATAATGATAATTGAGAGAATCGTTCAAGAGAAGGTGTAAGTTCTGGAAGCTCTTCCTCTAATTCATCTTCCTCAACCAAGTCTGGAGAATACTTTGGAGCAACCAATGGCAATGGTGTGTTAGAACTCGAGGCAGCAGGATTCAGCACCTCAAACTCACATGTGGTAGCTCATTTTGCCTTTGGCAGGTCAGCTGCACTTGATGATGCTTGTTTGCAGGGGGAGGGTGACACATGACAGAGATTATTGGCATCATGAAGACAAGCAGATGGCTTGGTTGGTCAACCAGAGTGTCTAGCGCCAGTGACAAATGTGACCACTTGCCATCAAGAATTCAAGAGGATGGAGAATGCATCAAGGATGTTAAAGCTGGGTGATGTTACTTGGTAGTAGTGATTGGGTTTTGACAAAGACAACACGAATAGAGATAAACTCTGTAGGAACAATCCAGCAATCATGAGATGGTAACTAGTAAAGCTTGCTGAGTATCATTGAGATTTTACGACAGATTTACACTCACAAATACCTTCGGTCATGCAGTGAACCTGCTACAAGGCCCATGATCATGAGTAACGATGTGCTAGTGCTCCTGATCCATCTACAAGTCTTGAGGATGAAAACACAAATAGAAACTCACAATATAGCAGACAATGTCTCATTTTTCAGGTAATGTTGCATATAGAAGTCTGGAGGGCAGGATTGGCACCTGAGCAACTCGTGTAATGCGCCATGCATAGTGCTTGTATTGGTGACTGGTTATGAGTGGACTGGTACTAGGCTAACTGAAACTTAGAAGATGACAGTCACATGACTGTGTTTATGAACACAAACAACACGTCAATAATGCCACGCTTGATCTTTGCTTGTCTTTCCTTAATCTTTCAATTTTATCTCTCTTTCTCCACCATCATCATGGTGTGTCATAAATGCCCTAACTCAATTGCCTCATCAGGCTCATCAGTATCCTTGTGTAGTTCAAACTCAATATCATCTGTGGCCCTTGTACCTCCAAAGAGGGCCTCAAATACCAAGCTCAATATTATCATCAAAAAGGTGAGTGTATGTGCATATATGTATATATTATGTACTTATCTCATCCATCAGATGGATCCAGCATTGTCTACTCGCATGGACTGAAATATCCTTCTAGCATGCTTTTTCTGTCTGATCAGAGATTTTCAGAGGACGCTGCCAAGTGAGTTTTTTTTTTTTGAAATTCACCTTGCATCAATCTAACACTTCACAGAGCATTCAGTGCGAAGGTTAACTTGACTGCATTCAAACTTCTCACGTGTCTATGGGCTGGAGACCCACCAGGTCAAGACTATGACAATGACCAGACATGTTTGGTGGCTACTTGTTGGAGTGGGTGAGTGTTTTTTTGGTATTGTTTTAGGTGTTATTGACCTACTTATAGATGACTCATATTCTTGTTCTAGTGTCCATTCTCAATTACCCACATTTGCATACATAAGCTCAGAACAATACACTCAATTGTACCTTACTGCTTTGTACTACTGTCATATCCTGTATTCCGGACCTACATCCGATAATATTCCCACGCCTCATCCGGACCTTCGGATGTCCTATCCATGTCTCTAGTATCCATCCAGATCCCTGCACCTCTACACATATATCCACGCATCTCATCCAGACCATATCCGATCTGGTCCGATCCGATGTATAGATCCATTTCCTATCCGATATACGATAAGCTTCTTAATTCATTTCCTGTGCATATAATGTTAACACAGCCTATTCGGTATTTCCTTCTTTCCGTTGTCTCAGCTATATCTATTACCGGTATGATTACTGATCCGTTTACCTATGTTCATTTCCGACTCGCATTTGTTAACCTTTGCATATGCTTCATACATAGCCTTGGACTCTGCTTATTGATCCTTCCGTTATTTCACTCAGTATATAAACTCTTGTATATGTCTTGTAGTACCTCAGTCTGAATATCATATTAGTCCTCGCACTAGTCTTCACTCTAAATTCTCTTATCAAGTTCTAGTCCTTCAACTTAGTCAGTATCCATCTCAGGCCTAGGGAGGAATTCCCTAGGCCAGAGTTCCGATCCTCCGATCCTCCGATCCTCCACTCCTCCGCTCATCCACCCATCCGATCCTCCAAAGTTTCCAGAAGTCTATCCGGATCTTTCCCATGGTCCTCTGGACCTATTCTGCTTTGGACTTCGTCCTTGCAGCCATTCCTCTGTTTGCCTCTACTCAGGACAAGTCCTGAGTAGCCATTATACGTATCTGTATTAGGATGCAACCTCATCGTAATTTCTGGAAGTTCCTCTGGAACTTTCCCGCACTCATCCAGAAGTTACTTGCACCCGTCCGAAAAGTCCTTCCGAAGTTTCCCACGCCTTCGGATGTCCTTCGGACATCTTCGGATGCCTTCGGACTTTCTTCGGACACCAATCTGAAATTAAGGGCACATACTTGGGTAAGGGGCGCAGCGCACGAGCTGAAGCCAAGCCCCTCAGAATCAGTCCTACCCTTTGTGCATGGTCTTAACAACTACCATCAATTTAATACATCACATTGTTATATCTGAATGCAATTGCAATGTCTGATGAATCTGAGTGAAATCTAAATGCACTATGTACATAGCAATGTTTGATATATTGGTACACTAACCTAATGCCAGACTATAGTCATATGGCAGTCGCAATAGAGCATTTTTGCTAAGTGATTTATCGAGAATTTTATTAACTTACAGACCATTGATTTTACACTTAACTAGAACAAGTGGAGCCCTGAGAAATAACTCAAAAACCTGGCCGAGATGAATTTCACAAACTAGAACTATCATGGCAAATCCAAGCTCGATCCCAACCCCCGGCCCTCACTAGTGCATACAATGACAACACATGTAAATGACAGACACCACTTGTCTATATAATATGATGTGTGTACCCCGCACCCGCCAGGTATATTCACGGTCTCACAGCAACTGTAGGTAAATTTTTGATATGCATTCCCCACCCTGAGGCAGATGTGGTTTTTCTTTGCACTGTCTCTTGTTTGCTCTCAAGCCAGTCAAAATCAAAGCATTGCTGCTGGTCCACAATAATGTTGTGATGGCTAGGGTGTGGACAAGTTTGGTTGAAAATGTTTGGATGGCAAGGACATCCATTCTGAGTTGTTTGATATTTAGGTGGTACACAATTGATACTTATACTACATCAAGTGGAGCGCCACTTCACATTGTGGAAAACACAAAAGTCACTTAGCAAAAACACTCTAATGTCAGAATTTGAGTTTCCTAGCATTGCCTTAGATTGAGACCTTGCGCCAGATACATATGGCAGGTATGGTGGCTCTGACATGGTAATATATGACCATCTCTGGATTCGGTAATTTTGGTGATGAAGCTCGCCTGCCTCACGTGATGAGGTATTTTGAATCACTGCATGCCGCAACTTGCCGCACCACACCATTCAACGTCAACGTTTCAACGCTAGCGCTCATTTCCGACAAGTACTGTCACCATGCACAACATATTATATGCACATACAAGACACTTGTTGTATAGGGTGCAGCATAGCGGTACGATCCGGCGAAATCCTAAGGCCCTTGGTGCATTGTTGGCAACTTATTTCCAACGCGATTTTTGGGTGTTCTGGGGTGTAAGGAGGCCTTATATAAGTATAGCATGAAGGGTTGCACGGACGCCGACTCGGCAAGATTTGGCGCTCGTTTCACTAGTTCTCTTCGACTTGACAATGACTATGATGTGGCTTTCGTTGTGCTCACTGCTATACATGTATGTGTTTACTTACACTCACCCGTGAATCCAGCTACATGTTCATTGTTGCGTGATGAACGACACTCAAGTTTTGCTAGGAACCACATTCCATTATTATAACTCGAACGTGGCGGAATAATTAGCACCGCCTTGAGGCTTGTGAACGGTATTCACGCGCTTGGGTTCTACCAAGTACTCACTCCCACCTCTAAGTCTTGCATCCATTTTCCTCGGGCTGATTCCAATTTTTTGACTCTTCCCAATGAGTGAATATCACAGGCAGGAACTTCCTCCGCAGGCGTATAGATCTAGAGAAACGACTGCTGGTGAGAGCTCGGTACGTGCCATCATGAGATTGCTGTCGACAAGCGCTAATAACATCGTCGCTGTCTTTCACGCATCTTTTATCCAGAGTCAGCACCGTAGCGGCTGCGGATTCGGCCAGGCCCTGCGGAAAGTTAAGAAGAATGTGACTAAAAAAGTCTCTGTACGTCGGCCTGAATGCTGAAGGATCTAGAATATAGCTGATATTGTGCAGAAACGCCTCAAGCGTTCCCGCCGCCAAGTTCCCGTTGTCCAGAACGTCGATCATCAAGGTGCTTCGTCGAATCATAATATCGAGGTAAGTAGTCATTATTTTGATCTTGAACTAGTCTGAGGTCCACCAAGGATGCGTCGCGTCTGCATCCTTCCGATGGCGACAAGCCCGTCACATCTGAAAATATTGGTGGCTATGTGGATCAAGGAGCGTCCGCAGAACCTGCTTCGAAGGTAGTTAAGCCAAACGATCTAGTTTTCATCTCTAAATTCTGGTGGTCGTGCAGGTCCTCGACGTCCCTCCTGGCGTAGAAGGGATTCCTGATTCCCAATTAGTTGATGCTGAACTTCGGGGTGCCCGTGAGGATACGGAAAGTATGAGACTACTCGGGGGACATGTCACTTCTGTAGTATCCAAAGCCGAGGATGGACCAGAAGATCTCACTGCCGCAGACGATTTCCAGACCACATATCTTCAACCACTCAAAATTTTCGACACTGTCATTGAGAATCTTGCGAATGTATGGTTTGCTCTTCTTGGTTAGAAACGAGCTAATCAAGTTGCATAGGTACATCCTTACGCAAAGATGGTGCTGGGTATGCTATCTGCTGCATCTAAAGTACGTGTAGTTTCTCCCTCCTGTTCAGCGGTTGTTGACTCTATGCAGATCATTCTGGCTCAAACAAAACGCGACCAATCGGTACAATCTCTTCTCGAAAAATTGGAACAAGTTTACCGCTTCATGTCACAAGATGATACTCTTGGCCAGATTTCATCCAAGCGCAGTATCGCTGGACGAATCGCCCAGCAGACTCTAGAGTGCGCGCGTTTCATCAGGGATTATTCGGAGAAAAAAAACTTTTGTGAGTCATCGAGCTATTACACTTCCCATATTGTGAGTCTTATGCCATTATCACAGGGAAGAGACTCGGGAAAAATGTTGTCTCGGAGACTGATGATCTGATCACACGGTACAATAACACTTTGGATGAGCTTATGCAACAATTTCGGGATCAAGCTCTTCGGGACATAGCTGATCTTGTCTGGTATACAAGTAAGGAAACAGACGTACTTCTGACTTTCCATCCACTCAAACCCATTCAGGTGATGAACTGGGTGACAAACTGGATCTCAGCGGTATCCCTTACGCAGCAGGCGCGGGACTGAATACCATGAAACAATGCCTATCAGGGACACGCACGGCCATTCTCTCCCAGATCACTGAATGGATCAACGAAAGTGGAGATACTGCTCAGCGTGTGCTGTGGCTATCTGGCCCTGCGGGCACGGGCAAATCGTCCATTGCTCACACAATCGCTAACTGGTTCAACGACTTGGGAGGGCTTGGTTCGTGTTTCTGCTTCGACCGGAACCAAACCGACAAACGTCATGAAAAAGTCTTCTCCACTATCGCATGCGACCTCGCTGACCGTGATCCGGAGATGAGATGGACATTGGCGAATGCAGTTGAACATGCAAAGGCGCTCAAGAACACTACAGATATCATCCAGCAGTGGCGCAAGCTGTTTATGGAACCGCTAAAGAAGTTTTCTGGGTCGAGTGTGGGGCCTGTCTTAATTGTGATAGAAGCGCTGGACGAGAGCGGCGGAGACGAGACATGGCGTAACCTTCTCCGCATACTTGCAGGTACACTGGAGGGCGACGGTCTTCCCAAAATCACCGAACTTCCATCCAACTTTCGAATTCTCGTTACTTCTCGCGCGCTTCCTGATATCAATTTTGAATTTCAGGATGCTCCACATATTCAGCGGTTATCCATGGACGACATCTCAGAAAAAGACTCGAAGAAAGACATTCATACTTTTGTGTCTCATGAGCTGAAAAAGGTGTCTGGTCTTGGGGACAAAGAATTCGCAACCCTCGCCAACAAAGCTGATGGACTATTCGAATGGGCACGTCTCGCATGCGAATACATCCAAAAACCCTCTGCTGGTTCATACCCAATTGAACGCTTCAATTCTGTTGTGTCCTACAATCATGGAAAGCGAGAACACTTGTTGTATGGCATGTACAGCTTCATTTTAGGAGAAAACATGGGGAAGGATAGTGCAGAAATTGAGTATCCGCGAGCGCTAGCAAGGTTTCATTCTGTGATGGGACAAGTACTTGGCTCAGCCGAACCCCTCGCTTTAGATGCCCTGAATGCCATGCGACGCTGTTTTCCAGACCAAGGCGATCATTACGAAGTAGAAATTGTGGTAGCACACATGGGATCCCTGCTAAGCGGCACTACCAACTCATCTAACCCCATCCGACCCCTTCACGCATCCTTCCGTGAATTCCTGACAAACAAACCATCCAGCGGTGACTTTTTCGTGGAGATGTCGAAATCGCAACGCGATCTTGCTTTTGCATCACTTCACGTGATGGAACACGGCCTTCGCTTCAATATGTGCAATTTAAAGTCTTCATACCTCCCCAATAGTGAGGATACCGGGCTACCGGATAGAGTCGCAACATGCATACCCTCGCACCTGTCCTATTCCTGTCGATTTTGGGCTACGCACGTCCGAGCAACAGATTTCGACACGAAGCTCGCCAAGGAAATAGAATCATTCCTCGATAACGAGCGACTACTCTTCTGGATTGAAGCACTCGGCCTCCTCAACGCACTCAGCAGTGCAGTTGCTGTACTGCCACTCATTACCCAGTGGCTGAAGGTGAGAACAGAGTTACCTGGTGGTGTCAGGCGAAGTGCTTATGCGCGAACACAGGGCCAATCTGGATATATAAATATTTTGTCCACTGCAATCCATGTGCAGAGATTTGTCCAGGTCTTTGGTGGCATGATTTCGCACAGCACACCGCATCTGTATGTATCAGCGCTACCATTTTGCCCCATCAAGTCCACAATAGCTACAAAGTTTACTACAAGGTTTCCGAACACTCTTCGTCTAATGCGTGGACGTCTTGTGAACTGGACAGCTATTCAGACTGTGATCAGTGGGCACACTGATTCGGTTTTGTCAGTCTCATTCTCACCCGATGGCACTCGCATCGTGTCTGGTTCATACGATTCCACTGTCCGGCTGTGGGATACAGCAACCGGACTGCCATTGGGTGAGCCCTTCCGAGGGCACACTGATCCGGTGTCGTCAGTCTCGTTCTCGTCCGATGGAACTCGCATCGTGTCTGGTTCATACGATTCTACTATCCAGCTGTGGGATGCAGCAACGGGACTGCCATTGGGTGAACCCTTCCGAGGGCACACTGGCTCGGTTCTGTCAGTCTCATTCTCGCCCGATGGCACTCGCATCGCGTCTGGTTCAGATGATTCCACCGTCCGACTGTGGGATGCAGCAACGGGACTTCCATTGGGTGAGCCCCTCCAAGGGCACACTCATTCGGTTCAGTCAGTCTCGTTCTCACCCGATGGCACTCGCATCGTGTCTGGTTCACAAGATTCCACTGTCCG
>MU172318.1:114462-214567 GCA_016695485.1 Suillus hirtellus | reverse complement strand
GATGGCACTCGCATCGTGTCTGGTTCACAAGATTCCACTGTCCGGTTGTGGAATTCAGTGACAGACGAGCAATCCCAGGAACGCACTAAGACCCACTCCCCCACATTCCCTTCGGACAGACGTACCGCCACACCTTGCAAACACGAGACTATCATGTTCACCAATTCTCGGAACAATCGCACCATTTGCTTCGCATCAAGCTTGGAACATGCACTACAAAACCCTGACGAGCTTCTCGAGGATGTCTCTACTGAATTACCCGAGGATGCTTCCGCTGAGCTACTTGATGGCACCTCTCATCTTGATTCAACCCTTGTCGCACTGAAAAATGGATGGATGAAAGGAGCCTATCATCGGCTGCTTTTCTGGGTACCGCCCCCTTCCCGAGAACAACCAATTTATTCTCTTCGGACTGTATTAATTATACCCAGTGGGCAAGAGATTGATTTAAGTCGGATGGCTCATGGAGAAGGCTGGTCGAATTGCCGAGATGTGTGAGTCCATTGCCTTGATTGTCTCTTGTAGTTGCTAAACCAATACTTCCAGCATTACTTGCAAATAATCCAGTTGTAGTAATACCGAGTGTACGGTTTTGTTCCATGTCGATCCTATATTTGCTATTAAGCTTGAATCTAAAGTTCTTCCCTATCGTTGTGGTTGCAGGGTGGACGCTTCAGCAATAGCAATGCGCTGGATTTCCAAATCCAGTGTGCGCTACAATTACTGTAGAGTAACGACGACGCGATGAGGTTTGCTTCTCTAGTGCCCTTTGTTCCTTAGGATGCCTTAAATTTCGTCCTCCATAAATGTCTCTCATCAGACACAGGTAACAACACGATTCTTTGATTGATACCACATCGATTACTAGCATTGTTGACTTGAGACCAATTATTTCAAAACAAGTTTGACGGGTATTGAAAGTCCTCCAGGCCCACGAAGTTCTCCTCGATGCTTCTCGCCGAAACGAACTGGTAGATGTTAATATTACTAGCTTTGTCGTTGGTCCCACTCGCTCGTCCTCCTCCAAAGGATTGTCAGCCCACGATCGCGCCAGTGCATTTCTCGTTGTAATAGACGTCGCTAGCAACGTTGCATAGCTTGTCTGTGGCAGTCAGAAGGGCTTTGCGGTCTGCGGACAAGCTGGAGAAGAAGTTGTCAATCGACACATATGGCAGAGATCTTGCGACTCACATAGAGCTAGTCAGTGCATCATGCGAGGTGTTATCGAAGAGCTCCAGAGTCTTCTCATAATTCGCGTCGTCGTATACATAAGCCTGAAAAGTTGTTGATACATCTGGCCGCATTTCCAAACAAAAAAAATCATCAGTGATGGCAGTACCAAAGATTTCTTCCTTCATGGTGATCGATTCAGGATATTTGTATTCGCCTCGCCGGTGCCTCCGATAAGAACCTCCCTTCTCGCATCCTTGGTTTTCTGGATGAAGCCAATTGTTTTGTCATAAGCCAGACGACACCGGTAGCGGATGTAGTGGTGATTAGCTTAATGTGCACCTATATAATACCCATGGATCCTCTATACCGGTATGGACAGTGCTGTTTGCTTGTCATTCCTGTATAGCACATGAATTAATAGCCCCTGGCAGTCCATGAGACGTCCAATGGTCCAAGACATTCGACACAGTTGCCAACCGGCGTGCAATATGTCACGCACCAAGGTGTTTTATGGTTAATGGTATCTTCTTTAATACTGAGCCTGAGGTATATACACTGCTGTATGTATACAAGCATAGCTCGTACTAACATTGAGAGTACAAAATTGAAATTGGCTCGTGTTATTTGTACATGTGGAATTTCGCCGCCGCATCACTGCCGCACCACACCGAACATACAGCTGTCATCATGCACAAGCCCCGACATTCCTCAAACGTTGCGATAATCGCAGTAGGTGGGCATATGTATGTTGATATAATAGTCAAAAGACGCATGCGCTTCCGTTTCAACAAGGAGCCCTCGTTGCTCCGATGCTCCTTATCATCTACGCGGAGTTCTTCAGGAAGAACATCAGCTTCTGGTCGTAGCTCGACTGAGAAGACGGTCCTACCATAAGGTGCTCATTCGCTATGGATTAATATGACCAAGCTCCCCTTACGACTTGAAATGGACCTCATCTACCCCATAATACGCAGCGGAACTTTCTTCACCACTGTCCTCACCAATCCTCACGAGAATCAATACTGTCAACGCTACAGTGAATGTAAAGGTTGCAGCGAACGGAGTACACGATCGAGTCGCCACAAAGAGAAAGACAAACGTCTAGCCTTAGATACTATCGATGACACCTCATCATCGCGATCGCGGGCCAAATCATCCTCTTATGTACCACATCGATTCCCCATCCCACAAAGTTTCAACGATGCTGTGGAGATGCTATCGTTGTCTGAGCCACAGGCTACTTCTGACACTGGTCACAGGCTACCACTGTCATCCCCATCTGCCATAGATAAACCACGGCCGAGCACAAGCCATCCTCCCAAAGAGTAGATGAATGAGAAACGAGAACTCCCAAACTGGTTGCGAGCAACAGTTTTTGGATGGCACGCAGTACGTCTATCCCTGCCACAGTATTTGGTAAGACTATTAGCAGTCCTGTGCTCAACAAAGGTACAACTTTTCACTACCGATAGTACTCTCTTGGCTGATAACCTGACACGTCCAGAGGTAACCAAGAACATGAGCGCTGCAAAGAGCCCCACAGGAGGAAAACCAATTGCGATATTTGGAACCAATTCACCTTGCTCGTAGTACTACTTTGGCATATGGGTAGTAAGTACGTCACATCTATGGATTAACAGTGTCTCATACCTCTTCTCAAGACATAAACCCATCCTTCATTACTTCGCATCAGACTTTCCATAGTTCGCCGAATCAGACGACGTAAGACATTTCTAGACACATTGTACAGCTTCATCTTCAGGCGCAAGGCTCCAGTTGCACGAATGATGACATAGCAGAAGGCTGGTACCCACCTCGAGTCCTTGCGACTAGCTAGTCAACATATATCTAGGCGTCCCTAAGCTTACCACTTCACGGGAAGTACCGTCGGCTTACTAGAGGAACAGCGATGGTTACTTGGAGAAGGTTTAGCTCATCGCGAGCTAAGGGATGAGGTATATTGCCAATTGATGAAGGGGAATCTCAATGGCATACGTATGTCATCCGTCTACATTTGGTCTCTAGCCATCTTACAGATGTTCTAGGGAAAGCGTCTTCAAAGGCGAGCAATACTCTATGTATTCCTTATTGCTTTACCGCCCTCAAAGAGTTTCGAGACCTACCTGCGTTCCTTCATGCAACAGCGAACAGATCAGCAAGAGGGCGGTTTGACGTGATAAGTACTATCTCCACCGTCTAGTTGCGATCTCGAAGAAAGGACCACGCATAAAACCTCTGACGATGGCAGAGATCGAGACCGCGTCAGATGCTGCTTTCAACTCATCCACACCCTGGGAACTGCTGGACGTGACGGTGCGCCCGCAGAGCGCAACTACCCACATAAGCAGTCTCCCAGTCAGTCTCCCATTCCTCTTAGACGGATTCTCGCTCTTGGGATCGTGAAAGTGGAGGGCATCTACCGCGTCCCTGGGGATAGCGACTTCGTGTCGGAACTGAAGTTGCGCATTGATAGGGGCAATTATACGCCTGACGGCGTAGATGATCCACATGTCCTAGCTCTGTTGCTCAAGCTCTGGTCGCGCAAGCTATGCGATCCGCTAATGTATGAAGAGATGTACAAAGACTGCATCACGCATTCTCACGAACCTGGAATGGGCATACAGCTCGTATGTGTCTGTCCAAGGTAGATAAGCGTGGTCGTTGTTTTCCCGGTCAGCTTCTTGCAATCCTTTGGCACAGACGGTGACGAAGTTGACTTGGACGAATTCTGGCGCTGGTGATGGCACCGGGCTTGCTGAGGTGTAATTTGGAATCTATGACCGTTGTGTTCACAATATTCAGTGGGCGTTCTGGTGATGTCCTTGTCGATGTGTATTGATATCTTTTCAAGTGTCCGTCTATAATGTTTTGATGCATCTCAAGTGTGATCATTTTGACGCGGATAACGATAATGTTCCTGTCATGGCCTTGGTGCCAGTCTACCATCGCCCCACGACCTCGCCTGTCTAAGTCTCGCAATAGAAAATGAGACATGCCTACCGTGATATCGTATATCCACCATCAGTGCATCACCCACCATCCAGCTGCAGCTTAGAATTGCATTCATGAGTATACAGACATCTTCAGTCCGTGCAAGTGTATCTCTTATCATCCATCATCGATGTGTCATCTATATCTTCCAACTCTGCTGTCATTCATCAGGGTAGCACACACTTCCACCCCTCCTTAATTACGACAAAAATGTATAGATTAACGCTATTTGAATTCCAGCTGATCTTCGCCCAATATCTTGGAATCCAGCAAATCATCCAGCCCTGTGGCAGCTGTCCGTTCAGAGCCCTGTTTCCGACGTGTTGGCTGTGCATGTGACTGGCGAGAGCCCCACCGGCCGAACTCATACCCGTCTTCCACATCCTCCTTGAGCGCATCGCCCTTCCACGCATCCAAAGCCAGCAATTTCTTGCCCGGCCTTTTTCCCTGTTTCCTTCGCGGCTCCTTGATAGTAAGCTGCTCGATCTTAGACAACATCCCAACGACCTCTCCACTCCCAAATACAGACTCCTCTTCCCAAATCGTGCGCGCGCCTACTTCGCGCCTTAGTTTTTCGACGAGTTTCTTGGTTCTGCCATCCGGCTCGACGCCGTTGACCCGCATCTCTTCAAGGGCGTCGTGCACGCCTCTGAGGTCGCGGAAACATGACCAGCGGGTTTCTATCAGCTCGTTGTATGCGGGTGTGGTGCACCCGAATACGTAGCTTGGGATGCTTAAGTGCCGGGCGTAGTCGAATATGGAGAGAGCGAGGTGGGGATCACGGTATTTATCACGGAAAGAGCGCATGAGGTGCGCGATGAGATAGGGATAAGTAGGGTGTTGAAGTTCAGGGTGCAAAGACGCAGGTTGTGGCGGTGGATTTGCGCCACTTGTGTTCGAGGTTGGGGTAAGGCCTGGAGCGTGCTGTTCCTCGGCTTTAGCAATAGCATTCCGCGCGCGTTCCTCGTATTGCTGAGACTGCCCAAAAACCTCGCGCATAGCCCATTCAAGCAGCTGCTGATCCGTATCGCAAAGCTCCATTTCCTCCTTCTTCTTATCAAATTCCTCATCCGCCTCTGTCGTCCATTTCAGCCGTTTTGAGTGTCGTCTGAGTTTGCCAAATAAATCTGACGTTGGAGCATGACCAAATGGTTTGCGACCGATTCCTATTCCGTCGAGAACAGCGAGCGGGTCATCTTGTCTTGAGGAGGAGAGTTTGGCGGAGGGGTTCTTTTGCTCTGAGACTGCGTCGAATATCATGTTAAACATTTCATCGAAGGCGCTGACTTCGCGAGCGGTCATGGCTTGTCTGCGTGTGTGAGTGCGTCCTGAGGTTTCTACGCCGCCAACGCGTAAGTGAGTGCGGACTGGGGAGGGGAGGACAGGTGGCATCTCTTTTATTGAGTCGTCCAATATATGGTCCCAAGGAGATTCTTTGGCAGCAAAAATGGAGCCGGGTTGCGTGCTGCTGCTGCTGCTCTCTGACAGCGTAGCAGAGGATGTGAGGCAGCGTACGGCTGCCCTTGCAAGACTTGCACCTGCATAATTGAAGACTCGATGGTAGACGAGCATGAATGAGTATAAACATTCCTAATTTGACCAAAATTAGGCATCCTTGAAATATAATATTTGCTCGACTAATTAACCTATGTATCACGATATAACGTGTCTAATGGTACACTACTACGTTTCACGTCGTCTTAGGAAGGCCGTCGATACAGTCGCGAATGAGACGCAAAGTCTCAACCTTGTCGTACAACACGCAAGTGCACTCAGTATTCGGGCACCTGGCATCCCAACACGCGGTCGCCTCAGGCCACGCAGTCAGTCCCACATCGACGACCGTGTCTCCTAGCGGTCGCACATCCATCTCCATCACAACTCTATACTTGAGCTCTCTCCACGTATGATGATCAATCTTCCATCTGCACCTCGGACAAGATGCAGTCATGCTTCCCGTCACGAACGGCTGCTCATTAAGTCGTTGCCGGATGCCCTCGCGTCTATTGCGATGCAAGTTCATCAGGTCAAGCACAGCGCCCGTGTGCAACTTTCGGAGGATAGGTTGATATTCCTCTGCGTAGATGTTGAGAGCGAGCGACTGCGCGGATGCATGTCTGGCCTCCTCTTCCCATCCACAACGCGTTGCGGCTGCGTATAGACGCAGAGGCTGGTCTAAGAGCGGGGGCGTCATGATAAGCACGCGTATGAGCGACATAGGCCCTGGCATGTCGTATTTTTCTGCAGCGAATAACATTGCATCGACCTCGTCATAAGATGTGAGTGGATTGATCGGCAGACCGCAGATCATAAGCAGGAGACTCTCTAGTGTGTGCGAGTCCTCGTCTAGATTGATGACCTCGGGGTGATTCGGAAGAGGGTTTTGTTGAGGCATGGAAAAGAGAGATCGGAACCAGCCCGATGTCGTCTTGAGCGTCCATGAGTGGATACGAAACAGAGTATGGTCTTTGGCGCCGAGCACAACATCGGCATCTAGAGAAGAGAATGACGGGTGGAAGGTGCCGCCATAATTCAGCGCTTTGACTAAAGCCGTATCAGGAATGGACTCCGTTTCCATCATCGCGACTGCCGGTGTAATCAAGTGAGATGAGCTGACTAGAGCAGAACTTTAGGTCAGTACCTTGCTTCTTTCGATATCAAACGTCCTGACTTGGTGATACCGTGCAGATCTTGCAATTGGGGTATGTCAGGCTCGTCGAGGGTACTAGCTGAGTTGTTCATACACGGGAACTGATCACATGTTCACTTGAGCCTTGTTACATAAATGATAACCCCTGTGTATACGGACACCTGTCATTCAATAACTAAATCACACATAAAGCTGTATGCACATCATGACGGCGGAGCTGTAATGTTGGTTAGGTCGATGGTTTCATAGAACTAATATCTTAACACATATGCACACTTAAGACATCCTGCGCAAGATTTCAAACACAGATAAAATAAAGCCCCATAAAAAGTTCTACAGCTTTCGACCCTCGCAAAATACATAACATACAAGCAATCATAAAAAGAGATAAACAACTTAGTGAGGACATTGATTTGAACGAAGATATACTATAAAAGCATAGTAAACATTGAGATGCAGATATCACAGAACGGATATCTAGACGCACCGATATCGCATCCCCTAATCAAGCATGGGTGATCGTGTAACGTCCAGTGTTCGCGTCGCGCGAGAGGTTCCAAACCGTGTTCTGAGCAAGCCCAGTCAGGTCCTGCGACCAGATCGCAGGGGTGTCGACTTGACCCCGCAAGATTGAGGTCTCTTCATAGTCTGAGGTGATGTAGGCCCGCAGGACCGGAGTGAACTTTGCCGTGACGCGACTGCCGTCTCTGCATTTGATGGTGTGAACGCTCTGAAGGAGAAATATAGGAAAGGTGACATACCCAACGTCGCTGAAGTAGAGTACGGGCGTGGGCATAATATCTCCTTTGTTTACGAAGCCTGGAGGTGGACAAGACGCTCAGGTGAAAGAAGGGGAGATGATGATGGTCACAAACCGACTGCTATTTCTTGAATACTCCCAGTGTGGTTCTGGGCCTGCAGGATGCCAGCGGTTCCTGCCTGAGGGGTCTGCACGAGGTATTCGTCGGTGGTCGAGATGAAAATCGACAGAAGCCAGACTTACAGAGAAATGATAGACATCGTTGGCTTCTGTCAAAATTGTTTTCTCGCTATTCTGTATCATGACTTGCGTTGGTGCTAGCAATTTCGGAGAAGATGAGAGTCGCTCACATTGATATTGACGGAGGTCGCAGCGCTGATGACCTTCCCGCTCTCGACCTGGGCTCTGGCGAATGCAAGCCTATATAATATATAAGCGACTTCCAAGACTATTGATATTGTCGATCATCTTACTGGGCCGTGTAGGTCGCAGTAGCCCTGTAAGGACCTAGAAAGAGGGCTCATGTAAGTCGGGAGCTTGGCAGCAAGAGAACAGAGACACCTACCCGACTTCCCGAATTTGCTGACTCTGAAAAAATAGCAAGATTTTACATCATCCAGGACACAAGTAGGTGTACTTACTTCCAAACTATTGGGAAGACGTCCTCGTAGAGGCCTTCAACGTTGGGACTCCAAGCGAGCATGATCGTGACCTCCTTACCGAGGTCGTTGCTGCGAAACATCGGGTGAGAAATTTGTGCATGGCGAGATCGCGAACACTCACGACTGGAAGGTCAAATTCTTGACAAAGGGCCGGGGTGACATTGTTTCGGATTGTTAAAACACAAAGTGTACTAGTAGTAGAGATTGTGTGAATTGAAGAGCTCGAGTTCTGTAGTTAGAGTCTCAGCAAAGAGGCTTTTATATGTTTTGAATCGCATAGGTTGTCCCTCTTTCCTTGGTTTGCGACAAAACCAGCGTCTCCTTCGCGCCCCGGTACCTGACGCTGAAGATTCCAATTATTCGATAAGGCGGTAGCACATGATGGCCCTTGAATCAGACTTGCTAGACAGCCGGCTTCTGTGTGAACCGATTTACCTGGGCGTTCAAGTTGCGTGCCGGAACGTTCGTAGCTGCTGTTGGCTGTACTTCAAGCACATGATGATGCCCCTTGAATCAGACTTGCTAGACAGCCGGCTTCTCCACGAAGCCGTCTCCTGGCGGTTCAAGTTGCGCGCTGGGAGGTTTGTAGTTGCTACTGGCTGTCTTTCATGCCTTCCTGTTGTACTTGGAGAAGTTGAGTCACGGTTACGATCGCAAGTAGGTAGTAGTATACGAAAACAGGAGGCTATGGGTCATACGGCTTGCGTACATTGCAAGTTGCCGTGTTGTTCAAAACATTCAAGGCGCTTCCCTGCTCAGCTAGTTTTAGATCAACACTCGCACATGAGTGGACAAAATCAAATCACCTTCAGGGTCTGTCAATTTTAGAAAAATGTCGTTGTCAATGTCGACTTGACCTTATGGTAACCCGCATTCTCGTCACCTGTGTGTCACCATAAACGTTACTTATTAATAACACTGATAGGCTTATGAGATGCGTTTTTACTAATCAGGGGCGGAAACTTATGCTGCGTTCGTTCACAGACATTGCTTCTAAGATTGGCTGGAGGATAATATGCAGAACATATTTGTAAAATATTTTACATCTGTTGTTCAATATCAATGTTGAACCTAAATAAATAATAAAAATTATGCTTAAAATTAATTTCCTATTAGATTAATTTCCAAATTATCAAATATATTGACATTAGTCATGTTCTCATTACCATCATTTCAGGTAGTCTTTCAGCAAATCTTTTGTAGTTTGTCAACCACTTCATATCACAGTGTGTTGCATATGACATTGCAGTATGTGTTTTTCAAAAATCTGCCTCACTACCTTCACCAGCACTTTTACATCCTAATGTGATCAAGGGATATGACATGTCACTCTAGCCAAGGCCTACTGCAGCACCACTTGATGAAATGAAACATTTGTTATGGTGCCATTCACTAGCCAGGGAATGGACCAGAACATTGTATTCTGGTGGTTTGAACAGCACATAGTGCTGCTGAAGTTCAGTTCCATCCAGTTTTTTCAAAATAATTGAGGACCAAGAACTGAACCTTGGTCAAGTTCACCAAGGTAGGGTGGACTCTGGGCTGGACCACTCTGAATGGGTTCACAATGGTTGGGTTTAAGTTTGAACCAGTTTGAACCGCTGAACACAACATGAAATTAGCAAAATTTTTCAAGTACAAACAATTGTAGTAGGTTAGGCTATTCAACAGTGAACATTTGAGGAGCAACAAGCTCAGCCTGCACCATTGCTGAGACATGGCCTTGACAGTATGCACTTTTTAACAGTTGAAGTGCCTCAAATGTCTCTGGAAGCAAGCAGTTGTGATGTATGGTGCCAGTGATGCCACCACTTAAGAATGCCTGTTCAGATGCTACTGCAGACCCTTGAATAGCAAGGTAGTCTTTTGTGATGTGAGCAACAGTAAAATACTGAACCAAGTGATGCTTTAAAAAAATAATTGTCAGCTTCAAGTTACACAGAATATCAAGGATATGAGGGAAGTGAACTTACACCCTACCATGTGACTATATTCTCAACATCCTCTAGTGGTGCAGCTAAGTAGTTCTCCAATTCCTGACAAGGCCTTTGATGAGCTGCATCATGTGAGATGCAAGCTTTAATTGCATCATACATCCAGCTCTGGCTGTAGAAACCTTGGTGTGAGAGGGATGGTGTAGCAGAATGTGTCGTTGTGGCAGATGAAGGAGGGGCATGATAATACTGATCAAACTAGATACTAAGTTAGTGCGCAGACAATTTATTGAGATACCCATGGACTCACCACATCTTTGAGCTGTTTCACTCCATCAGCAAAGTCTTGAGACACCCATTTTGCCTTAGTGTAGGCAACTTTGTAGTTAGGGTTGAGGGCTGCATGAAAGTAAGAGTGTCATCAAAATGAGAATGTGTGAATTAAGAATGAGGCATGTACCAAGGCAAATGAAGTAGACATCTGTGTCATTTGTCTTGCAATACCACTTAGCCAGATTGTCCAGGCTGGATGTGACAGATGCTGAAAGTATGTTGAATGTTGAAGTGCCAGCCATGCATTCCTATGTCTCTTGAAGATATTTGAGGACAGGAATGGTGCACCAGACTGTAGGTTCCTGAGTAGCTAAGAAAGTCTGTTGAGCATTAGCAGGCTCCTGTGCAGTGTAGTGCTAGTTAATACAGAAGGTGAAAAAAAGACAGCTGAAGAAACTAACCTATAGCACATCTCGAATCAATTCCAACTTTGCCCACTCCTGTTGTGTGAGCTTGAATGCCAAATATGTTTTTTCTTGTAAGTTAGGGACTTCTTTACTGTCATCAGCAAGTTGTGTGAACCTGTTCACTCCCTTAAATTCAAATAAATTAGATAGAACATAACACTTAATATGAGCAAACCTTGTGTAAATGAATCACTCGCTCCAACATCTTGAAGAGTGATGTCCAACATGTTTGAACCCATTTGAGAAGTTTGAGAGTGGGGAGGTCAACCTCAGTGCAGCACTTCTTAAAGAAAACACGAGCTTGCAGGGACTTTCATATCTACATGATGAGTGAAAGGGCCTTACCAATAGTATCAGTAATGTCAAAATCAGTTTTGTTGTCATTGTCATCTTCTGCTGTCTTCTTGAGTAAAGCACTGGCAGATGTCAGGGCAACCCTTTTGATGAAATGCTTTTCTGCAAGATGCAGTGCATGTTCCATACAACAAACACAATGTTCGACTGGGTCCCAGTTGATGCCATTAGGGTTGATCTTCAATGCAATAGTTCAGATTGCTGTGTTGTTGTTTGTGGCATTGGTAATGTTAGCTTCTGTACATCCTCTTGTCCCTCCCCTGGAACTCTCTCCTCTTGTTACACCCCTTTCTCTAGCTCAAGTGGTCCTCTGTTGGTC
The DNA here is from genome assembly GCA_016695485.1 of Suillus hirtellus. Classification (NCBI taxonomy): domain Eukaryota; kingdom Fungi; phylum Basidiomycota; class Agaricomycetes; order Boletales; family Suillaceae; genus Suillus; species Suillus hirtellus. The sequence continues at coordinate 202,984 of MU172318.1, read as the reverse complement.
ATTCATATATGGTGTGGTGGTAGCAGTTAGTCCTTGCAGTCATTCTGACCACTGTGCATGAGGGCAAAGGGCAGGCATAGTGCTTGAAAATCCACCTCAATCTGCCACATATTTGGTGTCCATGATGGCTGTGTCAGGGCACTTCCTCAAATTTCAGAAAGTGACTCTGAATATAACTAATGATTTAGGGTATAGCAATCACATTGACAGGGACATATATATTGAACTTTGCTTGACAGTTGTGTCCCCATTTATGGAGACTACCTTGTTCCAACATGCTGGCTGCATTTCTATGCCAATGAGCTGGGTGAATGTAAGTCATAACATCAGAGTTGAGAAAGCCTGGGCTGTTGATGTACATTCATGCATTCCCAATATGTTACTATTCTTGCCTCTTGCTATGTACTGTACAGCACCTTCTTCACTTAGCCATAGATCCTCCATAGATACTTGTGTACCTGCTTTGCATTTCTTCCCACCTTAGCATTGTTCTATTAACATCCACTGAGATGAGCATCTTGTATGTCGTAGATCAAACACTCACTGACATATTACCTAGTCTTCATTAGGTACTTGTGAATATAAGTGTTGTTCTATTAACATCTGCTGAGTCTTCATTAGCTTCATACAGGTTACGAGCCCTGCACTCTAATCAAGTGCTGAATTCATGAAGTCAACAATAAGCTCATTGAATCAAATCAGAAGATGTTTGCAAAATCAAATCCCATTTTTCTATTCAAATACTTGCATCTTGTAACTACCAAAGGTCAACCTGATTGTCATCTAATATGGGAAAGTACAATCATATCATTGAATTAATGAGTGTGAATGAATATCCTAGCTGGTGCTGAGGGATTGTTCTTGCACTGCAAGGTGAAGGGCTTTGGAACCATTGTAGTACCAGTACTGATCCCAACAACTTTGCAGAGTTTGCATCTACCATTTCCTCACCTGAAACAGCTGGAAATCCCACCACCATGAAGCAAGCCATGATAGACTGAATTTAAGAAGATGCTTAGGCAAAGGAATAGTTTGCAGGAAACTCTCACCCGTCATCCAAGGACTTCTCAGTGAATCATCTACTGCCCAAGAACAATGGGACACTCTTGCCCAGCACTTCAGTTGTCTTGACATGAGCACATAATTTGAGCTTCATGCCCAATTGTTTGTGGAAAAGTTAAAAGACACTGATGATGTCTCTCATTACATCAGCATCTTTGAAAATGCAAGATGCTGATTTGCCAAAATGGCAATCACCTTTACAGACAATGAGGCAGTCTTCCTCCTCCTGCTAGATCTCCCACAAACACCTGGGTAAATTATTTTTAAGCAAATGACAATGTCCATGTACAATAATTCCAGTTCCACTTCTGCAGCTACATCTTCTCCCACAATCCTAAAGATGGGCTTCACATCTGTTGCTGCCTCTCTCTCCAAAGAAGTGAATCACATTCAGGAGGAGCAAAAATTAAACAGTCTAGGGTCAGAATATGCTAATGTTATAGGAACGGGCATACCTAACTTGAAAGCCAACATTATAACTGGGATCTGCATGCATAAGTCCAATCTCAAGGAAATAGCATGTGATAATCCAGCCTGTGTGGGGTTACTGTGGTTGCTAATGCATGACTGCAATCACTGTTTTCAGCCTGGGGGTGGCATGGAAGAGAAAGGTAGACTCATTTGCGCTAAGAAACTGGCCAAAAATGATGTAGCTGTGGCTGCTATGACAGCATCCACATCCACAGAGCCCCCTTCCTACTCATTCATACAGTCTAGCACAGACCTTGCTTGTGTTATTGTTGAGGAGCTAGACAGCATTCTATACGATTCATTGCCTAGTATGGAAGACATGGCTTGCATCACCTATTATGTGATGTCAATGATCCTTGACTCAGGTACTACCTTCACCCTAATCACCAATTGTGACTTCTTTTGGAGCTTTTCCACAGATGAAAGTGTTATTGTGAGAACTGCAAATCATGGGTGCCTGCCTACATCCAGCCAAGGTGATTGTATTGCAGACTTAATGATTGGTGACAGGACTATTTGTGTGTGCCTCATGAACTGTCTTCATGTGCCTGGAGCTATGGTGAACCTGTTGTCAGTTGGATACATGGTTTAGAGGAGGTGGGCAGTAAATTTCCTACCTGATCCGGCATGCTGCCAACTCATTTGTCACAAAGATGTATTCAAAGAGGTCCCAATGAACAGTAAGCTCATTTTTCTGGACTTACAATTTGTATGCCCAGAGCAAGCCACCTTATTACCTGAATTAGCTGTATTTGCACACATTCTTGTAATGTGGGACCTTTGGCATGCACATATGGGACATCCTAGTGGTGATGCTGTCAAACAGCTCCCTCTCATTACCAAAGGTGTTTGTGTCAGTAGCACAGCACTTCTCCAGCATTGTGAATCCTACATTATCACTAAGCACCCTTGGTTACCTTACCCATCTTCCAACAAACCTCAGGCAGCCCACATGTTTGACCTTGTGCACTCTGATCTGTGTGGCTCATTTCCTGTTGTCACACCCCATGGCAAGCTCTACTTTATCATTTTTCTTAATGACCATATGAATCTCTTGAACATCCAACTTTTTGCTAGTAAGGACCAAGCTCTTGATGCCTGGAATATCATATGCGTATGCTAGGAGAATCACTCTAGACACACTATTAAAGTATTCAGGTTGGACAATGGTGAAGAATTTGTGAGTGCTACATTTATATGTGCTCTATTAGATGCTGGCATTGAGGGGCAACTATTCATGCCCTATGCTCACCAGCAAAATGGCAAGGCCAAAAGGGCCATCTGCACCTTAGAAGGACACATATTTGCCATGCTGGAAACTGCTGGCTTGCCAGCAAACTTATGAGGGGAGGCAGTGCTGACTGCCTGTTATCTCTAGAATAGGTCTGAGTCCAGTGTTCTCCCCCCCACTACCACTCCTTTCAAGCTCTTCAATGGTCAGCAGCCCAACCTCTCTCACATTTATATGTCGGAAATTTCTAGGCACCATTTTAGGGCCTTACAATACATTTTAAGGCATAATTTTCACACACCCCCTTTTAAGGCATTGCAATGACAGAGATAATCTTTCAAGGCGTCTTAAAAGGGAACCGTTCCCACATTATGATGCCTTGCAAAGGCGGGGGTCACAGACCAATCATGTAAGCATTGCAAGGCTTTAGAAGGGTCAACATGAGATTGCAAGACAAAAATAGATTTCCAAGGACTTGAGCGTGTTTTCTAATTCTATTCTGATGTCAACTGTGCTATTTATAATATAGCTGTAAGACAACAGAAAATACCAAAAATCTGACCATATCAGCGCTTCCCCTTCCCCTTTCTGGCCTTGGTAGGAGCAACTGCTCTGGTGCCACCATGGCAAGTGACACATGTAGCCTTGTCAGGCTCCGACACGAAAGGTGGCTCGGGAACTGGGAGTTGAGCCTGAAAGGAAGATGTGCTGTGGGTCATTGACACTGATACAGAAGGCTCGGGAACCGGGAGTTGAGATTGAGGAGAAGATGTGCTGTGAGTCACTGGTATGGGGGGCTGAGCAACTGGGAGTAGAAATTGATGAGAAGACGCGCTGTGAGTCCCTGATACAGGCAGCTCATGGTTACCCAGTGACAACCGACTAACACCAAGTTGCAGCTGCGATGTTGTGGACACAGATTGTCCTTGGTTGATGGACATGGATGTGTGGTAGCTGGATGTGACATCGACTATTGCCGAGCTAGCGGCAGGTGAAGGAGTGCGAGTCGTCGGAGTCGAAACCTGAGTGATTATAGGAGCATCGAGTTCATCAAGAAGGTCATCCTCCCATGTACGAGGTTGAGGGATGGTATAAGAGTCATCAGAGGCTGGTGCATGAGACGGGCTGGTGATGTTGAAGACTTCCTTATTGAAGAAGTTCATGACACTACAGGCCCATGGTGTGCGCTTGAATAAGCGCTCTAGGTAGAAATCATAGTCAGCTTGGTAATTGATCTTGGTCTCGGCACCCGTTGCTGTGAATTCAGGATCGTGTGTCAACAAAAAATGTGCCTGGAATTGTCAATGAACATTTATTAAATGAATAAAAGAGAAAATATTGCTTACCATAACAGCAGCACCTGCAATCAACCCTTCAGTTACACACTGCGCATTGCAATGCTGGCCCCTGGCCTTCTGACCTTTGATCTTCCCAGACAGGACCTTCTTCCCGAACATCTCGACGCGAATGATCTAGTGAGCTGTTAGTATGCTGTGTTATATGAAAGCCGCAGTACTTACTTTGACAAGGACCGGACTCTTGAGGAACTCATCAGCAGACATTACATCAGGTCTCGTGAATAGGACAGGTGCCAGCCGAATGTATTCTCCGTTGCCGTCTCGTTTCAGTAATGCAAGGAGGTCCTCGTTGTCCCGCTTTCTAACATCTGTCTGAGATGCAAAGAGTGATGGATCCAGCTTGAGATCTGAAAAGATAATGCCTGCGCAACTCTTGATAGCATGTACGATGTTTGAACGCTCTGTGCTAACTGCAGCACAAAACTAATAGTAATAATAAGCATATTAATGAACTGTATTGATAAGAGAGGAAAGGACATACCAAGGAATCAAAGGCCGTGTACTTCTCCATGGACTTGTGGAGATCCTGGGGCACACACTGGTACAATTCGGCCATAGAACCATTGAGCTTGGCCTCAGGAGATGCCCAACACGAAGAACTGCATGGGTCAACATCAGGCTGGGGAGTTGTCGGAAATACTCCAGGGATGACCCAAAAGTGATAGAATAATGCATAGATCTTCCCTTGGGAAGTGATCTTCATATCGAGTGCAGACGTCTTCTTGAGAGTGCAGTTGCGGCTGTGGGTGGGAACAGTGGCCGAAAGAGTGAAGTAGTCCTTTTTAAGAGCTCGAAACTCTACTTGTAGCGTATTGTAAGCTTGTTGAGCAGTTTCAAGAGCCTGTGTGTGTAGAATTATGTTAGTACAGTAGAGAATATAATAAAACACAGATCTACCTTACGAACTTCGTGCATTGGTGCATCAGGCTGAGGAACAGTTAGGACTGCCCTCAACGTTCCCAGATCATCGTCACTCAAGCCTTCAGAGTCTGAATCTTCAGCATTGCTGACTGCATTGAGCTCAGCTTCGAAGTCTTCACCGTCAGAGTGTCATATCCTGTATTCCGGACCTATGTCCGATAATATTCCCACGCCTCATCTGGACCTTCGGATGCCCTATCCATGTCTCCAGTACCCATCCGGATCCCTGCACCTCTGTACATCCATATCCGATCCGGTCCGATCCGATGTATAGATCTGTTTCCTATCCGATATACGATAAGCTTCTTAATTCATTTCCTGTGCATATAATGTTAACACAGCCTATTCGGTATTTTCTCTATTCCATGGTTTCGGCTATATCTATTACCGGTATGATTACTGATCCATTTACCTATGTTCATTTCCGACTCGCATTTGTTAACCTTTGCATATGCTTCATACATAGCCTTGGACTCTGCTTATTGATCCTTCCATTATTTCACTTAGTATATAAACTCTTGTATATGTCTTGTAGTACCTCAGTCTGAATATCATATTAGTCCTTGCACTAGTCTTCACTCTAAATTCTCTTATCAGTTCTAGTCCTTCAACTTAGTCAATATCCATCTCAGGCCTAGGGAGGAATTCCCTAGGCCAGAGTTCCGATCCTCTGATCCTCTGCTCATCCGATCCTCCAAAGTTTCCGGAAGTCTATCCAGATCTTTCCCGTGGTCCTCCAGACCTATTCTGCTTTGGACTTCGTCCTTGCAGCCATTCCCCTGTTTGCTTCTACTCAGGACAAGTCCTGAGTAGCCATTATACATATCTGTATTAGGACGCAACCTCATTGTAATTTCCGGAAGTTCCTCCAGAACTTTCCCGCACTCATCCGGAAGTTACTTGCACCCGTCCGGAAAGTCCTTCCGAAGTTTCCCGCGCCTTTGGATGTCCTTCGGACATCTTCGGATGCCTTCGGACTTTCCTCGGACACCCATCTGAAATTAAGGGCACATACTCAGGTAAGGGGTGCAGCGCACGAGCTGAAGCCAAGCCCCTCAGAATCAGTCCTACCCTTTGTGCATGGTCTTAACACAGAGTCTCTGTGAGGCATCATTTTGAAACCGTTAGTGACAAGATAGTGAGAATGGGTGACGGGACACAAGCAGCAACAGACCTGAACATGCTGCTTATAATGAGACAGTTCTGTCTCCACTATCGATGCGGTGCTGTCTAGAGTGATGATAAGTCATTATTAATATGACATGATACTGAAGCATAGCGAAAAAACTCACCTATGCATCGAGGCCTAACTGGATCAGATTTCTCCTTTATTGGTACATAGTCTGTGGTTGTAAGGCGGATTCAGAAGGGTCCAGTTCAAAGGCAGAGCACTAACGAGCATTGTGGAAGATAAAATAGCTGCACAAGTATTAATATTAGTAATGAAACGGTTGGAGTAAGAGGGAGAGAGAGTAATAATGCATGCACCATCCTCATGGCAAGCTAATCATTTGTCAAAATCAATCAGCACGGTGTTCCAATTCCACTTACATCACCGTATTATCAGAATCCTGAGAGACAAGTACTTAGCTGAGGAACACGAGAAACATTCTCAGTACTTACCAAGGAGCCGAACAATTTTGTATTCCGTTCATGCCAGGGTGATGACAGCATGAAGAACATCGAGGAACGGTTGGTTAAGTGCCACAGACAACATCTTCTACTCAATACATTAGATAATTGGCAGCAGAACCCACTGTAACACTCACAAACACGATGAACCTTGACATTCTCACAGAAAATATCTGCAACATTGTGTGGACCACATGCGACGATGTCCAGTAGTGCACTGTGTCTCGGGCGATGATTCAGACTGCAGACACTTGATTTTTGAAGGCGGCTAATGGGTGATATTAATAGTAAGTATAAATTAATACTTGATGGAGAATTGAGCAAGCAGTACCAGTTATTATCACAAGAAGTCACAAGATGTGAGCGTTTCTTGTGACCTTGGGACTCTTGGGGGGCTCGATAATGAGATGAAAACTGTTGTGATGCTGCTGTCATAATTGTAATGCTATGAACAGTCTTGCAAGAGGTCAGTAGCTGACTAATAAGCCAATGGAGATTGCTGAAGGACTTAGCATGATTCAGAAGATCAATTCTTGCCTTATCATAGCCCATTGCTTTACTTGACGCCATGACACTCTTCAATAGAACAATTTTTTATGCGTGACACAACGAAATCTAAGTTGCAGTAGGACTAACACATTTAGTTCAAGTGCAGCAAGTCCAGTAAGCAGGAACAGCCCTTCTCAATGTCAGCACTTCAGTGCTCGCCGTTGCATTTCCTTCCTATCCACTGGGCACGCTCGAACTGACACTGACCCTCCTCGCACCAGATGCAGCTGGGATCTTTAAAATACTGTCCATAGAACTTGTCTAAAGAGGCATGGTTAGTGCCAGAGGAACCGTCACCTCTCCTGCGTCTGTGGCCCTCTCTGAACTCAGCACTAGGCCTGAGGTCAGGTTTGGTGGGGGTGGAGCCTTTGCCAGAGAAGGTGTAAGATCAAGAGGAGGTTGTGGGGAAGGAGCATGCTGGGCCGGGCATTTTGGGAGGCCTCCCAGGAACGTTCATGTTTGACGGCTCGTTGACGAATGAGGTCAGTGGAAGTGTTTCGTTTAAAGTCAGGTGCTTTGATAGACTCGCTAAGTAAAGTAGTCAACGAAGATGCTGTAGAGGAGTGAAAGGAAACATACCGGCCCTTCTCCTTGTCGAGTTTGTCGCCCATGTTCTTTGAGAGTGCTGAGCACATCAGGTAACGCCCGCCCAATCTTGTATGTCAAGGGCAGCTCCTTCTTTGCGAGCTCCACAATATCAAGGGCATTGCAGATGCCGCGTTCATGTGAGACTTTTGGGAAAACGCAGTTCTGCAGGACAAAGTTCAAAAAGAAGCTGAGGAGGTGTGGCGTGTTAACGAGGTTCCTCTATGGCAAGGGCAGCTCCTTCTTCGTGAGCTCCACAATATCGAGGGCATTGCGGATGCTGCGTTCATGTGAAGCTTTTGGGAGAACACGGTTCCACAGGACAAAGTTCAAAAGAAGCTGAGGAGGTGTGGTGCGTTAACGAGGTTTCTCCATGGCAAGACTAAGGGCAGCTCCTTCTTCGTGAGCTCCACAATATTGAGGGCATTGCGGATGTTGTGTTCATGTGAGACTTCTGGGAGAACGCTGTTCCACAGGACAAAGTTCAAAAAGAAGCTGAGGAGGTGTGGTGCATTAACGAGGTTCCTCTCCGACCTATTACTTGTGGGAGTGTGTAGGTTGGGTAGGGGTAGTAAAACTTTGGCTAGATGGTCTGTGAATGAGAACATTGTCAGAATTTGAGCCGAAACACACAGCGAGCATAACTCACATGAAGGAATCATTGGCATGCCCATGCCTTCATGCGCAGGAACATGTCACTATCAATATGCTCAACAACCAAAAACTCGTCTTGGTGCTCTGGATCACGGGCTAAAACCACTCCTCGGATAAAGGACTTCAAAGGTACAAATATCGAATCTCCTCGAGGAACAGCTTTGACTCAATTGAGCCTTAAATCTTTGTCGATTCTGCGAGCGCCACCAATAGGAATGCCAGCAGTGTATGGTTGAATGAGTGCAAGTTGGAAGGTGCTGGCAACATCTGGAACATTACATTGAAACATTAGTATGATCTTAACAAAGACATTTTTTTCCGCAGTAAGCTTTATGAGTGCACAATCAAAGCGCAGAGACCCATGGAAAGAGGGATTGGACCGGAGGTGGTCTGTTGACTGTTTCCAGTTGATGGTACTCTCATAATTGAGCCTGAGGTAGCGGTATTCATGAATCTAAGTCATATGGCAGTTAGCAGCGTGAAACGATGAAAGATAATTAAAGAGTAGTATACCTGGAAATCAACCGGAATAGTAATCCATCTCGTCAAGTGGAATCCATATGTAGGCAATGATATGTTGACAAAATTAGAAAACTTCCTGCGAAAGCCTTGAAACGCTGTGTCCTGAGCACCGCGCCTGTTCTCAATGTCCTGAATGGTAACGGCACAACTTTGAGGGGAGCTGAGCTTGAAATGTCCATTATGATTGGTGTGATCGACATGGTCCTCATCACCGAGTGCATCATCGTCACCGCCTAAGGCTTGCAGGCAGTGCTGTTCGTCGAGGGTATCAACACATCCTCGCAACAGCAGGGCTGCACATTTGTGATGATCAACACGAAGGATCTACAAGTATATACAAGCTGCTGTTAGCAACAAAATAATGTGAAAAATCAATGTGCATACCTGCTTAGCAATGTCCTTTCCATTGGATTGATTAAGATAGGCCACTTTCAGCGGGCCATGGAGCTTCTCATTTGGGCGTGTGCTATAGTTACGTGCCACACCTTTTGATTCAATGTCCCGTCGTGCGTGTTTCCAAAGGTGTGTCTTGGGAAAGTTCCAGTCCGTCTTGATGTCCTCAATGGAGGATTTCGTCGTGGCATATTCAACATAGTCCTAGTAGATAGTGTCAGTAGTACCAATGACAATTCAATGAAAAGAAAGACAAAATACCTTGAGTGCAGCATCATAGATGAGGAATTCAGTGTCTATCATTTTGAGTGTCTGTTCTGTATGGACATTGAGCCCGATCAAACTATCCAATTGCAGGTAACTGTGAATGACATGAAGAAGGCGGTAGCCTTCTGAACTGACTTGGCGCTTTAAAACACTGAGTGCCGCATAAAACACTTGCTTTGCGATAATCAGCCACGAAAATTCAGCATCCATGAATGTATATGTGCGTACCTTGACCAAGTCCCGCCTCTTGTTGCCATCACTAAAGGTGATATGGATGACGGTAGTGAAATGGGTGAGAGCACGCCATCGAGGGAACTCAGAGACCCTGGGAGCAAGGGCTTTAGTGGTGTCAATGACAGTAAAAAATGACTTACTGTGTTTCCAAATCATCCTGTGCCTGACATCCAAGATCAGCAAGAATCGTCTTCAACTCTCCAAGTAAATGTACCCCTCCTGTACCACCATGCAGAGTGCGCAAGTCATCCAGGCTCAATGCCTCGTGAGGATCGGAATTCTCGACAAGCCACAAAACATTCTGAACAAATGTTAGTTGATAGTAAAATTGAAATGAAAGAAAAGTCCACTTACTGCAACAGGGCGCAATCCCAGCCCTTTCAAAACTTCCTCACCTTGAGTTCAGTTCTGTTTGTAAACGTTGAGTGCAGCCTGCGCATCTTTCATAGACCTAATTGGAAACGTCTTCGACAGGTTGTGAAGCTCGTCAAGAGGGACAAGACAGACTGGACATGGGCATTTGCATTGTAAACCACGTATAAGCGACATCATGCATCTATTTATCATGATTTAGAACAAAAGTGAGACTCTGTAGTATATATAACTTACTGTTCCTCGTAATCTCCAGAAAGAATCAGTATGACGGGAAACAACCAGCATAAGATCTTGTCGTAGCACGAATATGAATACCCAGTCTTTGAGAATTGGTCAAGGTTGACAAGAAGCTTGATGAATGACTCGTGCCATACAACACGCTTCATGGTAGTGTATCCGAGTTTCCCTTCTTCAGAAGCATCTTCGGGAACCTGTAGTTATAGTAATCATATCAGAAACAATTTCAGAGTATGTACAAAGCGAATGGGACTCACGATTGGTAACCACCCAACCACCCGACTGCCACCAATCCCCTCACCGTTTCAAATGTGGACAGGTAGATTTGCGCAACGCGCCACAACTGGGTACCCTTTGACAGTGCCATGTGAAGAGAGCCTAGTCTTGTCAGCATACAGTATGAAACAGAAGGGGGCGGCATCAAGGTTTTGTGGGAGGCAAGACTGATAACATAAACATGGTTACTGTACATATACATGAGTAATATCAAACATAGTGACATACTTGGATGTCCCACCACTGGTCACCTGTCCACAGCTCATCAAAGAAGTGTACAAAGTCCGTACTATCATGTTTGTAGATGCACTGCGCGTCCCAAACAAAATGTGGTGCTAACAGTGGGTTATCCAACAAATCGAGAGCCCAGTCCCATAAGGGACGCGCATGTACCTCGAAGACTTGTTCCTCCTTCTTGTAGGGAACCTTGACTTCATGTTTTGAAAACTAGTATACAAAAATCTGAATAGTTAGAAATGAATATCTTGAAGAAAAAGGGAAGGTACACACCAGTGTCAGCTCAGCCGCAGCATTGTCCAATGCCTTGCGCAAATCAGACTCATTTTTCAGCGTGATTTTAGCTTGGCCCTGTGATATTTGGGCCATGAGGTTGAGCAGCCGGTCAATTTGGTTCTTGTTGAGAGCAGTGTTGAGAGCAATTTCAGAGAACTCGAAATCTGCGCGTGATTGGAATGGATGCCATGGTTCTTGCTCTGCAGGAAGCGCTTGCGTCTCAGGAGTGATGCCAAACTCCTCAAAGTGTTGATAGAGTGTTTGACGACCACTGCGAGGGTGAAATTCGGTTTTGAATTTGTAAGGTTGTTCAACGGGCACAGGTGGAGGTTCGACATTGGTGGCCATACTGGCATCAGATAAGACTATAGCATAAATGATTGTTAATTAATTGATGAATGAGAAGATGTAAGTACATACTTGGGCTGGGAACACCCTCATTTCCAGGATTGAACTCCATAACATTGTGACCATCCAATGAAGGACTACCTATAGGTGCAGCCAAAAGATCATTTTGGAAGTGTCAGAGCAGTGCGATCAAACACAAGCAGATTGACATACCTTGTCCTGAGGCTGGTGGTCCAGGGTCAACCTTGATTGAATGTGATGGGCCCGCAACTGCCATCAAGGCTTGTCAAGCTTGATGGTGAGCTAGTTCCAATATGATCAATGTCAATAATGATTGATATTAATAGAATGAAATTGGAAATGACTCACCCATTCGTTTGTTTTGATTGTATTCTCGATTAAAGTTCTCTTGATCCTGCGCATCACGCATCTTGCACTTCAATTCATGCTGCTTGAAGCCCTGGGATTTGAACATTTCACTGCAGTGGGGGCATTTGGACCCACTAGTCAGTGTTTTTTGGGTATAATTGTACTTACTTCTGCTTGAACAGTGTGGTGCCATTGATTTAACAGTATGGACAATGCAGTTTGTACAGGATGTGCAGAGAAGAGAAGAGAATGGTGCAACCTTGTGGCAACAAAGAGGGATGTTCTGATAAGGTCACATGTTCGATCTTGTAAGGCGGCAGCATTTTAATACATATTAAATACATAACGCGCCTTGCCAGGCACTTCGATTCCTTAAATGGCACTTACAAGGTCCCTTATAATGCACGTGAGCAGCCTTCTAAGCCGGTGGTATTATAAAGCTCATTTACCTTTTTCTGACATATTTTCGGCTCTCACTGCTTTGCCCAGATTTCCACCAAGCTTCAGACTAAGCTTAGTCCCCACTCTTGCCATGCCATCTTCCTTGGATATCCTGAGGGTACCAAGGGTTACTTCATGATAAAGCCACTGGCATCTTGTTTGTGGCCTGTGATGTTATCTTTGACAAGAACATGCCTAGCATCCCTTTCTTGTCCAAGTCTGATGATGAGGACAATGACATCATGCTGACCATTGTGGCTCCAATCCCTGTCTTACCTGCCATGGTAGTATCACCACCTCCATCGATTACTCAACCTTTGCCTCCACCTGTTCACAGGTCCTCATGCATATGTGTTCTGACTCCTGTGGGCTGTGCCTTCCAGTAGGACATTGCAGATGCCAAGTTGTGCCTGCAGACCCTCCATGAGGAATGGCAGCATCATGCAGGGGTAATTATTTTCTCCATTGAGGGGGTGCCCAATGACATTGCCTCTGAAGTTCCTGAGGGTCTGGAAGGGATAGAACTGAACATGAATATACCAGAAGTATTTGCAAACATTATCATTGAGGAGTATGCCAACATCACTATTTACAGTGATTACAAGCACAATCCACAGAGTGAAGGCTATGACATGAAGATCCCCCCAGCCATGTATGAAGAGGCCATGCTACAGCCAGTTCATGAACACTGGCTGATGGCAATGAAGAAGGAGCTGGGAATCATGTCAGAAATGAAGGTTTATAGGGTAACTTCTTTGCCTGAAGGACAGCATGCCATAGGCAACCAGGGGGTGTTAGAGTTCAAGGAGGATGAGCAGGGTGGTCCCATCTACAAAGCTCAGCTTATCATGCAAGGCTTCTCACAAATCCCTAGTGTCAACTATGATGCGACTTTTGCCCCCATCATCAAGACAGCCTCTATGCCTAATAGCTGCACTTGCCTGCAAGTTTGGATGGAATCTCCATGCCTTCATTGCCAAATGGGCATTCCTATGGGGGGTGTTGAAGGAAGAGTTGTATATGAGGCAGCCAAAAGGTTTTGAGGAGGGTGACTGGCACATTCAAGTATGGCGCATGCTTCACACCATTTATGGACTCAAATAATCTGCAATAGAGTGGTACAAAAAAGTGTGTGGAGTGATGAATGAGTTGGGTATTTCCTGATGTGCAGTAGATCATGCAGTCTTTATCTTTGACAAGATTACCTCAGGAGCACGCATCTTATGCATCATTGGCTTCCATGTTGATGATAGACTTGGAACCTACAACTCACCTGCTTTTCTCACCTTTGTGAAACAGAAGATTGATGTATAATTTGGCATCAAGGACCTCAGCACAGTCAGGAAATTCCTGGGCATCCAGTTCGAGCGAGATCTCATCACTTGCCAACTCTGGATGCACCAGTCAGGGTATATTATGTATCTCCTAGAGGAGTATGACCTTTTGCACTGCAACCCTGTCTGTCTGCCTCTCAACCCTCACTATCCTTTTGGAAAATCAACCAACTCCCCTGTTGATGTTGAGAATCTCTCCAGTGCCTTCTGGAAGGTCATGGGTGAGCTGCTGTACCTTGCTGTGTGCACTTGTCCTGATATTTCATATGCCATCAATTTACTCACTCAGCATAACTACAACCCATCTCCTGCTCACTTTGCAGCTGCCAAGCACCTCCTATGATACCTCACCGGCATGCAGAACCTCCAACTTCAGTATGGGGATGCATGGATGAATGATGGACTTCATGCTTACTGTGATGCAGACTGACTGGGCAAGCTTGCCTATGGATTAGTTGTCTATTTCAGGCTATGTATGGTTCTTTGCTAGAGGGATCATAGTGCACATCTCTAAAAAGCAGTTAACTCATGCTCTCTTATCCACAGAAGTCAAATACATGGCAGTAACCCACATCCTTCAAGAGGGACTCTGGCTTAAATCACTTCTCACTCAACTCCATGTCACTCTTCCACTTTTCATTCTCATCTACATAAACAACACCAGTGCTATTTCCCTCTTCACTGAGGCTTGCAACCACATTTGGTCGAAGCACATTGACATCTGCTACCTTTTCATCCAGGAGCACATTGAGAAGGGGACTTTCCTGTTCAAGTGGCTTCCTTCACATATGAACACTGCAGATATTTTTACCAAGGCCCTCACATGCCCTTTGTTTGAAAAACACCTTCCCAGCCTGCAGCTGGTGTCTCAGTGAGGGGGTGTGTTGATGTACATTCACACATTCCCAATATATTACTATTCTTGCCTCTTGCTATGTACTGTACAGCACCTTCTTTATTCAGCCACAGATCCTCTATAGACCCTTATGTACCCACTTTGCATTTCTTCCCACCTCAGTGTTGTTCTATTAACATCTGCTGAGTCTTCATTAGCTTTGTACATGGGCTGCTAGCTTGGGCTTTCAAATATCTCAAGCTAGTCCAAAGCTATTGTCAAGCTGTAAGGATGGCCCAGCTTGGCTTGGCCCATGGCTTGAAGCTGTCAAGGTTATGCATGACAAAGGAGCAAACTAAAAGATTGAATTAAATCTCAGTCTCTTGTCAGTAAGGACAGGACTCGAAGTATGTACCTAAAAGATTGAATTAACTAATGACAAGTTAGTAAATGAGTGAATAGTCTAAGTGAATCTAATACTCACATCTCAGTCTCTTGTCAGTAAGGGTGGGACTGAGATGTTCATTCTATGATGATGTGATATATATCAGGTAAATTTTCTGTCTATAATAAAATAATTATATTGTATGAGATAACATACTGTGAGTTTGACAGATCTGATGCTATGACTTGACAGTGGCACAGAGCATGGAAATTGCCAAGCTGAGGACTTGCATTCATCCCTATTAGAGCTGTTCACCATATGCTGTATGACGGAACCTTACAGTGCCATATTATGGTTGCTGTATCCATACCGTCGGCTATCTGGAGCTTGAGTTGACAGTATGGGATGTGGGGTATCAAGGACCTGTATGTTGCTGTATTTGTATGGGCATATACAACCATAATATGGTGTGAGTACAGGTTTGTTTATCATCTACAAACAAATTGATACATGCAGTAGCCATAAGCCTTAATTTGAAACAAGTCATTCCGAATCTGATTCTCACTATGCAAATCCTCAAAGCACTGGTAAGTTGTCTACTACAATCTATAATCAGTTATATGCTAACATATTCTATGTCATGTCTACTAGATCATTTCCTCAATTCTTTTGCACCAATCATGGAGAAACCATGACACCAGCCAAGATATCTCCTCACACCATTCCTTTGCTCCCATTTCTCACATTTCTCCCTGCTCAATGTCATCTGATGCTCCCAACACATATGTACTTGCCAAGAATCAAGCTTTCCAGGAGGTCCTTGGCCATGGAAGATGGCCCAAAAATCCTGAGTGCATGAATGCTCTTATTCAAGCTGAACATGAAGATGATGATCAGCCTCCATGTCACCATCACCAACCTCATCGTTTACCCAAGAAGAGCACCATTAGCAATGACAATAACTTCTTTTTGATTCTTGCAGTCAAGGACACTTCAGATGCCACTGACAGTGATTTTGCAGGGGATAGTTCTGAATCTCACTTGGAGTTGTCTTCATCAGACTCTAACAGTGATATTCAGGAGATAACAAACATGGAAGTGAGTTATTCCTCATGTTTTTCTTGACTAGTCTTACTAATTATCTAGCTTGCCACAATTTTGCCTATGAAAACTGTACCACAGTGAGGGAATAAAGACACATGCCAACTCTGACAGAAAATGAAGCACAAGGCCAACCAACCTTTGCCTGCCCCCAGTAACTCCCAGGCATCCAAGTGTGCTCGAGTGGAGGAAGTAGATGATGAAGATAGTGGTAGCTTACAGCCATCAATGAGCCAGCCATCAATGAGCTCAGTTCTTCCATGATTATCAAAGGTAAGTTCTTTCCTATTGTTCATATAGCTATAACTCAGGTCACTCCAATTCCTTAGCAGTCTGGCAAGCACAATCCAATTTATTACTTCTATGAGCATGTGGAGGTGAATTCCAATGGACAAGTAGGCAATGTTGGTGACAAACACTACAAATGCTATTTGGGCAACTGCAAGATCCTTACCATCATGTGTGTGATGAAAAGCAGTCTGAATGGTACATTACTTTTTTTGATTCATGTCTTGTTTCTTACCAGTCTCAGGTTTGATCAGTCATCTGAAGACTCATTTTCCACCAATGTATCAACTATATCTACTCTTGAAGTCCTGTGGAACACCACCTACTGATGATGAACTCAAAATTGTGTGGGGAGAGAAGGTGCTCAATGCTATCCAGCTCAAGCAAGCATCAGTAAACATTGTTGACGCCTTCAATAAGCAGGTCACCAAAGCTTTTAGTGACTGGAACCAAGCCAAGTTTGAAGAACTGCTTGCACAATGGCTTGTGGCATGTGACCAGCCATTTGAGGAGGTTGAACAACCAGAATTCAAAGCACTCCTAGACTATGCACATAGAGGCTCTTTGCTCCACATCCCTGGAAGACTGGCCATCAAGCACTGTGTTATGAAGATGGGAGAAGATACTATTCAAGGTGTTAAGAACATGATCAAGGTAAGTTGAATCGAGTCGAGTCAAAGAAGAAGAACTAATTGTCTATACAATATGAAAGAATCTCAAGTCCAAAGTCAGCCTCTCTCTTGACGCATGGACTTCAAGTAATCAATTTGCTTTCCTGGCCATTGTCATGCATTATATCATGAATGACTGGAATTTGGGTATGTCATTGTATGCAATATCTTGTCACACTGTATTCTAACTGCACATTTATAGAAGAACTTTTGATAGACTTTCATGAGATCATCAGTGAACATAGTGGAGCTAATCTCACCAAAGTGGTGTGGAGTACCTTGGAGCTATACAGACTGAAAAATCAGGTCATGGCAGTTGTATGTGATAATGCCTCCAATAATGACACCCTACTTCAAGCACTTGGAGAAAAGTGTGCCAATGAAGGAATCAACTTCTCTCATGAGGACTCACACATCCACTGCTTGCTGCACATTGTCCACTTAGCTGCCATGCAGCTGCTTGAAGGTATTGGTGCGATCAAACCAGATGTGAAGTGGAATGGCATCACATATCAAGATTCAGTCATGGCACCACTTGATCACAAGCATGATGACTATGCAGCTCTTCATGACAAGGCTGATGACAAGGCTGCCAGTGATAACTTTGAGTCATTGTAGCAGGTGCTCTCTGCTGTCACAAAGGTATGACTACACTGTGTGTTACATATTCTACCACTAACACAATCCTAGCTTCAAAAAATCATCTGTTCAGTCCGTTCAAGCCCACAGTGATGGAAAGTGTGGCTTGCGGAAGTCATGATGTCTCTTAAGAAGGCTGAGAATGCAACCAATCAAGTCACTCTTATGCTTATCTTAGATGTCAAGACTCGTTGGTCATCCACACATCAAATGCTCCATCGGGCACTTAATTTTCATCAAGCTATTGATGACTTCATTGCAAAAACTCAAGACCTTAGGTCATATGAACTCTCTGATGCTGATTGGGCAGGTATTGAGCTAGTCACACAATGGTTGAAGGCCTTTCACTCTGCTACCACTCAGATGTCCACAACAAAGTGCCCTATGCTGTCTTCCACACATGCAATATTCTGTGGACTTCAAGAGTCACTTCAAGATGACTTGGCAGCACTTCCAAATTCAGCCCCACTGAAGCTGCAGGCGGCACTGACAAGTGCTCATCACAAGCTCAGTGATTATTACTTCAAGGTTGATGAGTCGCCTTTCTATGTCTAGGCTTCTAGTATATTATTTTTCATTGCAAGTTGGTTCAGCTAGCTAATTATCTGTGTTCTGAAGTTCTTGACCCCCACATCTCATACTATGGACTCCACAGCGACTATGGGGATGATATCACTGCACAGATGCATATTGAGATGCAGAGGAACAATCTACATGCTCTATACAAGAAGGAGTATGCTACAGCAGTTGTGCAGACAGTCCCTTCATCATCTCCTACTGATGCAGGCCCTTTGGAGAATGCTGGGCAGTCTCCAATGAAGGTCAACTTCACAGCAAGGTACAAGAAGCGATCAAACACTTCAGTAGATGAATTTGAGCAATACTTGAAGCTCCCACAGGAAGATTTCAATACTTGTGACCCCATTCTGTGGTGGGCAGGTCGCCATGCGCAATTTCCCAACCTTTCTCATCTTGCATGTGATATTCTTTCAATCCCTGGTGAGTCTATTTGAAACATTCATATTCATTTTGTCTTCACACTGTTGGCAGGGTCTGCTGTGGCCATTGAATGGATTTTTTCTGGGGGTTGAGACACAGTCTCTATGCAGCACGCAAGCCTCAAGCCTAAGACCATCAGGATGCTAATGCTGGTGAAGGTGAACCTTTGTTTGGCTTGCATTGTGCTTGTTTAGTGTACTGTATGTACTGTATGCTACTGTTTACAGCTGTATACTACTATAGAGATACGACACTAACTTCAGCCACATCCAGCTGTGACCATGATACACTTAGCTTCATAGCTTCAGATGTTGGTGTGACCTGTGACTGGACCAAAATAACTTCAGTCGGGTGTGACGAACTACTGTGTTGCTGTTGTCGATGGTGGACATCTGAGTCTATTGGTACTTTGATATTGTTGCACATTGCTTCACCTGTAAGCTGTCAAGCAATGCTGGGTGTGGTCTTAAACACTGGACCTACTGGAACTGTAAATCTGCCTTCAATGTCACTCCCAGTCATGCCACAACTTGAAACTGATGCCAAAGGTAGATTGTGGGTGCAGAAAGCACAGACAGATTGCAAATAGGATGTACACTGACTTTTGGTCTCATTAAGGCACTCTATATGTTTTTTTATCAAATTTACTGCATGTCACAATTTAGCTTCAGTGATGAAAAATCAGTGTGACAGTCACATCAAATAGCTTCAATTCATGGGGGCTTGTGATATGTGATGAAGTTAGTGTCATATCTCTACAGTACCCTGTTGTTAAGACCATGCACAAAGGGTAGGACTGATTCTGAGGGGCTTGGCTTCAGCTCATGCACTGCGCCCCTTACTGAGTATGTGCCCTCAATTTCAGATTGGTGTCCAAAGGAAGTCTGAAGGCATCTGAAGATGTCCAAAGGACATCTGAAGGCACAGGAAACTTCGGAAGGACTTTCTGGATGAGTGCAAGTAACTTCCGGATTAGTGCAGGAAAGTTCCAGAGGAACTTCCAGAAATTACAATGAGGTTGTGTCCTAATACAGATACATGTAATGGCTACTTGGGACTTGTCCCAAGTAGAAGCAAACAGAGGAATGGCTGCAAGGACAAAGTCCAAAGCAGAATAGGTCCGGAGGACCGCAGGAAAGATCTGGATAGACTTCCAGAAACTTCAGAGGATCAGATGGGTGGATGAATGGAGGATCGGAGGATCGGAACTCCAGCCTAGGGAATTCCTCCCTAGGCCTGAGATGAATACTGTCTAAGTTGGAAGACTAGAACTGATATGAAGACTTAGAGTAAGATCTAGTGTGAGGACTAATATGATATTCAGACTGAGGTACTACAAGACATATACACAAGTTTATATACTAAGAGAAATCACGGAAGGATCAATAAGCAGAGTCCAAGGCTATATATGAAGCATATGCAAAGGTTAACAAATGCAAGTCGGAAATGAACATAGGTAAACGGATCAGTAATCATACCAGTAATAGATATAGCCAAGATAACAGAAAGAAGGAAATACCAAATAGGCTGTGTAAACATTATATGCACAGGAAATGAATTAAGAAGCTTATTGTATATCAGATAGGAAACAGATCTATACATTGGATCAGATCAGATCAGACATGGACTGGACGAGATGTGTGGATATATAGGATGTGACATTAGGGTGATGGGACAAGGATGAGTGATGCAGGCTAGCTGCAAAGGACAAGGGATCTGGACATGGGTGTGTGGATGTGGATATGCAGAGGTGCAGGGATCTGGATGGATAGAGGACTGGGGACATGGATAGGACATCCGAAGGTCCAGATGAGGTGTGGGAATATCATCAGATGTGGGTCCAGAATATGGGATATGACACCTGTACTGTACCATTGCCATTATTTTTTTCAACTGTAATAGACCATTGGTGTTCCACTTTGTATGGCAGCTCACCATATATGGTATGGCTGTACGCCATATACAGTACAGTGAACAGCCCTAATCCCTATGTCATATCAACAACACTCAATAGAAACCAGGCCATGCACATAAATACTGATGATTTGCTTCATGCCTTCCTTTGGGGGACAAGGCTGCACCATTGTGCTCCTTCTCTTTGGGTATCCTTACTCATGCTTGCCCTTTTTTCCTATATGGCAGAAAGGTGGGTTTCAGTCAAATGAACTCAACAGTTTAGTATTGCCCAAGGCACTTAGTGGATTCATTTGTTTTCACTTGCTTTAGTCCAATGTGATCATATGTTTTGGTTTCGAAATATTAATTTCTAACTATTTTGACCACTCAAAACAACGAAGTCCAAAACATAGAAGGCATTCACCTGACTTTGTCGTTGAAATCCAAATGTCGAAATTCAAATTCAAAATCCCTTATCCATTGTGATGTGGCGAATTCGGAAATTCCCGATGTGTAAGAGTTCATTTCAGCTTTAATTTGTTTGCTAAGACTAGCCGAGCGGGCGAAGCGCTTCGAACTTTCTGAACGACACTTGCATTGTACGCAAGTCATCACTGAACCGCTTATCGGCGGGGTCGAGGCTATGTACCGGTTAAAGCTTTTTTGCACTGGCAGGTTCAGCGTCTTGCAGTTCGTTTGACTGAACTTTAACCATTACAGTTGATTCACACCACACCAGACTCAACCTCGGCCGGCGAGGCCAGTACTGTAGCAAAAATATATCGCAGTCGCGAAACGCGCCATGGGCCATAGGCTCCTATTTTTATATACTACCTACTTGCAACCGTAACCGTGACTCAACCCCCCCTACTAGTACAAGCACGATTGGAAGGTACGAAGGACAGCCAACGGCAGCTATGAACTTCCCAGCATGCCACTTGAACGCCCAGGTAAACCGGTTCCTGCAGAAGCCGGCTGTCTAGCGAGTGCGATTCAAGGACCATCATGTGCTACCGCCACATGGAATAATTAGGATCTTCAGCGTCAGGTACCGTGGCACGAAGGAGACGTTGGCTAAGTCGCAAACCAAGGGAGGAGAAACAACCTATGCGATCCGAAACATATAAAAGCCTCCTTGCTGAGACTCTGGCTGCAGAACCCAAGCTCGTCAATCCACGCTCAATCTCAACTACCAATACGCTTTGTATCTAACAATCTGACACAATGCCACCCCGGCCCTTCGTCAAGAATCTGACCTTCCAGTCGTGAGTGTTCGCAATCTCCCTCTGCACAAATTTTACACCCGACGTTTCGCAGCAAGGACCTAGGCAAGGAGGTCACGCTCATGCTCGCCTGGAGTCCCAACGTGGAAGGTCTCTACGAGGACGTCTTCCCGATAGTTTGGAAGTAAGTGCGCCTACTTCTGTCTGGGGCGACTTGAAACCTTGCAATTCTTTCAGAGTCAGCAAATTCGGGAAGTCGGGTGGGTGTTCCTATTCTCTTGCTGCCAGGTTGCCGACTTACACATGATCCCTCCTTCTAGGTCCATACCGGGCTACCGCTACCTATACGGCCCAGTGAGATAATCGACGAACACAATAGTCTTAGAGGTCGCTTATATATTGTATAGACTCGCTTTCTCCAGAGCCCAGGTCGAGAGCGGGAAGGTCATCAGCGCTGCGACCTCCGTCAATATCAATGTGAGCGACTCTCATCTACTCCGAAATTGCTAGCACCAACGCAAGTCATGATGCAGAACGGCGAGAAAACAATCCTGACAGAAGCCAATGATGTCTATCATTTCTCTGTAAGTCTGGCTTCCGTTGATTTTCATCTCGACCACCGACGAATACCTCGTGCAGCCCCCTCAGGCAGGAACGTCTGGGATCCTGCAGGCCCAGAACCACACTGGGAGTATTCAAGAAATAGCAGTCGGTTTGTGACCATCTTCGTTTCCTGTTCTTTTACCTGAGCGTCTTGTCCACCTCCAGGCTTCGTAAACAGAGGAGACTTTATGCCCACACCCGTACTCTACTTCAGCGATGTTGGGTAAGTCACCTTCCTTTTATTTCTCCTTCAGAGCATTCACACCATCAAATGCAGAGATGGCAGTCGCGTCACAGCAAAGTTCACTCCGGTCCTGCGGGCCTACATCACCTCAGACTATGAAGAGACCTCTATCTTACGAGGTCAAGTTGACACTCCTGCGATCTGGTCGCAAGACCTCACTGGGCTTGCTCAGAACACGACTTGGAACCTCTCGCGTGACGCGAACACTGGACGTTACACGATCACTCATGCTTGATAAGACATTGGTGCGCCTGGATATTCGTTCTGTGATGTCTGCATCTCATGTTTTCATAGTATCTTCGTTCAAACCAATGGCCTCACTGAGTTGCTTATCTCTTTATAAGATTGCTTGTGTGTCATGTATTTCGCAAAGAGTTGAGAGTTGTAGAACTTTTTATGGAGCTTTGTCTATGTGTTTGAAATGTTGCATTATGCTGAACAGGATCTCTTGAGTGTGCATGTCAAGATGTTGGCTTTGTGAAACAGAACATTAACGCTCCACCTGACAGCAGTCAACGTTTCAACTTGGTCATGATGCATACAGCGTGAATTTGAGATTGTAGCTGTTGTATTTCGTCTAATTACAAGTAGACAGGGGTTATTATGTCCAGTGAGCATGCGATCAGTCGCGCCAAACATAAAATTCAAACCTCACTGACAAACCCAAATTGCAGTGCCACTAAGTCAGGCCGTTTGATATCGAAAGAAGGTACTGACCTGAAGTTCTGCTCTGATAGTCATCTCATTTCACTTGAGCACACCGGCAGTCGTGATGATGGAAACGGAGTCCATTCATGATTCGGCTTTAGTCAATGGCGGCACCTTCCAGCAGTCATTCTCTTCTCTAGATGTCGATGTTGTGCTCAGCGCCAAAGATCATACTCTGTTCCGTATCCACTCATGGACGCTCAAAACCACATCGGGCTGGTTCTGATCCCTCTTTTCCCCGAGGTCATCAATCTAGACGAGGACTCGCACACGCTAGAGAGTCTCCTGCTTATGATCTGCGGTCTGCCGATCAATCCGCTCACATCGTATGACGTATTCGCCGTAGGTGCCCTGATACTAAGTGCACGTATATCATAATCTGCTCTCTGCCCGTATAAACCTCCAGCCGACGATAACTTTTGATTGGGCATCAACGCCAATGAGGATACCATGTAAATACACCACGATCAGCATAATCGCCAGCAAGAATTCACCGGTCCACTCATTGGCACGCTTCAACACATGTGCTCTTTTTCTCTTGTTCTCTATACGTCCAAGTGCAAAAGCTCGCGAAGACAATAGTGCTACTGGGGCTACCGCACTTGTAAATGTCTTTCCTCGGCGATGTCAAATATTCCATTGTGAAAGCGGTCAGCACAGTTACGAAGATTGTTCCCAGATATCTAATACAATATAGTTTTGAATACAAGATCACAGATACTCACAACTGGAAGGTCAAATTCTCGACGAAGGGCCGGGGTGACATTGTTTTAAATTGTTGAACGGTGTGATCGAGTGTGGATCGAAGAGCTTGAATTCTACAGTCAGAGTCTCAGCAAGGAGGATTTCATATATTGCGGGTCGCATAGTAGGGCATAGTAGGCTGTACCTCATTCCTTGGTTTGCGATTTAGCCAGCGTCTGCTTCGCGTCTCGGTACCTGACGCTGGGAACCCTGATTATTCGACAAGGCACTGGCACATGATGGCCATTGACTTGTCAAACTGCCGGCTTCTGGATGAACCGATTTCTGTTAGCGTTTAAGTTGCGCGCTGGGAAGTTCGTAGCCGCTGTTGGCTGTCCTTCATACCTTCCTTTTGTGCTCTTTTCATCACATCACAATTGGACGGAGATTAGTACCGAGTGAGAATTAATCTGCCTGCCAAGGTAGACATTGGTATCGAAAAAATGGGCCTATATTTGTAGAGAGTTGAGTCGCGGGGAGTCCATGGGCCAGGGCGCATTTCGCAGCGCGCGACTACGGTATCTTTTTGCTATAGTTCTGGCCTATCCGGCCCGGCTTGAGTATGGGTTAAATCAACTGTCAAAGTTAAAGTTCAGTCAAACGACTCGGAGCTGCAAAATGCCCAACTTGCTTCGACCGCATAAACTTGGGACGCTGATTACCAGTTCATTGATGGGCTGCGTCAACAGGTAACCGCTTGAGAAAAGAATGTAGATAAGGTCACCTTACACTGTTGGCTCGTGCATTTTCCCCGCCCTAGAGGCGAGCCAAATTTAGTTGTGGTACTAACAGCAGACGAGGAGCGAACACGTATTGCTGAACATCCTAGGTGTACAGATCTGCGCACCTCGTAAGCACCAAGTAACCAACATATCCAATAAAACTGTTGCAAACAAACCTAAATGTTAAGTATTATCTTAACATTTCGCACGACATTCAAATGCTATGTTATCAATATTGCAAACCACGATGTGCAGATCCTAACGCTATACATCCACAAGTGTCCGTAACGCGCTAAGTATTTGTCTCAACGCTTTTGCCGATGAAGGTGAATTATTTTTGTCCGCTGATGCGATGTTACTCTAGAACAACAGGCGAAGTGCCTTGAACGTTCTGAACGACACTGCAACTCGGCGAAGTCAAGTTTACACCCCGGTCAAAGCTTTAAGCACTGGCAGATTCAGCATCTCGCAGCTCTAAGTCGTTTGACTGACATTTGACTTTGACAGTTGATTCGCACAGACTGAGTGCGGGCCGACGGCGCCAATCACTACTATAGCAAAAAGATATTGCAGTTGCGTGTGCGAAATATCCCATGGCCCATGAGCTACGCTATTTTGATTACAATATCATCTACCTTAGCAGGCAGGTCAAATCCCAGTATTTGGTACTCGGCAGCAATCCACTTGTGACGTTATGAAACGAGCACAAAAGCAAGGTACGAAGGATAGCCAACCGTTCCTCGGCGCGTAACCTCAACGCCCAGGGAAATCGGTTCATGCAGAAGCCGACTGCTGACAAGTCAAGGGTCATCATGTGCTATCACCTTGTTGAATATTGAGGGTCTCCAGCGTCAGGTACCGGGGGACTAAAGAGACGCTGCCCAAGTCGCAAACCAAGGAAGGTAGTCCAACCTATGCGAGCCGAAACATATAAAAGCCTGCTTGCTGAGACTATAACTACAGAACTCGAGCTCTTCAATTTACACTCAATCTCTACTACTACTACACTTTGTGTTTTAACAATCCGAGACAATGTCACCCCGACCCTTCGTCAGGAATTTGACCTTCCAGTCGTGAGTGTTCATGATCTCGCTTTGCACAAAATTTTCACTCAACGTTTCGCAGCAACGACCTCGGCAAGGAGGTCACGATCATGCTCGCTTGGAGTCCCAACGTAGATGGCCTCTACGAGGACGTCTTCCCGATAGTGTGGAAGTAAGTGCGCCTACTCGTGTCTTGGACGATTTAAAACTTTGCGATTTTTTCAGAGTCAGCAAATTCGGAAAGTCGGGTAGGTGTTTCTGTTATCTCGCTGCTAAGTTCCCGACTTACATGAGCCCTCTTTGCAGGTCCATACAGGGCTACCGCGACCTACACGGCCCAGTAAGATGATCGACAATATCAATAGTCTTGGAAGTCGCTTATATATTATATAGGCTTGCATTCTCCAGAGCCCAGGTCGAGAGCGGGAAGGTCATCAGCGCTGCGACCTCCGTCAATATCAATGTGAGCGATTCTCATCTTCTCCGAAATTGCTAGCACCAACGCATGTCACGATGCAGAACAGCGAGAAAACAATCCTGACAGAAGCCAACGAGGTCTATCATTTCTCTGTGAGTCTGGCTTCCGTTGATTTTCATCTCAATCACCGACGAATACATCGTGCAGACTCCTGAGGCGGGAACGTCTGGGATCCTGCAGGCCCAAAACCACACTGGGAGTATTCAAGAAATAGCAGTCGGTTTGTGAACATCTTCGTTGCCTGATCTTTTACCTGAGCATATTATCCACCTCCAGGCTTCGTAAACAGAGGAGACTTTATGCCCACACCCGTACTCTACTTCAGCGATGTTGGGTAAGTCACCTTTCTTTTATTTCTCCTTCAGAGCGTTCACACCATCAAATGCAGAGATGGCAGTCGCGTCACGGCAAAGTTCACTCCGGTCCTGCGGGCCTACATCACCTCAGACTATGAAGAGACCTCAATCTTGCGGGGTCAAGTCGACACCCCTGCGATCTGGTCGCAGGATCTGACTGGGCTTGCTCAGAACACGGTTTGGAACCTCTCGCGCGACGCGTCCAGTGGACGTTACACGATCACCCATGCTTGATTGGGGGATGCAACATTGGTGCGCCTGGATATCCGTTCTGTGATATCTGCATTTCAATGTTTACTGTGCTTTTATAGTATCTTCGTTCAAATCAATTCCCTCATTAAGTTGCTTATAAATTGGTTGTCTGTTATGTATTTTGCGAGAGTTGAAGGTTGTAGAACTTCTTGAAGGGCTTTAAATCTATGTGTTTCCAATCTTGCACAAGATGTCTTGCTTTGTGAAACCAAACATCGACGCTCCACCTGACAGCAGTTGGTCTTGATGCATTTTGAGATTGTAATTGTTGAATTCGTCTAATTACCACAAGTGAACATGTGATCGGTCGCGTGCTCAGCTAGCCTGACAAACCCCAATTGCAAGATTTACACGGTACCACGAAGTCAGGTCGCTTGATATCGAAAGAAGCAAGGTACTGACCTAAAGTTCTGCTCGAGTAGCTAGTCAGCTCATCTCACTTGATTACACCGGCAGTCGCGATGGAAACGGAGTCCATTCCTCATACGGCTCTAGCCAAAGCGGTTAATTATGAAGGCACCTTCCACCGGTCATTCTCTTCTCTAGACGCCGATGTTGTGCTCGGCGCCAAAGATTATACTCTGTTCCGTATCCACTCATGGACGCTCAAAACCACATCGGGCTGGTTCCGATCACTCTTTTCCATGCCTCAACAAAACCCCCTTCCGAATCACCCCGAGTTCATCAATCTAGATGAGGACTCGCACACACTAGAGAGTCTCCTGCCTATGATATCCGGTCTGCCGATCAATCCACTCACATCGTATGACGAGGTCGATGCATTGTTATTCGCTGCAGAAAAATACGACATGCCAGGGCCTATCTCCCTCATACGCGTGTTCATCATGACGCCCCCACTCCTAGACCAGCCTCTGCGTCTGTATGCAGCCGCAACGCGTTGTGGATGGGAAGAGGAGGCCAGACATGCATCCGCGCAGTCGCTCGCTCTCAACATCTACGCAGAGGAATATCAACCTATCCTCCGAAAGTTGCACACGGGCGCTGTGCTTGACCTGATGAACTTGCATCGCAATCGACGCGAGGGCATCCGGCAACGACTCAATGAGCAGCCGTTCGTGACAGGAAGCACGACAGCGTCTTGCCCGAGGTGCAGATGGAAGGTTGATCATCGTACGTGGAGAGAGCTCAAGTATAGAATCGTGACGGAGATGGATGTACGACCGTTAGGAGACACGGTCGTCGATGTGGGATTGACTGATTGGCCTGAGGCGATCGCGTGTTGGGATGCCAGGTGCCCTAATACTGAGTGCACGTCCATGTTGTACGACAAAGTCGAGACTTTGCGTCTCATTCGCGACTGCATCGACGGTCTTCCTAAGACGACGTGAAACGTAGTAGTGTATCATTAGACACGATATATCATCATAGATAGGTTAGTCGATCAAATACTAATGGCTATGTTTCAAGGATGACCAATTGTGGTCAAATTAGGAATACCTATACTTATTCATGCTCGTCTACCACCGAGTCTCCAATTATGCAGGTGCAAGTTTTGCAAGGGCAGCCGCACGCTGCCTCACATCCTCTGCTACGCTGTCAGCGAGCAGCAGCAGCAGCAGCAGCACGCAACCAGACTCCATTTTTGCTGCCAAAGAATCTCCTTGGGACCACATATTGGACGACTCAATAAAAGAGATGCCACCTATCCTCCCCTCCCCAGTCGGCAATCACTTACGCGTTGGCGGCGTAGAAACCTCAGGACGCACCCGCGCACGCAGACAAGCGATGACCGCCCGCGAAATCAGCGCCTTCGACGAAATGTTCAACATGATCTTCGACGCAGTCTCAGAGCAAAAGAACCCCTCCGCCAAAGTCTCCTCCTCAAGACAAGAAGACCCGCTCGCTGTTCTCGATGGAATGGGAATCGGTCGCAAGCCATTCGGTCATGCCCCAACGTCAGATTTATTCGGCAAACTCAGACGATACTCAAAACGGTTGAGATGGACAACGGAGGCAGATGAGGAATTTGATAAGAAGAAGGAGGAAATGGAGCTTTGCGATACGGATCAGCAGCTGCTTGAATGGGCTATGCGAGAGGTTTTCGGGCAGTCTCAGCAATACGAGGAACGCGCGCGGAATGCTATTGCTCAATCCGAGGAACAGCATCAGCACGCCCCAGGCCTTACCCCACCCTCGAATGCAAGTACAAACGCAAATACAAATCCACTGCCACAACCAGCGTCTATGCACCATGAACTTCAACACCCGACTTACCCCTACCTCATCGCGCACCTCATGCGCTCTTTCCGTGATAAGTACCGTGACCCCCACCTCGCTCTCTCCATCTTCGACTACGCCCGGCACTCAAGTATCCCAAGCTACGTATTCGGATGCACCACTCCCGCATACAACGAACTGATAGAAACCCGCTGGTCATGTTTCCACGACCTCAGAGGCGTGCACGACGCCCTCGAAGAGATGCGCGTCAATGGCGTCGAGCCGGATGGCAGAACCAAGAAACTCGTCGAAAAACTAAGGCGCGAAGTAGGTGCGCGCACGATTTGGGAAGAGGAGTCTGTGTTTGGGAGTGGAGAAGTCGTCGGGATGTTGTCTAAGATTGAGCAGCTTACTATTAAAGAGCCGAGAAGGAAACAAGGGAAAAGGCCGGGCAAGAAATTGCCGGCTTTGGATGCGTGGAAGGGCGATGCGCTCGCGGAGGACGGGTATGAGTTTGGCCAGTGGGGTTCTGCCAAGTCGCAGCCAAAACGCTGGAAACAAGACTCAGAACGGACAGCTGCCACGGGGCTGGATGATTTGCTGGATGCCAAGATGCTAGGCGAAGACCAGCTGGAATTCAAGTAGCCTATTAACCTAACCTATACATTTTGTCGTAATTAGCAAGGAGAGGTGGGGGGTGTGCTACTCTGCTGAATGACAGTAGAGTTGGAAAATGATGAATGGTGGGAAGTACACTTGCAAGGACTGAAGACGATATCTGTATGCACGTGAATGCAATTTCAAGCTGGTGGGTGGGGGTGCATATAGGGTACAGAAAAAGATAGTGGATACACGGTATCATGTCAGGCATATTCCACTTCTGTTGCGAGATTTACAAACGTGAGGTTGTGGGGGCGATGGCAGACTAGCACTAAGGCCATGGATGGGAACACAATCCGCGTCAATTTTATCACACTTAGCCATCAAAAGATTATGGGCGAACACTTGTGCGTACCTGCAAAGACATCAAAATGGATCGACAAGAACATCATCGGAACGCGCACTGAACATTTGCCAGTGTAAACACGACGGTCATAGATTTTGGATTGCACCTCAGTAGGTTCGGTGCCATCGCCAGCGCCAGATTAGCCGTAGGTTCGCGAGAATGCGCAATGTTGTCGTTGTACATCTCTTCAGGGATCAATACGTCCCATAGCTCATGCAACCCGAGTTTGAGTAATGAAGCAGGGCATGCGAATCATCTATGCTGTCAAGCGTATAATGGTTCTGTCAATATTAATGTCTCCCCTGTCTCCCTCCGTACGGAGAAAAACTGCAAAAACACAAACCTTTCGGAGAAGATAGAGCTCAATAGTTGAAATTGACATATCACGCACCAGCTGGTGGATCCCAGCTCCGAGTCACTTGTTCAGTCGCAGAGCGCGTGAAGAATAAAACTCTGGTTTTGCATAAGTGCGTTCTAAGCATGAGGCCATTGATGATCGAGCAAAGATATATATCTTCGGGTCCACTCAAGTCTCAAGTCAACCAAGAATTATGACACATCCTCCGTGGGTACGGACGGTTGACGAATCCAGCCGGATTACAAATCAATTTGCATGTCACAATACAAAGTTTCACGTTCTGCTCTCTGCCTCAACCGGCGGTGAGGATACCATATAATTATCAGCAAAATTTCACTGGTCCACCGACTGGCACGCCTCAACATGTGCTCTTTTTCTTTATCTTGATACGTCTAAGTGCAAAAGCTCGCGAAGAAAATAGTCTTGCCACTGGCGCCTCCATACTTGTAAATGTCTTTCCTCGACAACACCAGGTATTCCATTGTGGAAAGCGGTCAGCAGATTTACGAAGGTTGTTCCTAGGTATCTAATACAATATATTGCTTAAAATATCCTCATCATTTGTTCACCGTTTCACTGACAAATGGTGCAATTTAAATGTTCAGATGCGAGGGAGTTGAAACGTTGAAAGACCATGTTCCTGGGATCAAATACCGCCTCGGAATCCGGATATGCTTGATCCTTGGTGAGTCCTTGACAGCTCAACAAAGACGCTGGTTGATGCCCATTGCACCGGACCCTACATTCTATTTCAACGATGTTAGGTATGTCATCTTTCCTGTGTCCCCTTGACACAATGCAGAGATGATAGTCGCCTCACGGCAAAGTTCACTCTCCGGTCCTGCATCCCTACATCAAGTCGGACTATGAACAGACCACAATTTTACGAGGTCAAGTGGACACCCTGCGAACTGGTCGCAGGACCTCGCTGCGCTTGCCCAGAATACCACTCGCGATCTCAGATCTCGCGCCCGGCGCGTTCACTAGACGTTACACGATCGACCATGCTCGATTAAGGAATGTGACATTCGTGTGCCTAAATATCTGTTGCGTAAGGTCTCCATCCTAATGTTTACTCTCCTTTCATAGTATCTTCGTTCAAACCAATGGCCTTACTTAGTTGCTTGTCTTTTTCGTGTGTCGTGTGTTTTGCAAGAGTTGAGAGTTGTACCGTGTTTATGGGGTTTATCTATTTGAAATCAAACGAGATATTCGTCAGTGGTCGAGATGAAATAAACGAAAGTCAGACTTACAGAGAAACGATAGACCTCTGCCAGGATTGTTTTCTCGCCGCTCTGCATCATGGTCTGCGTTGATTCTAGCAATTTCAGAGTAGAGGGTCACTCACATTGATTATGTTCACCGAGGTTTAGCGCTGATGGCGTTCCCATTTACGGCCCGAGCTCTGGAAAAGCAACTCTATACAGTGAATAAGTAACTTTCAATACTATTGTTCTCGTCGATGATCTTACTGGGCTGTGCGGGTCACGGTAGCCTTGCATAGACCTGGAAAGAGGAGTCATATGTAAGTTGGCAACTTGGCAGTAAGAGTTCAAACACATGGACGAAATACATGACATACAAGCAATATCATAAAAAGAATAAGGAACCAATTGGAGCCATTGGTTTGGACAAAAATGCTATGAAAAAAGAGAAAACACTGATGCATATCCCACAGAACGAACATCTAGGCGCATCGATGTCGCATTCCTTAATCAAGCATGATCGATCGAGTAACGTTCAGTGGTCGGGTCGCGCGCGAGGTTCCAAGTCGTGCTCTGGGCAAGCGTAGTGAGGTCCTGCGTCCACATTGCAGGAGTGTCGACTTGGCCTCGTACAATATCGGTCTCTTTGTAGTTGGACGTGATGTAGATGGGCAGGACCGAAGTGAACTTTGCCGTGACACGACTGCTATCTCTGAGTTTTATTGTGAACGGTCTGAAGAAGAAATTCAGGAAAGACGACATACCCAATATCGCTGAGGTAGAGTACGGGCGTGGGCATAATGTCTCCTTTGTTTACAAAGCCTGGGGGTGAAAAATACACTAAGGTGAAAGAAGAGAAGAAGACGATTGTAACAAACCAACTGCGATATCTTCAATGGACCCAGCGCGGTTCTGGGCCTGGCCGAGGTCGTTGCTACGAAACGACAGCAAGTCGGATGAAAAATTTACGTAGAACGAGATCGCAGACACTCACGACTGAAAGGTCAAATTCTTGACGAAGGACCGGGGTGACATTGTTTCAAATCGTTAAACACAGAGTGTGATTGAGTATGGATTAAAGAGCTTGAATTCTGCAGTTGAAATCTCAGCAAGGAAGATTTTATATATTGCGAGTTACATAGTGGGGCAAAGTAGGCTGTACCTCTTTCCTTAGTTTGCGATTGAGCCAGCGTTTGCTTCGTGCTTTGGTACCTGACGCTGGTGACCCTAATTATTCGACAAGGCACTGGCACATGATGGCCATTGACTTGTCAGACTGCCGGCTTCTGTACGAACCGATTTACCTGAGCGTTTAATTTGCGCGCTGGGAAGTTCGTATCCGCTGTTGGCTGTCCTTCATACCTTCCTTTTGTGCTCTTTTCACATGTGGACAGAGATTAGTACCGGGTGGGATTTGATCTGCCTACCAAGGCAGACATTGGTATCGAAATAGTTGGCCGATACTTGAAGAGAGTTGAGTCACAAAGAGTCAATGAGCCAGGGCGCGTTGCGCGACGCGCGACTGCTATACCCCTTGCCTAGCCGGCCTGGGTTGAGTATGGGTTGAATCAACTGTCAAAGTAAAAGTTCAGTCAGACGAGCTGCAAAATGCCCAACCTGCTTCAACTGAATAAACTTGGGACGTTGATGACCGGTTCATTGACGAGCTGCGTCAACAAATGACTGCTTGAGAAAAAAATGTAAATAAGGCCACCTTACATTGTTCAGACCCTCTGAACCCTCCGCCCTCCCTTGTGCGTTTTCTCCGCCCTAGAGGTAAGCCAAATTTGGTAGTTCTATGGTACTAACAGCAGACGAGGGGCGAATACGTACAAATGAGTGAGTGTTAGATCAAAACAGAACAGCAATTTCATGTTCTTGTGAGAGATGGTGCCGCTACCACACATGTCACCGCAGAACCAATCTGCCTCGTAGCCGTAAGCATTAAGCAAACCTACGCATTCAATCAAACTGTTGCAAACAGAGTCAGCCGCGGTGATAGGAGCACGTCAAAACAAGACAAGTATCTACACATTGGCAGTGCAATCGGAGTTTTGCCTTAAGGGAGATTGAAATCAAAATGTAATTGGATGATTAAACTTACACTCGAACAAGTTGCGAACAGGAACACAATTCGGACAGCTGGATGACAAAGCAAAATAAGCTATATCCGCCCATCTAGAGTTCAAAAAAAAATGTATTTATTTCAAATGACAAATAAATATAAATTTTTGAGTGTCCCTCAAAATACATCAGTAAAATTACACGCCTCTTAATCTAACTTAACTAGCTTGTTTTAACAACTAAGATGAAATAAGACAGTCTTATGCTAAGATGAGCATCTTAATCAAAGCAACTGGTCTTGCAATGACATGCAACCCAGTGGCACTTGAATCTAGTAAAATAAGACAAATAAGCTCCAAGTTAAGCAAGACTAGAAAGATGCAATAAGAGGCAGATAAGCACAAGCCTATGACACTCCAAACCCCACTTTAATAAACTGTGTGATACACGACATCCAGTGTGTGATACAACAGAGTGTGTGCGATATGACAGAGAGTGCGCGATATACAACATCAAGTGCACTGCACTGCGTGATACAACAGGGAAAGGAATATAGCTACTATTGCTAGTATACTGCACAGCCAAAATCTTCAAAGTTTGGCTCGACAATCAGGTATTTGATGAGATTGTTAGCCATGAGATTGATAAGCTTTTGCTTGTGATCAAAGGCACTTTGGCCTTTCACAGTGAATAATACCGCTTTCCAGCAATCCAGATTTATCTTGCCGATGTTGAGTCTCTCAAACCGTTTGATGGCATCCTTGTAAGGTTGTAGATTTCACCCATCCAGCAGAAATTGACCCATTCTGTTCCACCACAACTGCTTCCAGTCCTCCTCACATCTCTTTTGCTTCGCACAAGTTCCTGCATGTACCATAGGTGGGGCTTCACATGCAATAATCTGATGGTGTATATCCAGATGTTCCTTGACCTTGAACATTGTGTTCCACACAATGGGCCCAACAGTGTGATGTTTGTTGTCAGACATGTCATTGATGTGAGCTGAAATGAGGCACTTGAAAGCATGTGATAAGAATTCTTTGATATTGAACTTCAAAGCGAGCGAAATAAGTCATGTGGATTTGAGTGAGTAGTGGTTGTGTTGGAGATTTCGAACAGCATAGTCACAAGTGTCTCTGCAAAGATACATGTCACTCAGCTCCAGTAGTTGGATGATGGTGTCATTAGGTATTTTGATGGCATCAGGTCTCCATCTGCATGACATTCAAGTTGGATGTGAGCTCATTATGAAACAAACTCAGGCTCACTTGTTGTGACAGACAGAAAGGAACAATTCAAAAGCATTTTGCTTACTTGTGATGGTACAAATATGGGTTTGTTGTCAGTGCTACTGTCAACCTCCTCAAGTTGGGTGTCCTGGCTTGCAGCAAACATATCCCTAAACCCAAGAGATTTATCCCTGAGGATGCTTGCATGCACCTTGAAGAGTGAGTCTCCTGCCTATCAGTACATTCAAGTTAGTCCATCATAAGGCTATGATCCATCGAGTGGCACAAACCTGGAAGATGTGGGTGCCATCTGAGAAGAAGAACATTTGATGGCATTGAGTAGGCATTGAACTTGAATCAGTAAGGCAAGTCAACTTGATTGTTTGAGCAGAATATTGTGTGAACACAAAGGGATGGCTTAAAAGAACAGTTGAGGTGTTAGTAATAAAAAAACCAGGTATGGAAAGGAATGTGTTAGACCCAAAACACGTCACCAGTAAAACTTATACCAGCGGAACCTTTGAACAACATATAGCTTTTTAACTTCCATCAGATACAAAACAATGGATGTTGGTCCTTTGGTGCCATTGTCACTCCCACTTCTCCCTGAAACAAAAAATTGGTCTGCAGAAATCCAAGCTGCATATGAGAGTGTCCAATGCACTTATAATCATGCCATCTGAGTTCTTCGAGCAGATGGAGCTGACCCCACCCGTATTGCATTCCATGTGGATACTATCTTGTCAAATGCAATTCCAATTCTCCAAGCACTCATACCTAACATCGACTCAGATGATAATCTGGAGTCTCTCCCCATCAAATGGTTAGCTAATGTAGCCACACAACTTGATCATGCAGTTACCAATCTTGAACACCTAGGAATAACTGTAAATGAACAGTGAGTCAAATTTTTGATAGATGTGCAGATACTAAGACAAGATATTTACAGAGAGAAGTATAATATTGATAAACCAGAATTGACCAGAATTGAGAACACTGGGAAATGAGGACGACCTAAAAAAATAATAGATCTTGATTTCTTGAGGGAGGCCACCTCTGCTCGACATCAAATCAGGCATGTTGAACTCGCAAAAATCCTTGATGTTCATCCAGAAACACTACAGCACTACATGCATCAACATAGCATTGAAAGGTGCTATTCCAACCTTCATGACTGTGACCTTGATGCCCTGGTGAAGCTATTCAAGCGTTGTAGACCAGAGTCCAGTTTTCGGTACCTTGTTGGCTTTCTTCGCCAACAAGGTGTTCATGTACAGCATAGGCAAATATGGCAATCACTACGACGAGTCGACAGAATTGAATGCCACTTCTGATGGCAACAAATTATTCAAAGATGGAAATATCAAGTAAAATGTTCCAATGCTCTCTGGCATTTGGATGGGCACCATAAAATGATTCGGTGGGGGGTTGTTGTCCATGGATTCATTGATGGCTACTGTAGAACAGTATGCAACTGTCATTTGAGTCAAATTGTTGCCAATTGCTAATGCCTGTCCAGGTAGTTGCACTGTGAGCAAGCACAAACAATCGTGCTGTAACAGTACTCAATTTATTTCTTGAAGCTCAAGAGGAGTATGGTATGCCATCACATATGCGAGGCAATCATGGTGGTGAAAACATTGATGTTGCTACTTATATGGTCATGCAAAATGGCCTAAATCGTGGCTCCTTTATGTGGGGATCATAAGACTTTCTTTTATCAAATGACCAATTGGGAGTTGTGCTTACAAAACTACTACAGGTCCACTCAAAACTCAAGGATAGAGTACCTCTGGGTTGAAGTAGGAACCCAGTTCATGAGATGTTGGAGGGCATTCTTCAGTTGCTTGGAGAGATTTCATGGCCTTGATATTGAGAAAATGGGTCATTTGTGGCTCCTCCAAGGTCTATTCTTGGATGCTATCAATGATGACTGTAAGACCTTTCAAGAAGAATGGAATCTTCATCTGATTGCTGGCCCATCAACAAACAATAAGAGCCCACAGGTAAGTAGTAATATCTGCTACCTTGGACATGTTCTTTGCACTGTAATCAATGTTTGAACTTGCATTTATGATTTATCACAGGATCTGCGACTGATAAGCCAGGTAACACTTGGCATTTACCAAGACGACTGCAAAGGAGTTCACCCTGACACAATTGAATGATACCATGGCACTCATGGGCAAGAACAGACTCATTGTCATGGACAAACTTGTGCTAGCTATCCTGATGACGAAGACACTAATTCAGGGGATCAGCTCATCTCACAGATAGAAGAAGGTCAGGAACAGAATGTTCAACATGCTGCTGTTGAAGTGCCCGAGAAGAAAAGTCTCTTTGTGACCCAGGATGACAAGAACCTTTTTTTTCAACAGTTGAGCAAATTGTTGTTGAGGGCATCATACCTAAAGGTTATGGCTTGTTACCTGGTGAACAAGATGATGAGGATGCAGCCATGATCAAAGTCTTACAATTTGGGAGACACGGAACAAAATCTATTGTAGTATCATTCAGTGATTCTGTCTGGGAAGCTCATGCAACACTCTGGTGTCAAGGATTGTCAGCATTATCTTTGTTCAAAACCACAGGATACTTTTAGCTAAATATCATACATGAAATATATGCTTAAAATTTGACCAGAGACATAGTGTCAATCACAATTCACCGAGACTTTATGTGAGACAAAAATTTTCTATAAAGCACATCTACAGTATACTGGTTCTTCTGAGCCATCTCCATGTCATCTCATACATTGCCATGTCCAACTGCCACAAAAAGTACTGCCGAGACTTTCGTGAAGGAGAACAAGCCTACACCTGTGAATACTTCACCCCACCCTCTGACCCAAATGCTCCTTACTACTGTTGAGAATGCCAGCATGGGTTTAGCAAACATCCTGAGGTTCTGGATTCCACTTTGTGAGCTACACCTCAAAGGCAAGAGGGCACAGAACTGTCTGGAAAAAAGAGGCTGGTCAGTATATTCAAGAAAAAAACCAGTCTAGAATCTGCAGTGCCAACAGCTAACTCATCCAAAAACATACTTGACCAGAGGGTAGATGTCGAGCAAGCCTCAGTAGCCCAAGATGAAGTCATG
This sequence comes from Suillus hirtellus, assembly GCA_016695485.1. NCBI lineage: Eukaryota > Fungi > Basidiomycota > Agaricomycetes > Boletales > Suillaceae > Suillus > Suillus hirtellus. The sequence goes on along the minus strand of MU172318.1, from coordinate 164,886 downwards.
AAAGGCTTCAGGGCTGGCTTACACTCACAAACCAGCAAGGTCAATAAGGTGTGAAATACATCATGCACAATTGTTATACTTACAAGTTGGTCTTGGAGCAGTTGCAATCATGTCAAGTTCCTAGTAGTAGGGCAAGGGCTGTGTCATCAAGTCAATTTGATGCCAATGGGGATAAAACTGTGAAAGTTGCATCATGGCTTCTTTTCATGAATTGCCTTGACATGTGTGAATATATATCTCTTTTTACATGAGAAAAAACTAACAGAATATGTTGAAGGATGACAGTAATCTCAAGAGCATGAGTCTACTATCATGGATGCAGCTGCACAACATGGAACATCATTGTTGTGCACATATTGAGACCACTAGCAGATTTTTGTTTAATTGAATGTGGACTCATGATGAGGTTAATCAGTACCTGCAAAATGAAGTGTTTCCATTGCCATTTGAATATGTTAATTCAAAAGAAAAAAGAAAAGAAATTGGCACACCTTCATGCCCATGGGTTTTAATAAGCAAAGAGAGGCTCCGATACGAGGTTGTAAATGTCAACAAGCCAACCAGCAGTGATCTTGCATGATTCCAAGGCAGACACAAGTGCCCTGTGAAAGATGCCAACATCATCATAGGTAAAGAGCCTCTGTGTCCTACAATTTCTTGATAGGCTAACCTACATGTCTTCAGCATTGTGGAGAGGAATTCCGGAACATGTATATGCATCGTGGGATCCTGAATATCAAGAGATGGGGGATGATGGGATGTTTCTGGATTCTGACAATGCTTCAAGTTTCAAGGAGTCAAAACTAACAATATTAACACATGCAGGTAAGTTTATCTAATATCAGTCACAGTCAACTGTTTGGTACATATTTATCTCTCTCTTGTTCACTAGCCGCTGCAAAGCTCAAATGTGGACGAGAATCATCTGTTGAGATTGTCTCTGACACAGAATCCAAACCTTCCATCAAAAAAATGAAAGGTGTGTATACTTCACCAGTTGTCCTGTCTCTCCTTCATTGTTCTAGCAGGCATCACAGTGAATCAGGAGGACTTGGTGTCATATTTCCAAGCACAGAGTGTTTTTCATGCAGCCTCACAGCCTAACAAATGTTTGTTCAAATTTAAACCTTTTTTGTCTTGCTTGCTCACTCGCTCACAATTTAGTTTTTCTAGAAAGCTCCAATGCAGACATCGACAAACTTCCTAATGTTATTCAACAGTTGTTGCTAGTGCCAGAGACTCCAGTGTGAGAGGATAATGTCCCCTCCAGCTCTTTTTTCTGCTCTGGGTCAAGCCATCAGGCATTGCATTTCAGCACTGCTGATTTACTATCTAGACAGTTCCTTCTTTGTTATGTCTCCAAGCCACTTGACTTTGTAGAGCCCCGACCATCTGATATCTTCTTGCAGGGTGTCCTTGACCCTGATAGTCCATCTGCCCCTCCTCATATTAATCCTTGGTCTGAGGACTATTTTATAGGAAATGTGAATATTGCTGTCTAACATTCTGTGCCCTACTAGTACTGCTATCTACATAGTATCCTTTTAATCATGGACTCGGAGCTTCCATTGTCTATCTAGATTCTATACCATGCTACCCTGACCTGCTACCTGACCCTAAACTCTTCCCACAATGATACAATACCTTAATCTTACACCCATTGTGCACTCGAGTATCACACACTCTCTGTTGTATCATGCACTCTGTCATATCGCGCTTTGTTGTATCACACACTGGATTTTGTGTATCGCGCAGTTTATTAAAGTGGGGTTTGGAGCATCATACAAGCCATGAAAGTAAGACATCAATAGACATAATAAGAAGGATCAATCATTAATGGGTGAATAGTAGTATGTGTGGCAAAGAGGGTAGAATGCAGTAGATAGTGGTGGCCAGTCCAAACAAGCAAATGTGATATTGAATACTATGCCCATCGTGAATGAATCCATATTAAAGGTGAGAGTAAAGGAGACTTATCTTTAACAGAATGCAAACAGATCAGTAAATTCATCATCCTCATCAGGCGCAACATTACTGGTAGCCCTTGAGCTCCCAGTACTTCTTGGATGTTTGGCATACTGCTGTGCCTCTTGCACTATGCTCACAAAGTCCTTGTTAGGAAGCACTTGATGGGCTGCATGAATTTCTACATCATAGGGCCCCAGATAGGTTTGCTAAAGGCAAAGTGCTTGCTCTTCTTGATGACAGGTGTCCAAATATCTCTGTTGTCTGTCTTTGTAGCTTTGGTGCATTTGCTACAGGTTTCTGAAATGATTTCGAAGATGATATTCCTATCTACAACTAGCTGAAGAATATGGCACACCTGTGAGAATATAAAGAATACTAATACAACAGAAATAAAACATGACTCACTGCAGTGACAGCAAGGGCAAAGGCAGCCTGCACACCAATTGCTTCAGTGTTGAGATCAGGAATTCCAACATGGCCATGGGTAAAATTGAGGTGGGACACAAAGGTCTGAAGTATGAAGGAGGCCCTCCACGTGTCTGTCCAAGCCTTTGAACAGATAATTAAAACTGACATTGAATAGTAATGAATGATGCTACTTACCTTGGGAGTGAGCCCAGCATTATTTCTGAATATAAACTGATTTTGCTTCAGCATGGCTCCTAAAAACTCCTTGTGAGCCTCTGGATCCAGGAAATCAGTGTTCTGTGCTAAAAATGTTGGAAATCAGCCCTGCCAATGTAGTATAGTTTCTTTCTTTTAGTTCTGTCTGACTTGACGCTCTCTACTCGACGTACTTACCATATATAGCAACTCCACCCAGGATACATTCGCTAGCTCGTTTTTACCTTTTCCCCAGTCTCTTATACTTGACTGGGGGTGAGTCTCGTATACCATGATACCTACATTCCTTACTAACCATGTACAGGACTCAACGAGTCCTTTTCTATAGGTAGATATTAATGTTAGTCTCTTATACTCAACTGGGGGACTCAACGAGTCCTTTTCTATAGATGTTCACCGTCTTTTAGGTTATGAGCCCTGCCTGACGCAGGACCCAATATCACAATCGAGACTCATCGGACACTTTCACACATCGCGTATTTTTGAATACACCATATCCACTACATATCACCAGTATCAATACAACATGTGTTCTAAACCATGACTGAAGACCAACGAGGGCACGTAGGAATGCTTGGTCCCACTACATTTGATCAATCCTCACAATCTCCAACCAACCTCGGGATCCCATCTACCCACGAACCTCACTCACCCTCGCATTCGCGATCCAATACACCACGCCCTAATATCATTGATGAAAACACATCCGATGAAGATGACATTCATTTTACACTGAAAAAGTCTATAGACCCGTCGAAATACACCCATCTCCTCCGACTACATCCCAAGCTCACATCCACCAATTACTCAATCTGGATGAGCACCATTTATCGCACACTTGAAACTGTTGGACTACACATCTATGTCCATCAGGAATTCGAGCAACCCAAACACAATTTATTGGATCAGTGCCACCATCCAGTCCACTGGGTGAAAGCAAACCTATTTGTCTGCTCAGTACTTATCTCGTGCATGACTGAAGAAGTCATGTCACAGTTAGCCCACCTGCAACGTGCCTCCGAGATCTGGATGGATGCAAGACGGTTATACTCAGGCACCACAGCAATAGATTGGACACTTGTTATGACCTCCCTCATCACCACCAGATATCAAGACGGAGAGGATATCAATGAGCACATAGCGAAGATGAAGGGTTTCTGTCATGACCTTATTCTGATGAGACGCGACATCGAGGATGAATTATTTGCATGTTTCCTGTGTATATCCATGCCCGTAACCTGGAACTATGTATTCACAGCTCTCCCTGACCACTATACCTCCATTGAAGTTGAACAGCGAATAAGGGATGAGTTTGGTGTACAAGCGAGCCAATCCAGCACCGCCAGCACCTCATATGAAGTCTCACGCAGAAACAAGAGCCGAAGTGGACTCAGTCACACACCCATACCAGGCCAACCCTTTTGTGAGAATTGCAACATATCTGGTCACTGGACCAAGGATTGCTACTCGAAGGGGGGTGCAAAGCAAGGCCAAGGCCCTCAGTGCAACAGGCAGAAGTTGAAGAGGGATAACAAGGGAGATGAGAAGGATGACAAATCCCGCAAGGGAAAATACAGGTCAAAGTCAGGCAAGAAAGCCAACCAAGCTATTGCAGATGAAGATGATGTCAGCGACACTGACAAAGACCATTCAGACACTGAGCACTCATCCTACATCACCAGTCCTCCCTCCCGCTCGCACTTCGGCTGGATTCTTGATGGTGGATCAACCACCCATATATGCACTGAGTGAGCAGCCTTCGCAACATTCACCCCTTTGGAGGAGCATATCCAAGGGATTGTGAAAAATGGACCTGCACTGCAAGTCCTTGGATATGGATCAGTACTTGTCAATGTTTCTGTGAAGGGCTGTGCTGACCGCATTGTTAAATTGACAAATGTCCGATATTGCCCCAACGCATGCGACAACTTGATGTCAGAGAGTAGGATGGACTGAAAATGGATGGAGATCACAAAGCGGAATGGATGACTCACCATTAAGAAACCCAATGGTGAGATCATGATGGAGGGCAAATTGATTAACAACCTATATGAGATCAAAAGTGTCATAGCACCACCCACTGCTAGACATGAAGTTGCTTTTTCTGCCCACTCAGGATCCAACCTTGACTTATGGCACGCTCGCTTTGCCCATATAAGCCTTGATAACCTCCGCTATCTCGCTCAACACAACCTTGTGACAGGCATGGATCTCAGAGGCAATGGTGACCTCATACCATGTAACGGATGTGCAAAAGGGAAGCACCCCCAGGCTCCCTTCCCATCTACTGCAACTCGAGCAAAGAAGACCCTTGATCGCATTCATATGGACCTCCAAGGGCCACTCGACAAATCCATCCAAGGCTACCTTTACACCCTTGCCGTTGTCGATGATCATAGTCGAAAAGGGTGGAAGGAATACTTGAAGTCGAAGGACCAAGCTCCAGCATCTATAAAGGCACTCATCAAACGACTCGAGACATACACTGAACACCATGTCAAGATAGTATGCTCTGACCGTGGGGGTGAATTTATCAATTCAACATTGTGAGATTATTTTGAGCAGAAGGGCATCACACACGAATTCTCGGCCCCTTGTACACCTCAGCAAAATGGAGTTGCAGAGCGCTTTAACCGAACCACACATGAACATGCCCTCGCTATGCTTGAAGATGCCAACATGTCAAAATGTTTCTGGCCTGAAGCACATGAATATGCAAGCTATGTTCGCAATTGAAGCCCAACCAAAGCGCTCTCAAAAATCACCCCCAATGAGGTTTTCCATGGCCACAAACCAGATGTATCTACTCTCTGCATTTTTGGCTCTCGCTGTCATGTCCGAGTCCCTCCTGAATTTCAGAAGAAGCTTGATGCTCATTCCATTGATGGTATCCTCTGTGGTTTTGAATGAGGCTCTAAAGCCTACAAGGTCTGGATTCCCTCCAAACACAAGTTTGTCTCATCTCGTGATGTCATAGTCTATGAGAAAATCTTCAGCCAACTCGACGACGAACCTGTCCCTACTCCTAATATCTCCACTCCGAGTGAGGGGGTGTCAAAACCAACTACTATTGTTGACTCCCCTACTTGGACTGAGGGGGTGATGAACGGAGATGCTAATCCAGCCATGAGTGAGGCACCAATACTCGTCAAAGAACCCCCTACACCAACAGAAACCATCATCCTCCCTGCCAACCCAACTCCTGAACCTGCACCAGCTACTCCACCAACCCAACCTCGACGTTTGGAATGTGTCACACGCCCATCATGGAAGAAACAAGCAGCAGACATCCAGAAAGCCAAGTCTAAGAAGGAAAAGAATGATCAGAAGGCAAGATGAGAAGCTCAGGCCCAAAGGCAATGCAAAAACGACACTGACACATCACCAGTTGAAAATACCACTGTCGGCGAAGTCGCTCAGCTTGCCTATCTTGCAGCCCATGGTCAATGAATCCCAGAACACTTTCGTGCTGCGTCTTCTTGCACTGAGGCAGACCAATGGTGGAAGGCAATGCATGAGGAGATCGAGATGTTGCAGAGGAGGGGCACATGAGAACTAGTTGAGAAGCCAAAGGATCGAAAAGTGATAGGGTGTCGATGGACATACACCCTCAAATTTGGTCCAGATGGCGAAATCACGCGATACAAGGCATGGCTTGTTGCACAGGGATATTCACAAATCCCAGGCATTGACTACAGCGACACCTTTTCCCCAACGGTTCGTCTCGACTTGCTCCATGCAATATTACACTTTGCAGCTTCACATGGATGGTATCGGGGGCAAGACGATGTCACTGGGGCATTCCTCCACAGCAAGATTGACCATGAAATCTACATGCGGCAACCTGAAGGCTTCAGCGATGGTACAGACAGAGTCGCGAAACTTCTACTTAGTCTGTATGGAATCAAACAAGGCTCGCACCTATGGAATAAGCATATGCACCAAGGACTAACCTCTCGTAACTTTGTCCGCTGTGCTTCTGACCATGCAGTATATACCTGCCACACGAAGACAGGCAGATCAATCATTGCATGGCATGTGGACAATGCCATCACTGTCTCTAGCAGTACTGAGACACTTGCGGAGACTCGTGCCGAGCTGCATAAGCTGTTTGAGATGAAGGAGGAAGACCCAGATTGGCTCATGGGATTCATGCTCACCAACGATCACAAAAATCACTCTGTCGCTATCTCTCAGGCCCAGTACATTGACACAATCCTCAAACGTTTCAGGATGGACGGCTGCAATCCTGTACAGGTACCAATCGACCCAAACACTGTACTATCAAAAGCAGACGGCCCCCAAACTGTTGAAGAAGCTGCAGAGATGAAAAAGTTACCATATCGTGAACTCGTCAGGGCAATCACCTGGATAGCAATGGTCTCCCGTCCGGACCTCGCATTTGCGAGCAGCCACCTTGGACAATTCAGTGCAAATCCAGGGCAAGCACATTGGAGAGCAGCGCTGTGAGTTTTACGCTACCTCGCAGGCACATGCGAATTCCGCCTCGTTCTTGGTGAGAATAGCGAGAATGCAGATGTCCTCACTGGATATAGTGACTTGGACTGGGCATGAGACATTGATGACCAATGGTCAATTTCGGGCTATGTCTTCACCCTCGGGGATCGTGTCATATCGTGGAACAGCAAGAAACAAACAACTGTTGTGGCATCATCAACTGAAGGAGAGTATATGGCCCTCTTGCATGCATCAAAACAGGCAATATGGCTAGGTTACCTGTTGCGAGACATTGGAGTATATGATGAAGATCCTGGAACAGAGATATTCATCGACAACACAGGGTGCATCAGTCTCACAAAAGAAGCCCATTTCCATGCACATATGAAACACATTGATGTCCATTACCACTTCGTCCGCGAATGTGTTGAAGATGGGACACTCAAGATCATCCACCTCCCATCAATTGAAATGCTTGCAGACGGACTCACAAAGCCACTCCCACGCCTTGCATTCCAGAAGATGATCATAGAGATAGGTCTATTGCCGGTCTGAGGGGGTGTGTTGGAAATCAGCCCTGCCAATGTAGTATAGTTTCTTTCTTTTAGTTCTGTCTGACTCGATGCTCTCTACTCGACATACTTACCGTATATAGCAACTCCACCCAGGATACATTCACTAGCTCGTTTTTACCTTTTCCCCAGTCTCTTATACTCAACTGGGGGTGAGTCTCATATACCACAATACCTACATTCCTTACTAACCATGTACAGGACTCAACGAGTCCTTTTCTATAGGTAGATATTAGTGTTAGTCTCTTATACTCAACTGGGGGACTCAACGAGTCCTTTTCTATAGACGTTCACCGTCTTTTAAAAAATGCTGTAAGAATGGAACAAGTGGCAATCCCAAACCCTCTATATCATTCCATAAGGTGTTGTTTGGCCTTCAAACTTCAGTAGACCCAACCAATATGAGAAAGATGGACTTGCCACTTTCAAAACAGCACCAGAACTGGAGATTTCATACTCAATCCTACCCTTGTATATATGGTCCCAGATATTTTGCATGATGTCCCTTAATTCATAATCACCAAGGCCCCATGGCTCAACATCTCCACCAGCCCAGTGTGCAACTGTATGAATACTTGACACCAGGTGTTGTTGTGCTGACAGCCATCTGGAAGATTACTGTTCTGGTACTGATTATTAGCGCCACTGGCATCATAGCGAGATGTGACACTTGTGGGGTGTGATTCTGTCTTTGCTTGTTTTGAAGCAGGCACATGATGGCTATTAATACCAACATCAGTCTAAATTTTGCAAAAAAGTCAAACAGGTACTATATATAGTGAAACAAGTGACAATTTACTGAAGTGGTGAGGTATTTGATGCCTTTTCCCACTACAGGCACAGAGGGTGCTTCATCCTCAGCCTTCTCAGTATCATCAGGCTCATAAAGTTCCATAGACAAATCCAACATGAGCTCAGGGCAGCATGGAATCCTGGCAGTTGTCCTTAATGGTTGAGTATAAGGGGGAGGAGAAGACAATGATTCAGTCCTTGTGATTTGTTGGGATGGCACACACACTGGGTGTGAGGTATGTGGAGATGACAAGCTACTGACTTTAACCACATCTTGAGGTAAAAGTTAGCATGATGTAAATGAAAAAAATAGGACTTACTGAAGTTGTGTATCTAGCACTGTCACCAGCCTCATACTTGAGTAAGTCATTGTTGTTGTTGTTGTTGTTGTTGTTGTTGTTGTTGTTGTTGTTGTTGTTGTTGTTGTTATTGTCATCTAGTGGTGATAAGTCTGACTCTTTGATGCTGCATGCTGGAGTAGGAGGAGGACCCAGATTGGTGCTGGCCAAACTCTCATGTGTGATCTTTGACATGGCAGTTGAAATAGCAAGTGAAGAAACACAGGTGTGTATCAGCATTTGAACACTATGAGAAACAGAAGGCCTGAGTAACTTACTAGTTGCAAGTTTCTCAGCCCAATCCTTTGTCTTGCTGATGCCTGTATAGTCATCCTTTTTCATACTGACATTAGCTGTACTGAATTGATCAAGAATATTAAGGTGAAAGAGAGTTGTTTCAGTCAGTAATAACATAGTAGTTGGAAACAATGATAACTCACACTCCTTCCTTCTCTTTCTGGTCACCCTTCAATGTAACATATGCCTCAACATCTCTTGTATACTGATTCTTCTTTTGATTTATGCCAGCTGCATTATTAACAAGGCATGCAACCTGGACAGCTTCATGGTGTGCCATTTTCTGCACATGCTTCCTTCTTGGCTGTACCTCTGCAAGTTCCTCATCACTGGACATGATGTGGTCAGTCTCAGCATTGTTATAGTAAGTCTGTACTTCTTCAGGATCATGCTCCACTGGCTGAACACCATCTTTGTCTACAGTATCCATTATTTCAACATCTTCTTCCTTAGCTATACCAACTGGTTTCTTTGCCTTCAACACAGGTCATATCTGAGGCCTTGGCCTTGGTGGATCCATAATGATCTTGAGGTCATTCAAGGCCCTCTGGTCCTCAATAGCAGCAATATGCTTGGCATTATGCTAAACTGCAGCTTCCTATTCTTGCTGCTTACACTCAATGTGGTCATTGTGTTTCTGGATTTGATGAGCAGTATGTCTTTTCTGTTTCATTTTGAGAACAATCTTACCAGGATGTTGATTCACATTTTTAGGACAAGTATTTGGCTGCATCATTCTTGTAGAATACTTTGTTGGTAGATGTGAAAATCTTATTGAGGGTAGGGAGGTTGAGAAGGGACTTTGAAAGAGTTATATGTTGCTTGCACTAGTTCCTTGTCTGTAGTATATTACTATTTGCTTCAGTATAACAGGTTTGCTAATTTTTTAGTCCTCTCAAGTTGCACAGGTCCACTCAATATGCCTGAAGACCACAACATCCCTCAAATACAACTCAAATGATGGGCATTTAGTACCTGTTGCCATCCTAGTTTGTAACACCTGTTGCATTCAGTGTCCATACCCTGGGTGCAAACACTGGTTGAAAAACACTACTAGGCTCAAATCCCACCAAAGTGCAATGCATAGCTATTCATTTACTTACTCCAGTCAAGTGCCACATTTATGTATGATGTGCTTCTGTTCAAGAGGTTGAAGATGAAGAAGCCCCAGGACTCACAAAGGATGAGGAGTGCTGCGAGTTTAGGCATGGACTCATTTGAGACTACCATAAGGTACTGACTGGTAAGCACAATAATCTTGTTGCAGATGATAGTCATTTTTAATGGAAAATTACACCTATAGGTTGAATTTGTGATGAGAACAGCAACTTTCTTGATCCTGGCACATCTCCTGCACCATACATTATGAAGAGTTCTGACAACTGGACACCATTCTGCAACCAACTAGAATTTGAGGCTACTGAGTTCCTGTATACTGAAAACCAGATGTCAGCCCACCAAATGGACAAGATCATCTTCTACTGGGGTATCATGCTTGCTGTCCATCATGACAATCCACCATTCACTGTCCACAAAGATTTTGTCATATCCTGTATTCTGGACCCACATCCGATAATATTCCCATGCCTCATCCAGACCTTCAGATGTCCTATCCATGTCTCTAGTCCTCTATCCATTCAGATCCCTGCACCTTTGCACATCCACATCCACATCTGCACATCCAGATCCCTTTACCTTTGCAGCTAGCCTGCATCATTCATCCTTTGTCCTATCACCCTAATAATATATCTCACATATCCATGCATCTCATCCAGACCACATTCAATCCAGTCTGATCCAATCCTATCTGACATATAGATACATTTCCTGTGCATATAACATTTACACAGCCTATCCAGTATTCCTTGTTTCCGTTACCTCGGTTATACTATTACTGGTATGCTTACTGATCCATTAACCTATGTTCATTTCCAACTCATGTTTGTTAACCTTTGCATATGCTTCATACATAGCCTTGGACTCTGCTTATTGATCCTTCTGTTATTTCTCTTAGTATATAAACTCATGTATATGTCTTGTAGTACCTCAGTCTGAATATCATATTAGTCCTCACACTAGATCTCACTCTAAGTCCTCATATCAGTCTAGTCCTTTAACCTAGTTAATATATCTCAGGCCTAGGGAGGAATTCCCTGGGCCAGAGTTTCAATCCTCCAATCCTCCAATCCTCCGAAGTTTCCAGAAGTCTATCCAGATCTTTCCCATGGTCCTCCGGACCTATTCTGCTTTGGACTTTGTTCTTGCAGCCATTCCTCTGTTTGCTTCTACTCAGGACTTGTCCTGAGTAGCCATTATACATATCCATATTAGGATGAAACCTCATTGTAATTTCTGGAACTTTCCCACACTCATCTGGAAGTTACCTGCACCTATCCAGAAAGTCCTTCCGAAGTTTCCTGCACCTTCAGATGTCCTTCAGACATCTTTGGACACCTTCAGACTTTCTTTGGACACCAATCTGAAATTAAGGACACATACTCAGGTAAGGGGTGCAGCACATGAGCTGAAGCCAAGCCCCTCAGAATCATTCCTACCCTTTGTGCATGGTCTTAACAGATTTATACAACACTATCAATGTAACACTGTTAGGTGATGTTGCATGGCAAAGCTTCGCCCTCAAGTTCAGTGGTAAAAAACCTGCATAAGACTGTCCACTTTGGATGCAACAGTCATATAATGTTTGGTTCTGGGACCCTCATGCCATTGTGCAGAACATACTCACCACTTCAGACTATGTGGGCAAAATTGATTATACAACATACCATGAATTTCAGGAGAAGGACAAGAAATGCCACTATAAAGACTTTATGTCAGGAGACTAGGCCTGGCATCAATCAGTATGTGTCCCATACTCATACAATATTGTGCTAATTTTGGTACAGGACAAAATCACACAAGACCCACAAACACATGGTGCTGCCTTCATTCTCATCATCCTAGGTAGCAACAAGACAACAGTGTCTGTCACTACAGGTCAAAATAATTTTTATCTGCTCTATCTCTCCATTGGGAATGTTCACAACAATGTTTGGCATGCACATCACAATGCCTTGGTTCTGGTTGGATCTATGGAAATCCCCAGGAGTATGTACTAGCTGTTTTTCTTGCTCTTTACTTTGAAGCTTACTTATTGCAGCAAACAAAAAAGGTGTCAATGATCCTGCATTCTGCAAGTTCAAGAAGCAGATGTTCCATTCCTCACTTTCAAAAATCCTTGCCAATCTCAAACCCAAAATGACAACTCCAGAAGTTATGCAGTATGGTGACAGCCACTACCACCATGTTATTTATGGACTGGGACCCTACATTACAGACTATGAAGAGCAAGTGGTACTGGCAGGTATTGTCAAAAATTGGTGCAGAAGGTATGTAAGATCTTCTTGTCTGTCTCCACCTCATGTCAAGATGTCCATGAAACTTGACATCTGAATGATGCGGTCTTGAAGTAATGATTCTGTGGGCATGTCTCATTCATTAGTGACATGTCCATGAAACTTGACATCTGAATGGTGTGGTATCCTGAATATCATATTCATATCTGCTTTTATGTTTGCTGTCACTGCCTTCATACAGGGTCTCACTATTTACTTTGGCAGATGTCTCACATTTCCTATGTGTCTTGATGATGGAGGTGTTTTGTGGTCATGCAAGCATACTGATGCCCTTGTAGATTTGATTAGTCTTGGTATACTCTGGGATGAGTATGGGATTATTGGTGAGCTGGTGGTATGTACTCCCTACCATGTTAATTATGCATCGCATCACTAACCATTGTGCTGCATAGCTCCTCACAAATGACTTCCCTCATGCCAACATCCATAAGCTGCTTGCTCCTGACTTACTGCATCAACTGATTAAAGGCACATTTAAGGACCACCTGGTTGAATAGGTGGGTAAATATCTCAAACATGAGTATGGAAAAACAGGTGTGGTGGAGATTATGGATGATATTGATCAAAGGTAATTGCACTTTCTTTCATCTTCTTACAGTGAGAACTGATAACATGCTAGAATTGCTGTCACACCCTTGTTCCCTGGTCTATGGTGTTTTCCACAAGGGCACAAGTTCTCACAATGGATAGGTGATCACTCAAAAGCATTAATAAAGGTAAGCCCAATACTTGTATTATCTTGTGTATACTTATGCAACTATTTACTAGGTCTATCTTCCAGCAATTGAAGGGCACATACCAGATGATGTAGTTCAAGCATTTTGAGTATTTTTGGAATTTTGCTACATTGTTCATGCCAATATCATCACAAATGATACTCTTACAAAGCTCAGGGATGCCCTCAAATGCTTCCATAGATACCACACCAGATTCCAGACTATTGGTGTCCACTTTGACATCTCCCTGCTCCAACAACACTCCCTTGTTCACTACAAGATTCTCATCCAAATGTTTGGCGCCCCAAATGGGCTTTGTTCATCCATCACCAAATCCAAGCATATCAAGGCAGTAAAGAAACTGTGATGATGCTCAAGCAAACACAAGGCACTTGGTCAGATGCTCCTCACCAATCAGTGCCTGAACAAAATTGAAGCAGCAAGAGTTGATATTCATTTGCATGGGATGCTTAAAGGTTCTTGCAGTTTCAGCTACTATAATTCATTTTGTACATGCTTTATATTTGATTTTGATTTGCTTCTATTCATTAAATCCCCAGTCAATAATTGCTTCAATCCCAAAGATGACAACAGCACTGAGTCGGACATTGATAACAACCATGAAGTGCAATGGCCCAAAAAACCAATCCATTTGCCAAGGAAGCTGACAACTATGATGATGTCAAGGATGATGGAGTTGTAGATGATGAGGACATTATTGCTGATGTAAACTTGATATGTTGTGCTTATATGTATTCAAACTTTCTGACAAATTTCAAGCATTAATGTGACATTCAGAATGTAAATGTGCACATACAATTCCTGAACTTGCAGATGAACTTGATTTGCCATCACTCCCATGTCTCATTTGTCTGTTTTTATATGACCAGATTCATGCTAATGACAATCATTCTTCTGCCAATGTCCCCCTTCATGACTGTCCATCTTTTACAGGACATATCAAGATTTTCCATTCCACTTCCACTAAATTCATTGCACCAAGCAATCCAAGCAGAATCACTGGCATGCAATGCGAGCACATTCATGCTGTCCCCTCATGGTACAATGGACCAGGCCAGTATAACTGTGCTTTTGTCAATGTTGATGACAAGCAGGATGGCATGCTCAGCATGGGTGTTGTTCATATTTTTTGCTTTTTATCTTTCACTTTTACTAAATGGTCACATATATCCATGTACCCTCATTGAATGGTTTCATTGGATTATGGAGGAGCAAGATGAGCTCACAGGCATGTGGATGGTGGTGCTGTCTCTCAATGAGGATGGCTCTCATGACTTGTTGATTATCCATATTGACAGCATCATCCATGGTGCTCACCTACTCCCAATATTTGGTACTCAGTTCATACCTCCAGGCCTTCAATTTCATGATTCTCTAGATGCCTACTGAGGATTCTATGTCAATCATTTTATTGACCATCATGCTTTCAAGCTGGTGTCTTAATGTATTTCTTACTACTCACAGAGTGCTTTGAATTTAACATTGTCTTGAAATCACTTTTCAGCTCTTAAGTTATCTGACTGTCTTAGTTTACTTGAAGCTAAGACACTCAAGTTGTGCTCCAAGTCAAAATGAAAACTTACGAGACCTTGGATGTCTTAGTGGACTTTGGCATCAAATCAAGTACAATAAGTTCCAAATAAGTTGGTTTAAGAGGCATGTAATTTTACTGATGGCCAAGACTGCAATGATATGTTTATTCTAGCTGATCTCATTTGTCCTTGCTCATTTCAACTTGCTTGAGTCATGTGTGAGTCTAAGATGGAAAGCTTATATTAAGATGAATGTCTTTGAGAAAGACCAACTGATTCTGACTTGGCCACCACTTCAAACCCATTAAGTTAAGTGAAGCAATGTGGTGTTTTGCTGATGTAATACATCAAACCTACAGGTACATGTAGATTTCACCATGGAATTATTTGTTTAATTTGTTCAGTGGTGCCCCTCATGATTGACATTCAAACAAAATGTTCACTGATATTTTATATTTTCCTTGTTGTGGAAGATATCTTTAACATTTGACATTTTAAATCTGCTTAGATGACAACCTAAATATTAAGTATTATCTCAATATTTCGCACGACATCCAAATATGTCCTAAATATTGCAAACCCCGTAACATACAACCACAAGTGTCTGTAACGCGCTCAAGCTTAGGATTTTATTTCAACGCTTTTGCCGATGAAGGTGATTCATTTTTGTCCGCTGATGTGACATTACTTTAGAACTACGGGCGAAGCGCCTTGAACGTTTTGAACGACACTGCAACTCGGCGAAGTCAAGTTTACGTGCCGGTTAAAGCCTTTAAGAACTGGCAGATTCAGCGTCTCGACTCTCGCAGCTCTGAGTGGTTTGACTGACACTTGACTTTGACAGTTGATTCGCACAGACTGAATGCGGGCCGACGGCGCCAATCACAACTATAGCAAAAATATATTGCAGTCGCGTGTGCGAAACATACCATGGCCCATGGGCTTCTCATGACTCCCCGACAAATATAGGTCCACTATTTTGATCACAATGTCATCTACCTTAGCAGGCAGATCTAATCCCAGTATTTGGTACTCGGTACCAATCCACCTGTGGCGTTATGAAAGGAGCACAAACGGAAGGTATGAAGGACAGCCAGCCGTTCCTCGGCGCATAACTTCAACGCCCAGGGAAATCGGTTCATGCAGAAACCGACTGCTGACAAGTCAAGGGCCATCATGTGCTATCACCTTGTTGAATAATGAGGGTCTCCAGCGTCAGGTACCGGAGGATGAAAGAGACGCTGGCTAAGTCGCAAACCAAGGAAGGTAGTCCAACCTATGCGAGCCGAAACATATAAAAGCCTGCTTGCTGAGACTCTAACTACAGAACTCGAGCTCTTCAATCCACACTCAATCTCTACTACTACTACACTTTGTGTTTTAACAATCCGAAACAATGTCACCCCGACCCTTCGTCAGGAATTTGACCTTCCAGTCGTGAGTGTTCATGATCTCGCTTTGCACAAAATTTTCACTCGACGTTTCGCAGCAACGACCTCGGCAAGGAGGTCACGATCATGCTCGCTTGGAGTCCCAACGTAGATGGCCTCTACGAGGACGTCTTCCCGATAGTGTGGAAGTAAGTGCGCCTACTCGTGTCTTGGACGATTTAAAACCTTGCGATTTTTTCAGAGTCAGCAAATTCGGAAAGTCGGGTAGGTGTTTCTGTTATCTCGCTGCTAAGTTCCCGACTTACATGAGCCCTCTTTGCAGGTCCATACAGGGCTACCGCGACCTACACGGCCCAGTAAGATGATCGACAATATCAATAGTCTCAGAAGTCGCTTATATATTATATAGGCTTGCATTCTCCAGAGCCCAGGTCGAGAGCGGGAAGGTCATCAGCGCTGCGACCTCCGTCAATATCAATGTGAGCGATTCTCATCTTCTCCGAAATTGCTAGCACCAACGCATGTCACGATGCAGAACAGCGAGAAAACAATCTTGACAGAAGCCAACGAGGTCTATCATTTCTCTGTAAGTCTGGCTTTCGTTGATCTTCATCTTGACCATTGACGAATACCTCGTGCAGACACCTCAGGCGGGAACCGCTGGCATCCTGCAGGCCCAGAACCACACTGGGAGTATTCAAGAAATAGCAATCGGTTTGTGACTATCATTTTCGCCCCTTCCTTCACTTGAGCGTAATGTCCACCTCCAGGCTTCGTAAACAAAGGAGATATTATGCCCACACCCGTACTCTACTTCAATGATGTTGGGTATGTCATATTTCCTGCATTTCTCCTTCAGGGCGTTCACAATATGAAATGCAGGGACGGCAGTCGCGTCACGGCAAAGTTCACTCCAGTCCTGCGGGCCTACATCACGTCGGACTATGAAGAGACCTCAATCTTACGAGGTCAAGTCGACACCCCTGCAATCTGGTCGCAGGACCTGACTGGGCTTGCTCAGAACACGGTTTGGAACCTCTCGCGCGACGCATCCAGTGGACGTTACACGATCACCCATGCTTGATCAAGGAATGCGACATTGGTGTGCCTAGATATCCGTTCTGTGATGTCTGCACCTCAACGTTTACTGTGGTTTCATAGTATCTTCGTTCAAACCAATGGCCTTACTTAGTTTTTACTTTTCTCTTTATAAGATTGCTTGTATGTGATGGATTTTGGGAGAGTTATGGGTTGTAGAACTTCTTATGGGGCTTTATCTATGTGTTTGAAATCTTGCATTTTGTTGAACAGGATCTCTCTTGAGTGCATGTCAAGATGTCGGCTTCATGAAACCGTTGACCTATCGAACATTAACGCTCCACCTGACAGCGATTAGATACAGCGTCGTGTGTGATTTTGAAGTTGTATTTATTGAATCTCCAAATAAAAAAAACTTATCCATTTAACTACCCTCGGCCTCGAGCGATGAACCTGACAAATCTCGCTTGCGAGATCCGCAAATTACCACGATGTCAAGCCGTTCACTCACTGTTGATAACGTTGATATTGCAGGAAATAGGTACTGTCGTGAAGTTCTGCCATGCATCTCATTTCACTCCATTCCACTGGCAGATAGAAACGGAGGGTGGTGCTCGGTGTCAAAGATCATACCCTGTTCTGTATTCACTCATGGACGCTGAAGACGACATTGGCCTAGTTCCCGATCCCTCTTTTCCATGCCTCAACAAAGCCCTCTTCTGAATCATGCAGAGGCCATCATTCTAGACAAGGACTCACACCAGAGAGTCTGCTACTTATGGTCTGTGGTCTTCCGATTACATCGTGCGACGAGGTTGATGCAATATTATTCGCCGCAGAAAAATACGAAACGCCCAGGCCTGTCCCGCTCACTGTATGCATGTTTATCATAACGCCCTTTTAGGTCTCTGCGTCTAAGTATATGCAGCTGTAACCCGCTGTGGATTGAAAGAAGAGGCCAATTATGCATCTGCGCAGTCGCTTGCTCTTGACATCTACGCACTAGAACATCAACCCATTCTTCGAAAATAAGCACAGGCGCTATACTTGATCAGACCTGATAAACTTGCATCGCAATCGAGGCGAGGGTACCCGGAGACAGCTTGATGAATGGATGTACAGCCGCTAGGAGACGCGGACGTTGATGTGGCATGGATTGATTGGCCTCAGGTGACTACGTGTTGGGATGCCAAGTGCTCTAAGGCTGAGTATACTACGCGTGTGTTGTACGACAAGGTTGCATCTCATTCGGGATTGTATTGACAGCTTTCCTAGTAAAACGAGATGAAACGTACTAGTCGTGCACCCTTGAACACAATAGGGCTAGTTAGTCGAACAGGGCAAATCGGAAATTACCCTCATTCATTCTCGTCCTCCAATTATATGAAGTCTGAGTGCGCCATTATCAAAAACCATTAAAAGGTGCTACGTACAAAAAAAGTGAAATTTCAGCTATAGATTGCGACAGATTTGAAGATACCAGCCATACTTGGCTCTATATATATGGCAACATAATATCAGCAAGAATTATATCAAAGTAATGACTCGAGGTTGCGCATCGACGCAAGTGACGGTGGTGATGGTGGATTACTGTACGAGTTCGACTAGTGGGATTCTCGCAAGTCGAAGCCAAAATGTCAGAAACAAGACTTAGAAACGGACAGGGTTAAATGAGCCCGAATGCCAAGATACTGTCCAAAGACCAGTT
The DNA here is from genome assembly GCA_016695485.1 of Suillus hirtellus. Lineage (NCBI taxonomy): Eukaryota > Fungi > Basidiomycota > Agaricomycetes > Boletales > Suillaceae > Suillus > Suillus hirtellus. The sequence goes on along the minus strand of MU172318.1, from coordinate 146,018 downwards.
GGAATTCAAATAGCGTATTAACCTATACGTGTTTCGTCGTAATTAACAAGGAGAGGTAGCAGCGTGCGCTACTATGACAGTAGAGTTTGAAGATGATAGATGATAGCAGGTACACTTGCGAGGACTGAAGAAACAAATTGTATGTACGTGAATGCAATATCAAGTTGGATGGTGGGTATAGAAAAAGATGGTGGATATACGATAGCATGGTAGGTATGGTTCACTTTCTGTTGCGAGATTTAGAAACGCGTGGTTGTGGGGGTGATGGTAGACTGGCACCAAGGCCATGGACGGGAACATAGTCCGCGTCAATTTGATCGCACTTGAGATGCATCAAAAGATTATAGACGAACACTTGTTCGTACCTGCAAAGACATCAATATAGATCGACAGGAACATCATCGGAATGCGCACTGGGCATTTGTGAACACGACGGTCATAGATTCCGAATTACACCTCAGCAAGTTTGGCGCCATCACCAGTGCCAGATTCGCCGACGTCATCTTCGTCGCCGTCTGTACCTTCTCCTCCAAAAAGAACTGCAGGAAACTGATTAGAAAAATAACGACCCGTCTGTTTATCGTAGGCAGACGTCTAATGAGTTGTATGCACGTTTCAGGTTCGTGAGAATGCGTGATGCAGTCGTTGTACATCTCTTCGGGTACCAGTGGGTCACATAGCTCACGCAACCAGAGCTTCAACAACGAAGCTAGTACATGCGGATCATCAACGCTGTCAAGCGTATAATAGCCCCTATCAATGCGCAGCTTCAGTTCTGACACAGAGTCGCTATCCCCAGGAACGCGGAAGATGCCTTCCGCTTTCATGCCTCCAAGAGCGAGAATTCCATCTGCGAGGAATGGGAGAATGATGGGGATCTTTTCGTGTGGGTAGTTACGCTCTTGCAGGCGCATCGTCGCGTCCAGCGATTCTCCAAATGTGGACGGATTGAAGGCGGCGTCCGATGCCGTCTCGATCTCTGCCATTGTCGGAGGTTTTCCGCGTGGTCCTTTCTTCGAGATCGCAACCAGACGGCGGAGGCAGTGCTTGGCTATCACGTCAACCCTGCCCTCTTGCTGAGCCGTTCGCTGTTGCATAAAGGAACGCAGGTAGGTCTCAAAGTTCTTCGAGGGCGGAAAAGCAGTGAGGAGCACGCAGAGCATTTGCCAGCCTTTGAAAACGCTTTCTCTGAAACGCTTGTGAGACTGCTGAAGATCAGATGTAGATGGATGACATACGTATTGGGATTCCCGTTGAGCTGCTTCATCAACTGACAATATATCTCATCCCTCAGCTCGCCATGAGACAAACCTTCCCCAAGTAACCATCGCTCTTCTTCTAGTAAGCCAACGGTGCCTCCAGTAAGGGAGTGCACAGAACCATTGTGAACGGGTATACCAGCAGATTTCTCGCGTTCACGATCGCCCATGATGTGTTGGATGACTTTGAAGATCCGGACTGCATCGTTCTTGAGCGAACGATTCAATGTGAGAAGCGGCGAGTTGAGGGGCGCCTGAATGTATGTTAGCTAGCTAGCCGCAAGAACTAGAAATAGTACTAGCCTTTTGCCATGTCATCATCTGTGCAACGGGAACCTTACGCCTGAAGATGAAGCCTGTACGATGTGTCGAGAAATATTGTCTTGCGTAGTCTGATTCGACGAATTGTTGAATGTCTGATGCGAGGTCATGAGGAAGGGCAGGATATGTGCTGGGAGGAGGTATGAGGCACTATTAATCTACAAATGTGGCGTGCTTACCCAGATGCTAAAGTTGTAGTAGGAGCAAGGTGATTAGGTTGCCTGGTGATCGGAATTGGTTTTCCTCCCGTGGGGCTCTTGACGGCGCTCATGTTCTTGGTTGCCTCTGGACGCAGGTTGTCAGACAAGAAAGTATAGGTAGTGAAAAGTTGTACCTTTGTTGAGAACAGGACTGCTGATAGTCTTACCGAGTACTGTGGTGGGAGGGGTCGACGCACTACGTGCCATCCAAAAACTGTTGCCCGGAGCCAATTTTGGAGTTTGAGGAACCTCTCGTTTTTCATTCGCCTTCTCTTTGAGAGAATGGTTTGTGCTTGGCCGTGGTTTGTCCATGGCCAGTGGGGATGACGGTGGTAGCCCGTGACCAATGTCAGAAGCAGCCCGTCGCTCAGAAAATGACAACATCTCCACAGCAGCATTGAGACTTTGTGGGACGGGAGATCGGTGTGGTACATAAGAGGACGATTTGGCCCGCGATCGCGATGGTGAGGTGTCATTGATATCTGAAGTTAGACGTTTGTCTTTCTCTTTGTGGCGACTGGATCGTGTACTCCCGTTCGCTGCAACCTTGGCAGGTGGCGTTGATAATGATTTTCGTGAGGATGGCGTGGAAGGTTCTGTTGCGTATGGGGAAGCGGGTATAGGGGGTAGATGATGTCCATTTGTCCATCCACGAGGGGTGCCTGGATGGCTATATTGATCTGTGGTGAATGAGCGCCTTACGGTAGGAGGCTTCTTGGTCGGACTAGCGCCAGAAGCCGACATCCTTCCTGGCGAACTCCGCATAGATGATAACGAGTGTCGGGGCAACGGGGGCTCCTCGTTGGAACGGAGTGATGTATGGCGCGCGTCTTGTATGCTTGCCTGTGAGCGAGCCCGAGTTATACAGGGAGACCGGCCTGGCGTTGAAGGGGAATCCGAAGTCGTTTTGCGCATGCCAGTCTGCGAGAGGCGACGACCCAGGGCGGTTTGCTGTGGAAAGGGCATCAGCTACTCTTGTAAGAGAGATCAGTTGACATGAATGTATCACTTGAATGATAGTCAGGGGAATAACAAAACCATCTGGACGTTCCCAGACTGTCTCCCCTGTCTTGGTTTGATAATAGTATGGAATTCCACCTCGGGAGTCATCACTGAGCTCCCACCATTCTCCCTCTGTACTCGGAGGCAAACTGCACAAATACAAGCCGTAAGAACATAGAGCTCGATATTTGAAATTGTGACATCACGCACACAAACGTACCAGCTGGTGGATCCCAGCTCACTTGTCCAGTCGCAGGGCACGCGAAGAATACGGTACTAGTCTTGTAAAAGTGTGTTCTAAACATGAACCCATATGGACGATCGAGACAAGATGAATACCTGCGGATCTACTAAAGTCACCCAAAAATTGGAGCCCCATCTCGCATCCTCCGCATCTACACGGCAAAAACTTGCTGACAGGCGGAGATTGCTCACGGGCTCGCCATTGACGTTTACTTGGGGTATGCCAGAAGTATCCGTGGTATGTCCATTGGTCTTTGCGTCTGGATCGGCTGCAGAGGGGGGTGCCTGTGACCCAGGGACTGTCTGAGGGTCTGATGGCTGAGAAAGCAGTCTCAAATCAGCGGTTGCCTCGTTTACAGCAACAGCCATGTTCAAGGAATGGGTCTCTTGACGATTCAAAAAGTGGATGAGCTGGAGATTTCCCAGGCGCCAAGGTGACAAGAATTCCGATGGACGTAAGGAGCCCGACGACGACGACGACGACGAAAATTGGGTGATTTATTGAATCAAGAAACTATGAGGAGACGACCAAAAAGGAGGAAATCAAAAGAGAAAAAAATTGAAGGCAAACGGTTCCGACGACGGTCAACGTTTCGACTATCGCTTAAAGATAGTAACCCCTTGCAATTGCCTTGCAAGGCCGTAATCGATCCTCCCGAATTCGGAAAAGTATATCAGATCAGACCATCAATATAAGTACAAGTTGCAGCATAGTTCATTTACGTTGCTGTAACCAACGTGAACCACTTACTTCATCCCGTTAACAAATTTTCATCCATGTGAGTTGCCTCCAGTATCCTAGTCTATCCTAGCGTGATTCCTTTGCTTTCTCTACAAATTTCGTCAACGTTACTATATCTTCTTGATCACCCGCTATCGACTTTTCAATCCGCTCATATACCTTCGCTATACCCCGGTAGACGTCTCCCTCGCTCCCACCAACAAAGTCAGCAATTTCTTCCATCTCTCCAATCCATCTGTACGCTTTCGGTAGCATAGGCGGTACAGTCTTCACTAGACGGTCCAACAAAATTGGCTGCGACATCTGTAGTTCTCTCATGAGAGCATCCGCGGTTGCAGGCGACGATGCATGAGCCGCTGCCTTGCGTCAATTACCCGATTCCTTCACAAGAAGAAAACAATCACCTAGCACCATCGTGGTATACAATCCCGTCGTTCCCTTTGTTATTCCCTGTTAAACGTGTTTTAGTAACGTACAGCTTGTTCGCCTGCCTGTTCCACTCACAGCATACGACATCTTCAGTGCGCTAGCGTCTCCGATCCCCACGCCTTTTCCCTTAAGAGGAGATAGTTTCAAACCATACTTCGACAGTGCAGTGAATTCATCCAAAATTTTCACATCTTCCGCTGAAGCGTAAAATGTAGGATTTTGGTCGCCCTTCGGGGGCCCTCCAATAATGCCAGCATCAACAAACCTGATGCTCGTCCCTGAAAATAGCGCCGCGATACGTTTTACCGTTTCCGGATTGACAGCATTGCAGTCAACAAACGTCTGTGGGGAGGGTAACGCCCTTCCATATTTTGCGGCAACTTCCTGTATCTTTTCGGCAAATGATACAGCATCTCTTGGCGGTAAAATACTCAGAATCCAGTCTGACTTGAGCACAAGCTCGTCGACAGAGAGGTCAATCATCCCGGCATCTTGTGCTCGCTTTCGTGTATCTTCAGAGCGGCCGTCAAGGTTGGTGTAGACTGTGCAGCCGAAGCTAGTCAGGCGTTTCGCCACGGCAGCGCCCATGGCCCCAGCGGCGACTACTGCCAGACGCGGTACTGCAGACGACATGATGGTTCAGTGCAATCTCATATCTCGTGAAGATACGGATGATAGCGCTCTATATTTAAAGTCGTCAACGGTTATTTCTGGAATGGGTCGAAGTAAACTCGCTACTTTGCAACCCATCTTGATGAATCTCTGCAATAGTTCATGTATATGAGCTACATCGCACGTTTTTGATGATGTCGAATCTCGATAGAGTCTGACATGCATGTAAGATTACATGATTACTACCATCGCTTTACGCTCAAAACACATCGTCATTTCCTTGGTGTTACTTTGGCAACACAGCTGTGGGATAGTCCTCTATATTTTGTCTGTCGTTGTCGGTCCAATCTGCATAAGCAATCACAAAAAATAGGTAGAAACTCTAATCGAACAACCGTTTAAACTATGGATAGTAGGGAAGTTCCATTACTTGCACTATCTATCATTGCCCAAAACTGTTCTTGAATCAAACGTCGTTGTAATAAGTACATCGAGTACTTACCTCCGCTGTTGCTGCCTTTCGTCGACTTTTACGTAATATGAGCCTTATCAAATTCACACGATAGTTAATGAAATCAAGTACAAACTGTGAACTTGAAGTAGGTCGTCATGCTGGTAAGAACTTGCCACGGTCTGTCCTCGAATGAACCACCCACATGGCTTGCATTCGAACCGCATCCTCTCATCATCAGGTAGGTACTCTGGTCTGGATCAAGTGATAATCACATCTCCCTCAGGCTAGCCATTATCTGTAACGCGCTGAACCAGGAGTAGAATCACGAGATCGCCCTCTGAAACCAAACGTCAGTTTGCTTTGCAGTCAAAGTCAGGGTGGGCTGAGTCTGCCACACCAGTATTGTATCAAGCATTATCTTGTTTACCACAATAGGCTCAGGAAGCTATGCTAGGCCAGTTTTAGACGGTTGTCGCCTGTTATCGATTATTAGTAGCACACAATCGTATAGGACTTCATAGGCGCCCTCACGACATGGCTGACCCAATGGACCAAGCTGGGACAGACATGAAGCTCAAATTAGAGTTCTTGGCTCTTGCTGAAGAACTTCACTCTTACATACTAAGCTTACTTCCTTGGCAAGATATTCTTCGTTGTACATCTGTGAGTGTCGATGTTGAAGCCTCCTAGATTAAGTTTAATTTTTTTGCTGGCAGGTATGCAGGGCCCTTCGCCAGATATACGTACTATCCTCAGAGCTGCAGTACATTGTAGAACTCGGCGGCCAACGACTACTCCCAGTTCCCATCACGGATCTTGGCAACCACACTCCTGTTTCTCAGAGCCTACAACTCCTGAGGGACAAAGCCCACGCATGGTTGCGGTTTGACCTCCACGCTAGCTCTTTCCAAACATTCTTTATACAAGAACATTTCCACGAAGTGAGGACATATATCGCTGATGGGCATTTCTGTCTATGGTACGAAAGTGAAGACTCGGGAAACTGGGCCAAGATCATTCCAATACTGCCGAGTCCCTCACAGCAACCAGTCGAGCGACATTGGTTTTCAGGATCGCTGTGTCCAGTTCCTAATGCATATATCGTCGATGTGTACATGGACCCAGCACAAAACCTGATCGCCATCGCGTATGCTGTCAGTCGTAACATGCTCCAGGAGGGGAGATTCTACGTTGACCTTAGAGCCCTGGATGAAGATGGTATTCACCCTCAAGCTGCTGGGCAAACGCTGCTTCTGTCGGTGCTTACCGCACAAGACAGCCATGACTCATTCACGGTGACGGAGAATCTAAAGCTCAAGGGTTTGGGGAGGTATCTCGCTCTCCAGTGCTCCCCAATGTTTGATGATCCGACCAACACATCTCGAGTCATCTGGTGGTTGCAACTTTGGGACTGGCAACACTCAACAACGTCCAATGTGAGCTGGCATTGTCAGATATACCAGCCGAAAGACTTGAAAGCTGACAATTGATTTATCTAGTGCCACCTCAGTGACGCAATGTCACATTTCGAATTTTCGATCGATTTTTGCTTTGTTGCAAACAATAGGTTGCTGATGCTCAGCGATAATTTCAAGCTTTATTCAATTGAGGATATGTCCCGGAAACCGCAGTTACTGGCATGCTACTTGCTGCCTTTTCCAGTGGAGCATAAAATGTGTTTCCTGCCCATCGATGATATTGCGCACGGCTCGCAATTGCATATGCGAGCCCAACAAACGATGTGGACTTCAGATCCTGAACATCGACTGTTGTGCTATGCCACGATTCGTCCGGGGTCCGTCTTCGTCATTTCCACCAGCATTTTCTTCGATATCGACTGGGAACACGTTGGTGAAAAGGCGGTAACAATACCATGGCAAAATTGGGGCCCTAGAAATAGCCGTGTGTTCCCAGGCTCCTGGAAAGTCTACGTCAGCGGGAATCGAGTTCTACAGATATTCCCCACAGGCATCGGGTCCCGGTATAGATTACATATGATGGACTTCAGTCCGTTGGCTGTTGAGCGCCGGCAGGGTCTAGGACGAGTGGTGAGGGAGCCGTCTGAAATAGAAATTCATGATTCCGGGAAGACGTTAACAACATCTCTGCCTTATGTCGAGGTTGTGTCCGATAGAGTCTTCGACCCCATGGAGTCAATCGAAATGTGGGTCGATGGGGACAGGATTTATGTAGCCAAGATCAAGGACCCGGCGGATCATGACGTAGGTTCCTCTCGGCAGCCCACTGTATTGATACTGATTTTATTTAGCCTGATGATCTAAGGATGGACCGGCTCGAAGTCATCGAGATGTCGACCTGCCGTGACCGTAGTATAGGCATCCCTGAGCCTGTGTTTGACCAGGCAACCCCAATAGAAAGCAGTTGAAGATCCCTTCCACGGTATAGTTGATTGTTGTAATGCTTCCAGTATGTTGCGTATAAATAATGATATTGACAAGTTGTTGGCAGCAGCTAAGGACACCTCGTGTACTTAATATCTAGGGTAATTGAGAAGCTGATCCCAAAAATCAGCATGAGATGTAAGTTCTCTGGTCTGGACTCAACAATCCCATCTCCCTCGCCATTATCTGTAATGCAAGGAACTGGGAGTAGAACCGTGCAGAAAAGAGATCGCCCTCCGCGAACCAGAGTCCATCGTCTGGAACAGAACGTCAGCATCACCGAGTCGCGCAATCAGATCAATAGAATACTGACGTCCAGTCGGCCTCCAAACACCTGCGAGCTCATTATCGTTATCCCATCCTCCAAGCTCATGGACGGCATCCGCGACCTGAGCCCCAAAAAGGCTCCCGGCGACTTGTTTAATTGTAGTTTTCGAGTACCTGTATATGATATGTTAGAAGTACACGATCAGACGGATAAATATTTACCCAGTGGCCAAGATGACAAGGTCTGCGACCACTCGCGAGCCATCGTCGAATACCAACCCGGAAGGGGAGAAGTGGGAAATCTCATGCCCGGACTTGACAGTGATCTAGTTGCTAGTAAGCAACACGCGTGGGGAAACCCAGCAAAAGTAATAATACCTTGCCAGACGTGATGAGCTTTGCACAACCCCGGTCTATATAAAAGCCACCTGGAATACCGGTTAGAAATAGAACGATACAGAGTGAACAAACTCGCCTCGTCGAACAGAGAGACGGTGCAAGAAATTGTCCTCAGGGCCGGGGAGGAGATATCCACGCCGAGACAAGTTATCCCTGAGGTCCCTGAGAGAAAAAGGGTGAGATAGAGAGAACATTTTCGAATTTGGCCAACGAACTGGTCGATGTGAGCATGTATCTCCATGGTGTCGTACTGGTGATTTTGTAGGGTTGTCAAGGGGAGAGCGACATAAAAGCGGTCGGCGATCTCTGTCGCAGGAACGTCCTGGCCAACATATCCTACGAGTCAAATTAATGGAGATCTCCGCAGGAAATACACTGAGATTACCGGTAAGTAGACGGTCGATCGTCTGGCGACTCACAACAGCAGTTGGAGAACGTTGGACAAGCACTGTCTGAGACCCATGATTTGCCATGTCCTGAGCAATATCGTGCGCAGAGCATCCTGCTCCGACGACAACGACTTTCTGCGCGCCGACACAAGAGGAGGACTTGTATTCACTTGAATGGATAACAGAACCGAGGAAGGAACTCTGCACACAGAGTCAGCATCGACAAAAAATTTTAGTCCTGCTGCGTACTTTTTCTGGAATCGACGGCATAAACGGGAGTGCACCTCCCATTGTACCAGTGCCTGTTGCACCAATCAGGTGCCGGGCTGTCACAGTAATGGAGGCTTGCCCTGAAAGAGATATAGATAATGTCCAGGTACTTGACGAAACGTCGTATGAAGTAGCAGAAATGCACGCCGAGGTCAACACATGAAGACCAAGAGTCCTTTGGTAATCTTCAAGATAGTCAGCAACTTCTCTGCAGGGAATATATTTTCCGCATCCCTCTGGGAATGCGACAAAGGGAAGATGATCTGCCGGTACGTCAGCATAGGACGAAGTTGGCATTTCTTCAGCTGCACGCACTGTACGCCCTCGGAGTATTCGTCTCCAGTGACTCGTATCGAGAACGCCAACTATTGCCAATTGCGCTAGATCTCTCCAAGACAAGTGTAGAAATGCCGAGATTCTCCAAACGGGCAGCCACGGATAAGCCACACTGACCTGCACCTACGACGACCGCTGTGTACTCCATCGTAGTCTTCCACTCAGCAGGACGGCAGAGAGGCATTTGTGCGCTAAAGCGATCGACTACACCGGACAACTGATCCATCATGGTCACAAAGGACCAAGCCTTCCATGAGGAGTCCTCGCTTTGAGTCAGAGTGAAGACGCCAGTGCACTGCGCTATGACCGTATGGAACTGAACAATTCCCTGGATGAACGTTTTTGTAGGACCAATGCGCCGATGACGAACACCTGGCAAGAGTCGGAACCGACTTGGCCGCGCAAGGGCAACGGGGACTGAGAAAAAACGCTGGATTTCTGGAAGTGCGTGCAAGGTACGAAAATCAGGAGTGAATGCCAAGAGATCTCTCCAGTAGCTATCGTCTGTAAACGAGCGCTTGAGAGTAAAACTGGGGCCGGAAAGGTCAGAAATCAATGTAGCAAGCCACACGGAGGAGATAGCATCTGATATGTTCAACAATAAGCAGATTGGGACTGATTTTGAAAGGCGGACTTTCCTGCAGACAACGGAACAGCGAAGGTTTCCACGCCAGACATATCTCCTGAATGATTGACTTGAAGGGGTGATTATGAGGACCATCGTCTCTATTGAAAGATGCTTTTATAGGTTTTATTTTGTGGAGCTTATGACCTCTCAGTGTATTGCAGCTGGATATGTGGATTTGCGCCAGAAGTGGAGGTGCGAGAGCCGGATCACCCTCATAGAAACACAGATCGTAATGATTACGGTGCATCCTGTCAGAAGACATGCAGAAGCCGAAATTTACAAGTTGCGAGCGATAGATCTAAGCAAGCGAAGCTCAGGGGCCAAGGGATCAGTGAATGACAAGATAAGACAGGGTCGACTGAACGAGGCTTCGAATGATGGTAACATCGGAATGGATGTGACCATGTGATAGTGTGCTGTGGTCCTGGGGACGAATCTGTCACAGATTGTCTGAGCCGACCCTCATCACAAGCCACCCTACAACTGAATGCGCCTGATTTTTCCGGGACTGGAGTGGCAAAACTGGCGTGCCGTACTGCTGGCCAACGGTACTGATTGTGGGAGAGCATGAACACGGCAGACAAACACTAAGACTATTGTTGTCTGCACCGACGGTTGGCCCTAGAATACCAGTTGTAAACAGGATAGTTCCGGACTTACTAATTGATCGAATGCGAAAACGAACCGCTAACCTCTAAATCTGTATTAATATTATTGGATTTGAAGTTAGTGTTATACAGCCTTAATCATACTTGAAATTTGTCTCACGGGCAATGTGTAGTCTGAACCTGCCAGCCAGTGAATACCCGAGGAGTTTATGAGGACTCAACTCCAGTGCAAATCGGTCTTCACCCGTATCGACGTAACATCATGATGAACCACAAATGATAAAATATTTGTAGGCGACCATAGAGTGGGATTCATCGTAGATTTTCTAGCGACGCTGGTTCAATGGAGGTATCGTAATTTCGCGCAGATTCTTGCACAAGGTGTTTCCGTAGATTTGCTTAGATTCTTGAAGCCGCAGTCACGATGGGGTCTTGCAGAAAGATGACTGTTTCAAGCGGATTGCGACAGTACTGACGTTGAACAAGTCGAAGCACAGCCTTTGTAATTTGTAAGCAGTCACATGAAGATCCTCCGCCTATTGAAATCTTGAACTTCCACACGTACGTCCGAGCTCGCCCTACTAGTCAAAGGACATCTACATTTGCGTGCCCAATGTGATCTATTACTATGCATTGTGAGAATGAAACAGATGAGAGTGAAGAACCGATTCATGCCTGCCGCCTATTTGCTCATCTCCAGCTGCATTAGGAAAATCTGGAGGTAACTTTTAATGCAGCTTAATTATTAAAGCTCAATTCAAATAACCCGGCCTTAAGCCTTCAGGTTCATCACGGAATCGACCGTGGCCACCAGCGATCCCATTCGTCCTCGCCTGTAATTTGTGCCTGGTTGATCTGGACTCAAAGACTCAGGTGTTTGCTTCGTGAGTCGTCATATGAAGAGGTGCTAACCGCGGCAAATCAGGATGTCGTGGAGGTAGTATGACGAGACCAAGTCAATTACTGGGTATCCTACGAAGTGAGAGTTTTCCCGCTTGGTATATTGGGCCAATGTTTGAGTCTTCCCGCTCCATCACAAGTCGGTCTTCGCTGCCTTTGTGGTAGACATCACGATAACCCCCTTAACACGTGGGCCTCCATTTGGAACGGCCGCCTGACTTTACCACATGCAAGGCGTGTGTAAATATTAAGTTCGTACGTTCAATCAACTAGTGAGTTTGGGGATGTAAGCTGAATTTTTTCGTATTGCTGTCCACAGAATCAAAAACTCCGAGATATTTAACTTTGATCTTGAAACTTTCTGAGTCAATTGTCATTGCACTAGCAATCCCGAAATTATCAGCCGATACACACGACACGGATTGTGCTACATACGCACTGACCTATGAGTCATGACAGAACACCAGCTCACGCCATGCTTTAATGATCCGCCGCCACGGCCTTTTAAGTCGCAAGTGAAAATTTAAGGTTGGAGAATACGAATTTCGGACCCATTCTATGGTATAACCTCCATTCCGAATCTGACACCGAGTTCAATGAATCATCAGCTGTGTTCACTAGCTGGCTGAAAATCACTCTGGATTTCAGTCTTCCAGTCGTTATTTTCGGTCTCGGCGATAGTTCTCGATGGATCTTTCCGTGGGTCACGATGTTGCGATTGTCGGAACAGGGTAGGAGAGTCCACTGGCAGCATAGGGAACCAATAAGCCTGTGGAAGAGCGTGAAGCAACGGTACCTGCCTGACGCAGCCTGTTTGACTCTGCTCTTTACCCATAGCTTCCTGTACGAATTTGGGCTCACTCGACCGAAGATTTGGTTGGTTAACAGTGAGGCTCAGATAATGATTAGTTAGTTAGTGATCAAGGTTAGGTACTGAGCGTTTGTTTGTCCTGTTCTAACTTCTGAACTTCTTTTGCTTGCTAGTAGGTACTTTGTAGGTTTGTGCTGGATGCATGTTGAATGATATGGATGATTTGAACACCCGCTTTCAGTGGGGTCGGCTGAACTCCTTGGCAGCACCGTAACCTAGCGCGGTGGGCGGAACTGTAGTCCAGTACTGCTAAGTTAATCATTTGGCCAGTTGCGACACGAAGTGGTTTGGAATACCAATACGTAGTTACCGCTCAAATGAATTCAGCATCGAATCAGAAATGTGAACTCATGACACGCAGTTTTGGTATGTTGACATTATTGCGGCCGTTACGGTGTCAGAAGTCGAAAATAATAGGTGCGATGTGCCAAAAATCATGCGAAGTGCACATGATACTGCTTGTATGGCCCCTGAAAGAGCCTCCGATGAATTCTTCTTTTGATCAATCTCCTTGCGGCAGGCACCTGTTCAGTGGTGCAAGCTTTTGTGGGGGCCGGCTAACTGCGTGGAGTTGTGGGAGTTTAACTATTACCCCAGAACCTGATTAAGATCTTGTCAATCTGTAAGTTGTGAGTTATTGCGCACATAAGATCGGATATAATTACGGATGATCTAGACCAATCCCAAAACATGTTTAGTCTAAGTTATGCATGAGATCATTGCTACCATTCACTGGCCCCGGGCAATGCTCCCCGTCGCATCATCTTGTCGATACCACCTTCAGGGTCATGTATCAGCTTCCTCACTCTATGACTGATCGGTGGAAGAGATAATAGCATCTACCGTGATGTAAAATTCGTCCCATATCAGTAATGTATTAGCAGAATTCTTGCTCTAACGCCCAACGAACTGCCTCTGCAACATCCTCTGCTTGATGAGTGGGCTGATGACTTGGAGGTCCACGATGGGGATCGTATACACCTGTGTGAACTAGAATTGATTTCCATCCTGCAGTATTGGCACCTGCTATATCGGATTCTGGATTATCTGCGGTGACATTAAATTGAGGGTCACATTGAGGGCAAGAATTGCAAAATACATACCGCCCACCATGTACCTGGTAGCACGTTGTACGGTCGTTAGCTGACCGCGAGGACGGACATGTCACGAGGTTATACGAACAATGATGATTTGGGTACACCCTGTAAGCGATGCTTGAGCATAATCTCGGCAAAATTGTACGTGGCCTCAGTTGGTTTGCCAAATTGGATGTAGGGATATGTGGACCCTGTCAATGACTGCAAAAACAATACATCAGATTGTTCTCGATGGGACTTAGCTGTTGATGACAAACTCGCCTGGAAAACAGCCTGGAATGCTACTCTAAAAGCTCCTTGGCCCATACGAGGAGCCTCAAAATCCGACTGCCATATTAAATCGGGGTTGCAAAATACTAGGTTGACAGGCTTTCGTGTATGATTGGTTTCATGAGATCCCCCAATGATACCCTGGATCACATCACACATGATTTGGGTGTCGAGAGCCCAATTTCTAGGATCATGGAAAACAAAGATTGCGCCAAATTGAATCTTCGAGAAGTCGACCGGCTGTGTCATCATGTTTGTGTAAGCCGTTCGCTTGAGCGAGTGAGAATATTACCCTGACGGATGCTCTTTCTTCTTGTGTGAGGTTATGAAAAGGCCATATCCTGGGAATATGAAAAAAGTCGAGTCAAAACCATCAGGGAAGTAAAGAACTTGCGATGGGTTCCAATTGAGAATATCAAGGGTGGTATAAGCTTTCCGAAAGCCGTATCTGCAGTTAATTGAGATTCCATCAATAGGATTTAGATGCAAGCTACAAGAATTTTGTACCCTTCCGCGACCCTCCGGAGGGTATCACCCTGACCTCCAAGAACCAAGACTGGCACGTCAACGTAGTTGTGTATAATAGACTTCAGGACAGTGTGAGACTGTATGAATTGGTCAGGATGAATCTGTCCAAATTTGTCAGTAAAATTGAGGTTTCAGGACAACTTTGATATAGCACCTGTACACCAAGCTGCGAGCTCAACTTGCGACACCGTTCCTCTTCGCTTACACCACCGCCGTTGGTGAGCTGCGGCAACAATTGAATGCTTACATCACAAAAGGACGTAGCAATCATCTACCAGAATAAAGGGTATCTTGCTTGAAGTGAGTCAGTTAACTAGATGATAAGCAACAGGAAAGACACATGTACAGGCCAAGTTTATTGTTGCCATCAAGGATCGATAACGCCTCTTTGGCAGCAGGCAAGGGGTTCTTTCCACGAAGGAGGACACCATCCTGGGAAGCGTGCAAGACACAGTAAGTCGTTGGACAGTCTCATGGCATCAGTCCAAACCATACGATATCAAATGCGAATGCGAGCCGCGAATGGGGCTTGGCTGTACCATTTACTGGACCTGTTTAAGAACCCGTGAACCGTTATACCCGAAATTTTCAATTGACAATTGTGGTAGCCAGCAGCCACTGCCACCAGCTCACCATTCAAGTAACGTGCGATTTGCTTGACCGTCACCCTGTTGCCGTATTTTGGACCAATGTGTCGAGGAATCAACATGCCTGCGGCCTGAAAAACGTCGTAGGCAGCAGGAGCAAGCAGCAGCCAAAATTTAGAGTACCTAGTATTTCAAGGTCGTGAGCACGAGCGGTGAACGTTTGAACGTTTGAGCGCGTGAACAGGGCTGAGCAACTTGAAGGCTGCTGCAAGTGAATGGATCTCACGTGACTGAGACAGAGGGAACGTGTACAAGTCGGCTAACTTTCTACGATGCTTAACGCGTAACGACTGACTGGGTTACCTGCAGCGGACGCGTTTTACATTATCGCAGCCTTATGCTTCCCTCACCAGTCTCATCTAGCCGACGAGGAACCTCCCAGCATCTCCGCACATTCTCCTCGTCCGACCTCAGACGGGCTCTCAACCTCCTACGTTCACGATCAAGGTTCACCAACCTAAGCATCATCATTCTCGCAGGATGCTTCTGCGTTTCATTCTTATATAACCTCGCTTTTATATTTTCCTCTTCTCCGCCTTCACTGGTAACTTACACGCCTCCCCAGAGCATCCTCTCGACCATAGCTCGTAATGCAACTCTAGAAAACCTCTCTCATCTCGTCATTGTTCCAGGTCACGCAATTTGGACTGGTACGCAGCCTGATCAGGTGTTAGACGCAGATCGGTGGACGTTAGAGGAATATCAGAGAGGGGGAGGTAGTTACAGGATTTCTGCGTTCGTAGAACACATCAGACGAGGGTATGTCTTCTCATCGCATCACCAAATCACGAAGCTGATAAATTTCAGAGTAGAAATAACGCTCAAAGATGATTCATCCTTACTCATTTTCAGCGGGCAGGTATTCAACCCAGGATACAAGTTCGTCTCGCTAACCCTCCTTCCTAGTGGTCAAACTAGACTGCAGTCGACCACAACAGAAGCAGAATCTTACATGCGTTTAGCAATAAGTCTAGGTCTTTTTCACCCCGACTCAAAACAAACATCCTACACGCCCCATTTCCCTCGTGCGACAACAGAGACCTACGCTCTTGATTCATACCAAAACTTTTTATTCTCGCTGGCTCGTTTTCACGAAATAACAGGCCGGTATCCCCTACAGGTCACCATCGTCGGCTACGAAATGAAGCGCTGTCGTTTCGAAGAGCTTCACCGCACAGCCCTTCGATTCCCTGCTCATCATTTTGAATACATCGGAATCGAGCCTTCCGCTAACGAGGAGTCAGCTCGTATCGGTGAAGTAAGCACCTTTGTCTTCCTCAGCGGTTTATGCTGTGTTCAACTGAAATCTAGGTTAAAAATGGATACGCTCCGTATCAACTCGATTTGTATGGTTGCCACGATTTTTTGCTCGCTAAGCGACGGGCGCGGAACCCATTTCTACGATTTCATTCTTATCATGCATCGGCACCGGAGTTGAGGGGGTTGTTGGAGTGGTGTCCTGATGATGCGGGGATGGTGTATGATGGGCCGTTACCTTGGGACGTTTATGAATGAGATGTCATTCTACAATTTCGGAGTTCGAGAACAGGGTCCCTTGCGAGAATTGCTAATTGGCTCGCGAGCGAGATTTTTGTTGAAACGTCCTCGGCAGGGCAATGCTGAACAACAACGATACTTCGATTCCTATTTGAATGTTCGTCTCGAGCGACTACGAGTACAGGAACTTCAACGATCAAAAGATGACTGCATCGCTTTTGCGGACTCGGCCGCTGTGAGCATGGTGGTGCTTTAATATCTCTGAACTGGAAATCGTTCTATGGATTAGCCCACAATAATTTCTAGCCGAGCTTAGACATTGCATTTTCTGTCCTAAGTCACGACCGCATCAAAGATCCAAGCATCAATTCATCACGCCCATAGAATCATATCAATAAAATTACAAACAGGTATCAAAAAGTGCATATGTTACAATGTCAACGAAACACAAGTAAGTTATCACAAGCACCATACTACAACAACAATAATAAAAACAATGGCGACGACAACGATGGATAATACATGTCAAAAATGCAAGAAAACAAAACGCGCAGAAAACACACAACACAGCGTCTAATAAGTAAGCTCTGGCCATCAGCGAAAGCCTGCCAGGCATATGCATAGGGAACGACGAGATACCCGAGTCCGAGTCCAAGTCCAGCGCAAAATATAGGAATCAAGGACACACGCCTACTTCCCCTGAAACCCCCTAACAATCGTTCGTATCCCCCCAAATCTCTGCTTCGTAGGTGGCGAACCCGTCGTTATCGACGCTGGCTGCCACCCCTCCAACGTCGAGAATCCCATCCGGGATAATTTATTCACGCTCCGTGTTGCTGGCGTTGATGATATATCACGTGGTCCTGAAGATGATGTGGTCCGTGTTGTTGGCGATGCGTTGCGTGCCATTGTTGGGCTACGTTTAGATGGTGACAAGTTACGCGTCGCTGATGCATCGTGTGTCGTTGTTGCGTTCCGCATCGTGGGTATGCGTCCAGTGTGAGTGGGAGCTGTCGAGATGCGCGAGAGCGGTATACCCAAGCCCATACTCAAACCAATACCCAAACCTGTCAGCTCTGTATCTTCATCTATGTATGTATCACATGAGTCAGGCGTACGCGACCGCGGTGGCGTATACGTGGATGTCTCGAATGATTGCGCGTGTGGACTGGGGAGCGGGGAATGTGGATGCCGGTTCGGGTCGTGGTGCAAGAGGGGTAGGTGTCGTGATGCGACAGGAGGACTACGTGTACGTCGAGTTTTGTCTGAAGCTCGAGAGATGCCGGCGAAGGGCGAATCAGACATCGTCCGCCTGAAATCAACAGATGCCGTCCGTCTGATTTCGTCCGGTGCTATCCGCGTACTGTGTTGCAGCGACGTGTCCTCGCTGGATGCACCTATAGCATGTGTCAACGCGTGAAAAGCAAAAAAGGAACAACAACGAACCACTCCTACTGCTGCTCCTCGAAAAATCCAACTCCATGGCCCGAGGTCTACTGCTCGACAACAAAGACCTCTCACCCAAACCCAAACTGTTCCCGACAGGTGTCGTCCCCGTATTAGCAACCATCACACCCCTTCCAACCGCATCCTCTTCCTCTTTCATCCTCCTCTCAATAGCCAAACTCTCTCCAAACATTGCCAACCTCAAGCTCAAAGGCGTCCGTCCAGTCCCTTGATCCCTCCTTGTATTCTCCTCCAGATCAATAGCCATATCAAGTACAGACTGCTGCGCCCGCTGAACAAGCGCTTCAACTTCTGCTCGTGATGATATTGAGGGCATGTCAAGACCTGAAGGCGTTCTGCGAACACGTGGGGATATAGGGAGTGCGTCTATGCCCATGTGTATGCCAGTGTCTGTGTCCATGGAACGGGATACAATTAAAGGACTGGCGCCAGAGGAGTGGGGCGTTGGAGGCCATGGTGAGTCGCTTGCACTAGATTGGGTGAATGTGCTCGCAGTACCTGTTGTGCCTGAGCTGCTGACAGAGTCTCCACGCAGGCGACTTTCAGAAGACAAGATACTATCGTCAGGAGGTGGTGGTACGTTGATACTGAATGGGAATTGAGCAGGCATTGTCACTGCGCGGTCGGGGGTGAGCATCATATTTGGCATGGATGGAGAGTGGATGATGGGTACGCCGTATTCTTCTTCGTCTTCGAGGTCATCGAGGTCGATGGCGTTGACAAGGATGGGAGGGGGGGACTGGGGGATTCGTGGGGATTCTTCGATTGTGTCTGGTATACGATCGGTGTCCGGGGCACCTGTTGAGGAGCCCATGCTGAGGGCGCGTAGGCGGCTGTCATGTGGAACGCTCCCACGTGAGGGTGGGCTGCGCGCGCGCGCGGTAAGGGAGGAGCTAGAGGAAGAGTTTTCAAAGCGGATGATACGAGACAAGGAGGATTGCTGGGAGCCATGGCCTGAAGTTGAGCGTGTGTGCATGCGCAGTATGCCCGGTCTCACAGGGGCTGTTGGCTCGGGAAGTGTTTCTTCGCCAGGTGTGGATGAGGAACTGATGGAACGATGCCATGGTAATGGATCGGGGGAAGTGCGTGTAGAATTGGTTTCTGGCCTGCGGCGGTGGAGGTCATGCGTGGGTGTCTCCTGCGGAGATGATGAAAGTGGTGCGGGGAAGACGCGCGGGGAAGATATAATTGCCGCAGGTGACGCAGGCGATGCTGTCCCAGGGACAAGGACGGGTGATGAAGAGGGGGAATTGATCGGAGGCTCCGAGACAGAGGTGACACTCGACGAAGAAGTATCTACATTTGATTTCTTGAACAGGCTGAGGAGTGACAGCTTTGAGTTCAGTTTGCGAGGCGGGGCAGCCTCGGCACCTGTGCCTGCCGATCTGGGACGACGTGAAGCTTTTGGGAGCGGGAGGCGCTGGGGTGGCTCGTCGTAGATATGAGGTAAAGATGGGCGGCGACCAGACGAAGGCGAGCCTTGAGGTTGCGTGACATCTTGTTCGGAGGAACCTGAGCGCACAAAGAGTGGTTTTTGATCGATATCAGGGGTGGCGCTTGCGGACTTGAGTGCGGTGAGAGCATGGTCGATAGAGCGCTTGAAATGGAGTTTCTTCCTGAGGGAAGACTCAACGTGCTCGACACAAGGATGGGGTCGCTCCCTAGAGGAATGACTGTCGCTATCAGGTGTATTGTCACCGCGCGCACGTGCAAGCATCTCGATTGCGAGGATATCAGCGCATTCAACCCAACCATTCTGACGGGCAATGATTTCAGGGGTGATACCGTGCTTATCTGGACGATTGGGATGGGCACCATGCATAAGAAGGGTGCGAATGACGCTTGCGTGACCGTTTGCAGCAGCGAAGTGAAGTGGGGTTGCACCGGAAGTACCAACTATAGGAGCGGCAGAATCACGGCTGCGATCAGAATATCTGCGAGGAAGTCTATGGAAAGTATTCATATATATGTGATCGGAACCATGGATTAATGATGAGGACTTACCTTGATGCATTGACGTCTGCTCCGTGTTGGATGAGAAGATTGACTACGAGATCATTACCACCTGCACAAGCAGCGTGTAAAGGCAGAACGCCGTCTAAAACAGAGTTGACTGGTTGACCATGATTGAGAGCAAACTGGACCAGTCCGATGTCGCCTGATGCAGCAGCTGAATGAAGTCCTAGATGTGGGACTATCATATAGTCAGAAAAACCATAAAATAAAGGTAAATAATTGAATGACATACACTCAGTAGCGACGTTAAACTTTGCCTCCGCTCTATGGTTTCTGGAAGGGGCCAGCATGACAATATGCCTAGGCGATTACACGGTTTGAAGATAAAAGTACCATAGGATGAGATGGCTGTACTATTATACACAGGTGCGGTGTCGCTGGAGATGATGATGATCCTTGACAAAGGCAGGCGCAGGTCCGGTATCATTCAATTACCCAGCTTACAAAGCATCCAATAGTATACTACGCAGCCAACCGCAATTTGGCAAATATTCTGTGGGGCAGGCTGGCCTCAAGTTGATGCACAGCAATAATTACAGCCTATCTGCCACATGCATGTCACATCAGATGTTGTTTTTTTCCATCAAACGTAATCTTCATTCGGAACTTGAGCGCTGAGCCCTTTCAAAAGTTTTACAGTTCTTGTACTAGTACTAGCGATCACCTACTACGATGATTGCATTGCGGGCTGGACACATCCAGTATTCCAGGATACGAAAACTCACGCTGCGATAGGGCCATCCAGCTACGGGGATAAAGAATACGCCCATCACGCTACTCTGATTACGGTATGAATGTGAGTTGGCAACACTTTGTACTTGAGTCAGTACCGAATTCGAGACTATTAATCAAGCAGAAGAATAGCTTTTTAAGATAGCCGTGCGGAGCGCGCGTTGCCGCTTGTTTTCGTGCCACCACCTTCGTTCTCCGTTGCTTAGCTACATGGTTTGCTCTCGCGTTGCTTTGTCTGCAGCCCGATCTCAACTCCACCCGCCACCGGAACGAGTAATGTCAGGCATTACCCGGAGTTATAGGCCGCACAGAACTGGCAACCGAACACGTTGGTTCAACTTCGATGACTCCATTATTGTATTTTCGAATGACCCCACAGCATCCTTCATATGAATGCGGCCCGCACTTATACTCACCCGGACCAGTGTTCATCCTACACACTTGTACCTTCGTACCACTCTCACGGGCAACTTGCAAAACCGACGCTAGTACTAGTGCGTATGTAGGGCTTTCCCCGGTCCGCCTCCTGTGTATCGGAGGTTCACTAGATGCGCGTACAACCCATCTCTTTTCTCACTCTTTGCAGCCCGAAAGCACTTTAGCTAAAATGAATTGGAAATCTGACTTACATCACCTGGATACATGTTTTGGTTACAGGTGTGATACATTGATGTCTACGTAACATAGATTACATATATCAGAGGCAACTGAGGTATGCTTGAGTCAGTAATGAAAAAGTTATCATGACACAACATGTCTCTATACCTTCAAAAATATTTTTGAGACATCATGCCTGCTGCATCAACGATCAGTACTTCAGTGATCACGACAATCAAGTACTCCGTCCGGTTGACTGATTCGCTTCCATGACGTAAACCGAATAAGCATAGCCCTTCTGATCAACAAAAACAACTTGAAGGTCAGCAGAAGATGCAATAGACCCATCACCGATGCCGATAACGGCAGAACGACAATTATATCAACATAATGTTTGTCACACGTCTCAAGTAAAACCCGAGATCAGAGTTGTGTTTGCGAGGCTCAGCACGAACACAGGCACTGTGTGACACCATCATGATGGTCTGTACAGATCAAAAGAGCGTCTTCACATCAAACTTTCACCTTCCACCTGGAGAATATTTGGCGCATCAGGCGCCTTGTCCCCAGCCTCCAAATGACCCCTCGCCAAGCACCCCCGTATGCATTACTGGCTTTCCTGGAAGCAAACTTGTCGAGAACGATGCTGTTGAATCGGCATCTGACACCAGGCATGGAAAGGATGGAGTTTCGTTGGATCGGCATGTCTCCTGTCGTTATTGTCTGGTCAAGAATCGAGATGGTTATCTCCAGGATCTCGGAGATGACAGGCAGACGCTACTAGTCGTTGTATTCCCAAGAAGACATGGGCAAGTCCTTTTTCGATGAGCGTTGCAAGTTTCCATCTTAGACTGCTGTACGGCGCTCTCTATTGTGTCTGCATTTACCTCACAGCCTGAATTAAGTCCCGAATCGTATAGAAATGAGCAAGTATTACCACCGATCAGACTTGGATCAGAGCAGCCATCATTCATAAATAAACATACTATCATCTACGGCAACTTCCATTAGCACAGCTACACAAGCCTATGTAAATCAGAACCACATACCGCCTACAACGGACACTGGACCCTGGCTCAACTTATTCACCATGCAGATATTGGCCCTAGTAACAGCGTCGACACATACAGAACAGACAAAACGCACCGGAATTCTTCCGCCCAAACCAGCGTAGGTGTCAACGATGCGACAACCTGTAATACAATTTCCTTCTGAGAAATCTTCGTCGGGTGTATCTAGGACCGAAGATGAAAACTCTCGGCAGCTTCGTCCGTTGGACGCAAAAACATAATGTGAATTTCCAAGCGTAATGAGCAAAAGTACATACGATAGTTCACCAGCGTTTACAACTCGATGCCAATGCTTCCTAGACAGGATCAAGAGGTTCTGCCATCGGATAGTGAGAGAAAATGAACTTACCACTCTATGAAGACCAACGCCTTTGAAACGAATATCACTAGTAACAAGGAGTCCGACATTGTCTCCAGTCTCACTCGAAAACACAAGCCTAAGCATGATGTCTGTGAACCCAAATTCAGTCTTATCCTGGTGTATTTGAGCGCGTCTCACCTTTGTACCGTCGAAGCCGATCATCCACTTGCTATTGAAAACATTTAATATATCGCAAGAACAGTCATGACACCTTCGTCAGCTTGTTCCAACTAGCGCAGTTCGGTATCCATCTTGACAGAGAATGAGTCACTATAGATGGCTTCGCAGAATCACGTTCAAGAGCTGCTGGCCTATGATTTTTAGGGTGTGCTGGAAGACAAAACAATCAGGACGAAACCTTGAGAACACGGCTGTGCTGTGCATGAATAACAATGTTGGCAGGTTGAATATTCCGTATGCGGGGCTAGCGGAGAGTCTGTCAGAGGTTACAACATTCGAGGCCAATACGAACGGACGATGGGAGCCAGCTTCGCCTGATCGTTGACTTCTGAGCGATTGAGAAAGTTGGAGAGTTTGAGAAAGCGTGGCCATCTTGTGCATTTAATGAAACCATGGTCCGGTATGTCTCGAGTACTAAGGCATGACAAACCCAAATTTTTTGAGAAGTGTCAACGCACCCATTAGCCCAGCGTCTACCTAAGAAACAAGAGTTCAGTTGAGTTGCAAACAACCATCAAGGAAGGTCACTTATGACTAGCGATGTATGTACACATCTCTTTGAACGTGCCGTTGTCATCAGCTTTAGTCCAAATGCATCATACAAAGTGATAGATGTCGGCCATCAACCAGGGCAGCATCTTAGTAGGTCAGTGGCTTAAGAACTCACTCACTCTTCGTGGGCACCGGGAGACTGCAACACCATCCACTGATGTCGTAGTATTAATGGTCTTTTTAAAGAATACGCCCTGCCATCAAATCCCACCGGTAGTGCGAGTCAAATCAAGTCAGATGCAAACCAGATAGTGCGGTATTACCATCTATAAAGCTTATAAGGAAAAATATGTACCGGGGACGACTCAGAGCATCATTGGAGTGCACCCAATGTTGACAAGGCCGTTGCGAAAATTCCCTGTCAGACACGGGCAGAGCAGAGAACACCGACTTGCATCTCACCATCTGGCTGTTGCTGCAACACATAGGCTGCTGGTTGCAAGTAGCGCCACTGCCAATGCCAATAGCACTAATAGGGCTGCAGCTACGGGCGACATAGCCGGCGACACTGGCGGGTATTTCTTCAAGGCCAAGGGACCTTGCCACCTTGTTATACTCGGAAGTCTAAAGAGACCATGAGAATCAGTGAAAATGAATAGGAATCCATTACTCACACTTGTAGAACTCTCACAGCAACTGGATGTTACCAGTGTTGCACTGGCTGGCATCATGGAGCCTGAAATTGAGGGGAGTAGCAATAGCGAGGGCCGCAAGGAAAGCAACAGCGAAAAAAACGAGCGAATATTGTGTTAAGTGGAATGGTTAAGAGTGTGAGGGTGCGTGATGCTGCAAAGTCGATTGAAGAAGAGAGGTGGTTTCTGAGGAATCAAACGCAAAATTGTAGTCACAACTTTTATATGATGAATATAGGGCCTATATGCTGTAACCCAGCTACCCCCCGTCGCCTTCATCTGCTGTGAATGAAATACTTATCTTTCTCTAAGGTGCAGAGGTGCGAGTATTGTGCGCTTTTATGCTTACCTAATTTCCATAGACGCCCAAGGCACGAGGCATTTCGCCGTCACCGTTGCAGCAAGGATGTTCCTTATTGTCATAACCGCCTTCCTCGATCGTACACCCTCCCACTGCTTCTGCACTGCGTACATGCGTCCGACTCTCCACAGTTTTTAGAATGTATCCTTCGCATTTGATTGCGGTAGTGCAGTTGCTCTATTCAGGCCCTCGAACACTATTTATCCTGGATGGCCTAGTGAACCTTGTGCTGTCTTGCGTCCAGCAGCCACTCCAGCACATCGCCACGTGACCTACCTCAGCGCAGACACATATATCACCTGTTCGCCCCACCGACTCTCAAGATTTCTGTGCGCCGGATGCAGTCAAAATTCTCTCTTTTCCGGTCTCAAACTCCTGACTAATTTTGCGACAACGGAGTTTTCGCCTTCAAATCCATATTTTATCCAAGACTTATGTGATTATCTTTCCTAAAAGCGTTCAGAACCCTGCTTCTAGCGGTATGTTCATGATTCATATCAACACTATAGAACTAAGTTGTGTGACACAGTCGTCGATGTTACTAACCTTCGCCAAGCTCTCACCGCAGCGGAAGCCATGTATTCTGTTGTTGAATGGCAACCAGTGGTAAAGAGGATTCGACTACGTTGATCCAGGTTTGAAGTACGCTCCCCAACCAGTAACACATTGACCTCTACGCTACTTAATAACTACGTTGGCTGCAAGATACAAATGAATTGTAATGTGAGAATACAAGCAAAAAGAACAAACTACCAAACATTCAAAAATATTCTCGAGAAATACTTCTTCACACCTTCTGCACCATGTACGATCGCCCCAATCACTCCATCCGGTCGTATCACAAATACCCTCGTCTGGCCAGTTTCCACGAGGTAAGCCGAATAACCATGGCCCTCCTGATCAACGAAAACAAAGTCAGCAGGAGATGCGACAGACGTCACTGATGCGGATGAAGGCAGAACGACTGCCGATCGCACAACGCTTGTGTCGTATGCCTCCAGCGCACCTAAGATCGGGACAGCTTCTGCATGACTCGGCACGAACACAAGCACAGTGTGATACCAAGGTCTATAGAGACCAAAAAGTGTCTTCCCGTTAGATTCTCCGTCTCCCACCTGGACCAGATTTGGTGCATCAGGCGCCCTGTCTCCAGCCTCTAGGTGCTCCTCGTCGAGCACCCCGTACGCATTGATAGGCTTCCCTGGGATTGCAAACTCGTCGAGAACGATGTCGCTGAATCTATAATTGATCCCAAGCATGAAAAGGATGGGGCTTCGTACTGCGGTCATGCTGCCCGTCTGTACTACACGGTTCAGAATCGTGGTGGTCATCTCGAGCATCTCGGAGATGACAGGCAGACGCTCGGCATTATACGTCTCGAGAAGAGACTTGTCGGCGAGTCCCTTTTCGACGAGCGCAAGCTTCCAACCGAGATTGAACTGGTATACGGTCAGTAGTGTCATACATCCTGCATTTGCAAGACTTACAGCATCCTGTATACTTGAATTGAGTCCCTGTTCATAGATGGATGAGTAGGCATTGGAATTCGATCAGAAGGCACACACCTGACCACCGGTTGGACTGTGGACGCTGAAACATGCCAGAATCAGGTTAGCAAGAAAGCGCTGAAAGATAGACATACTGAGCAGCATCTACGCAGACTTCCATCAGCACAGGTACATCATTCAAAAATAGAACCACATACCGCCCGCAACAAAGACTCGGCCCTCGCTGAACTTGTTTACCATGCGGATGTTGGCCCTAAAGTAATAAAAAATGAATATTTAAAACGCATCTGTGCAACACGATAAAACACACCTGAACTCGCTCACCCAGACGAGCTTGTTGAACGTAATCTCAGTAGGTATCACTGATGTGATGATCTCGAAGATCAACTCCTCGCTCTGAGCGACCTTTGTCAGGTCTATATCATTATCAGCGATGACAAATTGCCAGCCATCTTCGCCAATTTCATCTGTTGGACGTAACGAAACGCTGTGCATCGTCAACATACAAGCCTCAAGAGCAGAAACCGAACATACCCTCGCTTAAAGGTCCCAAACCGGTGCCAATACTTTCAAGACAATATCAGGAGCACTCCTTCATGGAGTAAGTAGAAATCGGACGCACTGCTCTGTCAAGACCAACGCCATGTAAACGAATATCTCCTATGACCATTCGGATATCGTCTCTAGTCTCGCCCAAGAATGTAAGCCCGAGCTGTTTGCGCACTATGCCTGCAAACCATAACTCAGACTTATCCTCCAGCATTTGAATTTGATCGCAACTCACCTTTAGCACCATCAGCGCCGACAATCCACTTGGTGTCGAAAGTCTCCAATATGCCGTTCTTTTCCAGAACTGCCGTGACACCTTCATCGGACTGCTCGAACGAACGCAGTTCGGTGCCCATCTCGATAGAGCACGAGAATTTCTCTAGGTGACGTCGCAGAATCACATCTAAGAGTTGTTGACCTATTAGCTTTGGAGTGTGCTAAAGTACAAAAAAAATCGTGATTTGTCAGCATAGCTGCTTGAGAGGCGACGCCGGAAGGTTCTGCACAGTACGTACGAATGGAATCGCAGGGGTAGGTTCCGCATGCGGCATCATCAACGATTCTATCGCGACTTCCATTGTCCCGGGCTTGTAGGAACGGTGTGTGGAAACGGGTTTCGCCAGCTCGTTGACTTCTGGAACATTCAGAAAGTTGAAGAGCTCGAAGGAGCGTGGCTGGATTATGCATTAAATGAGACTGTAGGAATTAGAGAAAGGGTGTCATGACACACCCAGATTCCAGGACCACGCTGTCCGATTCGAGGGTTGGGATCTTTGTCAATGATGTGAACTGGTATACCGTTCTGGAGGAGGGTTAACGCTGCTACCAGACCTGCTGGCCCAGCGCCTACCTAAGAAAGAGGAACTAAGCTGAGGGCAACCGCATCATATGCGGTTCACTTACGACTAGAACGGGAGGACGAGTAGAATTCATGTGTAGAGTTCAGAGGTTTTTGAATGAGAGTCACCACATCTTATAATATAAGGGACAGCCGATCACAGCAGGTAACCATGCGTCCAACTGTGCATCCCGTATCAGTGCCGCAGCTGATGAAAAGGAACCGCCAGCGTTACACCGCGTCCCCGTTAGATGATATGTCAAAACGCTCATAATAAGTGACTCCATACGTCCGGGGGCTTACTAAGCTACAGGAACGACAGACTTCGAAATTTCAAATCTCAACCATAGTACTACGTACTACGTGCTGGACGATCTATCTTTTCCGTTCCTAGTACTGCATTCCTCTCTCTGCCTTTATATATATTTCATTGCTACCGCTGCCTCATCTTACTCTCCTTGTCCCTGCTTTGATGTTATTTCCACCACTTCAACAACCATTCGATGACACTCGCGTGCACCTTCCACTTGTATGCCTAGTTGGTGCTCGCTTGTAAACCTATCTACTTTTGTAGATCCTGATTGAATTCACTACCCTTTTGTTGCTCAATGCCTACAAACCTTAACGTCCATACACGAAAAGTCTATCGAAAGTCTTGCATCTCCCTCTCCAAACTCTTTGCCAACGCATTCCCCAATGAACTCAGTCACGACCTTCAAATTATTTTAACCATTTCTCTCGCTTCTCCCAGTGTGCCAGTAAGTGTGCTGAATGATGTTCTAGATTTATTGCATTGCCCCTGCAATGCTTCATGCTCCCTTCGGCGATGGGCTATGCCCGATTGATCATGATTAGCGCCTCAAGAAGCCGGTCAACGTGTTGGCTATGCTTTGGTCAAGGGTATTCAGCGCATTCCAGAGGTTCTCTCTTCTCCCACCTACTTCTTGCACTCTCACTTCGCTTACAGCAATCGACTACTCGTGATGAATAGAGACCATAGGGCAGCTCCTCCTCCAGAAGCCTGCGAGGCAACCGTTCGTGAAAGCTCGGTATGTAGTCTCAAGGCCTTTCTCACTGTGGATGAGCGCTCATGGCTGCTTCTGATGCTTTCTTCGCCCAGAGCCGACCCCATACTCGAGTCAAGCAGACTATTCAGAAACTTGCGAAAGGCGCCACCAAGAAACTTTCGGTGCGTAGAGTGAGGTTTCTTGATCCTGAATATGACTGATATTGTGCAGAAATTCTCCAAGGCTTCTCGCAGCCGCATTCCTACGAAACAGAGTGCGGACCCTCAAGATACTTCGTTGAATCAGAACATCCAGGTAGGTGCTCGAATTCCTAATCTCAGTTCAATTTTTTCATCCGAGGCGCCCAGGACACGCCACATAAACTTTCTTTCACGCACGACAAGCATCCCACCCCAGCTGAAAATCCCAGCAGCCAAGGCGCATCCGGAGAACCCGCTTCGAAGGTACTTGCATCGAATTATATGGTTCTCGTCTCTGAATTTTATTGGTCGCGCAGGTTCTCGACATCTCCTCTGGCGTCGAGGAAACTCCTGGTCCCAAATCACCTGATGCTGAACTTCAAGGTGCCCGCGAGGCCTTAGAACATATGAAAACATTCGGGGGGCGTGCGCAGTCTGTGACATCCGTCGCGGCGAACGCCTCAGCCGGTCTCGCTGCTGCAGATGATTTCCAGACTAATTACCTCCAACCCCTGAAAATCTTTGACAGCGCCATCGAGAAGATCGCAGATGTATGGGATGCTCCCCTTAATTGATAGCGAACTAATCAGGTTATAGGTGCATCCATATGCAAAGATGGCGTTAGGCGTGCTTTCTGCCGCAGCCAAAGTACGTTCTATGTTGCCCGGAGATCTGCCTCCCACTCAGAAGTCATCATTCCGTGTAGATTATTCTTGCTCAAGCAGAGCGGGACAAGTCGGTAGACCGTCTTCTCCAGAAATTAGATGAAGTCTACGGCTTCATTACCAGAGACGAGAATCTTTCCAAGGTCGAATCAATGCATGATGTCATCGGAAAGATTGCTCAGCAGACTCTCGAGTGTGCCCGTTTCATCAGGGAATACTCGGAGACGAAGAGCTTCTGTGAGTCTTCGGACTATCGCATGCGCACACGAATCTGATGCTTACTATAATAATAGGGAGGAGGGTCGGTAAAAACATCATCAAGGAAACGGATGATATCATCACACAGTACAACGCCGCCTTGGACGGCCTTATGCAGCAATTTCGGGATCAAACGCTTCAGGACGCAGCTATTTTTGTCCAGTTTGCGGGTAAGGATTCATTCATACCTCTGACTTTAGATCTACTCATACCGTTTCAGGCGATGCCCTGGATCTTGGAGATATCGCTTATGCAAAGGGCGCGGGACTAAATACCAAGAAACAGTGCCTACCAGGGACGCGCAAGGAGATTCTTTCCCAGATTACGGACTGGATCAACGACAGCGGAGATGCTGCTAAACGTGTGATGTGGCTATCTGGCCCTGCAGGCAAGGGTAAATCAGCCATCGCGCACACGATCGCCAACTGGTTCGAGGAAACGGGAGGTCTCGGCTCATGTTTTTGTTTCGATCGACACAGAGAGGCAGACCGTCGCCATGAAAAGATTTTCTCCACCATCGCGCGCGATCTCGCTGATCGTGATACGGGAATGAAACGAGCGTTGGCAAATGCGGTCAAGAATGCGACCTCGCTCAAGAATACGACAGACGTCATCCAGCAGTGGCGCAAGCTTCTCATGGAACCACTGAAGAAGTTCCCTGGGTCAAGCGTAGGACCTGTCTTGATCGTGATCGATGCGCTGGACGAGAGCGGCGGAGTAGAGACGCGGCAGGACCTTCTACGCATACTTGCTGGTAAACTTCAGAACAAAGGACTTCCCCAAATCACCGAACTCCCTTCCAACTTTCGGATTCTCGTCACCTCTCGCCCACTTCATGATATCGAAAAGGAGTTTGAAGGTGCTGATCATATTCTCCGGTTGTCCATGGACGCTATTCCAACAGAAGTAGCGGAGCACGACATTCGCGCTTTTGTATCTGACAAACTACAAGGGTTGCCGAATTTTGGGCGCAAGCAGTTTGCAAACCTCGCTGCGAAAGCCGATGGGCTTTTCGAGTGGGCACGTCTCGCATGCGAATACATTAAGGAAGACCGTCCCGGGATAAATCGAAGGTCTCGCTTTGAGACCGTCGTGAACCGCGATCCTGGGAAGTGGGCAAACAAGTTGTATGATATGTATCGGCTTATTTTGACAGAGATCTGGCAACGGGATCACTATGACGAAGTCGAATACCAGGAAGCCCTGGCGGAGTTTCGTTCCGTGATGGGACAAATCCTCGGTATGGTCGAACCTCTTCCTCTCAATTCCCTCACCGCCATGCGAAACTGTTTTCCAAACCACAGCAAACGTTATCAAGTGGACATCGTACAACACATGGGATCCCTCCTCAGTGGCACAACGGACCCACTCATTCCCGTCAGACCCCTTCACGCATCCTTTCAAGAGTTTCTCAGAGACAAGTCATCTAGCGGAGACTTTTTCGTTGAGATCACGAAGGCGCAACAACACGACCTCGCATTTGCGTCACTGCGAGTGATGGAAGATGGCCTTCGCTTCAATATCTGCGATTTGAAATCATCGTACCTCCCCAATTCCCGAGACACAGAGCTGCCTCAACGAGTCAAAACATCCATCTCCTCACATCTCTCCTATTCCTGTCGATATTGGGCTACGCACATCCAGAAAACGGAGTTTCACGATGAGCTAGCAAGGGAAATAAGATCACTCTTCGACGACGAGAGACTGATGTTCTGGATCGAAGCACTCGGACTTCTCAGTGCAATCAGCGGCGCAATTACCGTGCTTCCACTCGTTTCCAAGTGGCTGAAGGTGAGCACATGTCTGCGAGGCAGAGTCGGACGAACAACTGATTCATAAATACAGGGCCATTCTGGATACGATGATGTGCGCTCCGCCACGATGGATGTACAAAGATTCATGCAAGTGTTTGGCGGGATGATTTTGCACAGCACACCCCATCTGTATTTATCAGCGCTCCCGTTCTCACCAGTCAACTCTACCATTGCTACCAAATTTACGGCTAGGTTTCCCAATAGCCTTCGTCTGGCATCCGGGCGGGATTTGAACTGGACGGTTGTGGAAGCCATAATGGGGGGGCACACTGGCCCGGTTAACTCGGTCTCGTTCTCACCGGATGGTACTCGCATCGCGTCTGGTTCGGAGGATAACACTGTGCGGCTGTGGAATGCAGCAACAGGAGAGCCATTGGG